>CAWUFW010014105.1:0-432348 GCA_963921515.1 Calotriton arnoldi
CCAGAATGCCACTCTGGTCGAATTTCAACCTGGTCAGAAGGTTTGGGTACTGGCCCCAGTGGAGCCTTGTGCACGCCAAGATAAGTGGACCGGTCCATTTGAGGTGGTGGAGCGCAAAAGTCCAGTTACCTACTTGGTGGACTTTCAGTCTCCCAGGAACCCCTTGCGGGTCCTGCATGTGAACCGCCTAAAGCCCCACTTTGAGAGGTCTGAAGTGGGCATGCTTCTTGCCACAGATGATGGGGTTGAGGAGGAGAGTGAGCCTCTCCCTGACCTCCTGTGTGCAGAAGAGAAGGATGGGTCAGTGGAGGGTGTGATCCTCTCCACCACACTGACCCCTGAGCAGCAGAGAGATTGTCACCACCTGTTGGGGCAATTTTCTGATTTGTTCTCCCTGGTACCTGGTGTCACTGATTGGTGCGTCCATGAGGTGGATACCGGGGACAGTTCTCCTGTCAAGCACAAGGCTTACAGGGTAACTGACAGGGTCAGGGCTTGCATTAAGGAGGAGGTCTCAAAATGTTCACCCTAGGGGTGGTTGAGTCCTCTAGCAGCCCCTGGTCCAGCCCCGTGGTCTTGGTACCAAAAGCTGCGACGCCTGGTGCCACTCCTGAACTTAGGTTCTGTGTGGACTACCGAGGTCTCAATTCGGTCACCAAGACCGACGCGCACCCCATCCCCAGAGCTGATGAGCTCATAGACCGGTTAGGGGCTGCCCGGTACCTCAGCACGTTTGATCTGACGTCTGGGTACTGGCAGATCGCCTTAACTGATGGGGCAAAGGAGAGGTCAGCATTCTCCACACCAGATGGGCACTACCAGTTCCGTGTGATGCCCTTTGGGATGAAGAATGCCCCTGCCACCTTCCAGAGATTGGTCAACCAGGTGTTGGTTGGGCTGGAGGCTTTCAGTGCCGCCTACCTGGATGACATTGCAGTGTTTAGTTCCTCCTGGGAGGACCACTTGCACCACCTCTGGGAAGTGTTGATGGCGCTGCGCAGAGCAGGCCTCACAATCAAGGCCAGTAAGTGCCAGATTGGGCAGGGTTCTGTGGTGTACTTGGGACACCAGGTGGGGAGCGGCCAGGTGGCGCCCCTGCAGCCCAAGATTGAAACCATCCTGGCTTGGGAGCCCCCAAGGACCCAAACCCAGGTGAGGGCCTTCTTAGGACTCACGGGTTATTACAGGAGGTTTGTCAAGGGGTATGGCAACATTGTTGCACCCTTGACTGAGCTGACTTCCAAGAAGCGGCCAAAGATTGTGAACTGGACTGACACCTGTCAGAAAGCCTTTGATGCCCTCAAAACTGCTATGGGTACAGCACCCGTACTCCAGGCGCCCAATTTTGCTAAGGAATTTGTTGTCCAGACAGACGCTTCAGAGCATGGGGTGGGGGCCGTTCTGTCACAGATAAATGAGGAGGGACTAGACCAACCTGTAGCCTTCATCAGTAGGAGGTTACTTCCACGGGAACAGAGGTGGAGTGCAATTGAGCGTGAGGCATTTGCTGTGGTCTGGGCACTGAAGAAGCTGAGACCATACCTGTTTGGGACTCACTTCCGGGTTCAGACAGACCACAGGCCCCTCAGATGGCTGATGCAGATGAGGGGTGAGAATCCCAAGTTGTTGAGGTGGTCCATTTCCCTACAGGGTATGGACTTCACGGTGGAACACCGCCCTGGTACAGAACACGCCAATGCTGATGGTCTGTCCAGATTTTTCCGCCTTAGCGATGAGAACTTCCAAGGGGATGGGTAGTTCTCCCCACATTTCAGCTGGAGGGGACGTGTGTTAGACCTGGCACCATTGGCGTGGGTCTCCCTTCCATTTTTCGCTGTTGTCTCCTCTGTTTTACTGGTGTTAGATGCTCTGGGCGCTGTGCCACTGCCATTCAGTGTCACAGCGCGAATGCTCCCTGTGTAAATATGTCTATGTGAATTGGTATATCCCTGATTTGCTTATTTGGTTTACCTGTTAGTCCCTAGTAGTGTGGCCTATGTGTGCCCAGGGCTGGTAAACCAAATGCTGCTGGTGGGCCTGCAGCACTGATGTGTGCCACCCACAGAAGCAGCTTGTAAAGTGTGTCTCAGACCTGCCACTGCAGTGTCTGTGGGCAGTCCAGAACTGCCATCTTGGCTGTGAAGTGCACTCACTTCCCAGCCCCTGAACCTTCCCTTGGCATCCTGTAAGTCACCCCTATGGTAGGGTGCCTTGTATGTGTAAGGTAGGACATGCCTTGGTGTGTGTAGCATGTCCTGGTAGTGAATTATGCCCCATTTCGTTTTTCACTACTGTAAGGTTACCTGTTCCTCATAGGCTAGAATGGGCAGTTTGACTATTACATTCTATAGTCCTAACTGACCCCATGAACATGGTAGAAAAACGAATTTAGTATGCCTGAGCTCAGAATATTAAAATACATCTTTTAGTGAAGTTTATTTTTATATTCTGTGTTTGAAAATACCACTTTTAGAAAGTAGGTATTTTCTTGCCTAAGCCTTCCAGTGTGCTCTGCTGTTATGTGTATTGGCTGTCTGGTTTTAGAGGGGCAGGACAGGCTGAGTCAGATCTGGGTTGAATAGAGAGACCTGCATTTAGAGTGTGGGGAGGGGTGGCTCCTTGACCTGAATAGGGCTGTGCCTGGCAAGGTGAATGCTGGCTCCACCTCCCACTGTGTGTCTGCTAGCAGACCCCTCTTTCTGAAAGGAAGGATGCAGCCTGGTAAACAAAGTGCTCCAGGCCTGAGCAGAACTGGTTCTGGCTAGGTTCAGTGACTGGTAGCTTCTAAGAACAAAGGCTTTTGGGGTATAAATATCTGTGCTCAAACCCCTACATTTTTGTATTGCTTTTGGATCTGGAGAGGAAACTCTGTCCGTGCCACTGGAGGAATCTGCAGGAAGTGACTGTCCCTGTGCTGTGTGTTGTTTCTTGCACTGGCCTGCAGCAGTGACCCCTGGACCTTGAAGAAGAGGAAAAGGAACTCTTGAGAGAACTTTTATTTTTGTTAGAGCAATTACCCAAGGGCTAGGAAAAGAGCTAGCCTCCTGCTGGAGTCTCAGGCACATCAGACTCCACCACCAACCTCCTGCTTCCTCCCTGCGAGGACTGCTATCTGCTGATGAGGCTCCTGTGAGTTCCAGGGCCTCTAGTTTGCATCAGAGAAAAGAGTGTGAGAAATCGACGCTAACGCATCTTTGCGGGCCGCTGCAGTCGAGAGCGCTGGGAAAATCATCGCGCTACTGCCGCCGAGGGCCCGCAACACGAAACCATCGCTGACGCCCTTTGCGAGCCGCTGCAGCCGAGACGCGCTGGAAAGATCATCGCGCTGCTGTCGCCGCGCACTCGTAACCCTTAAAGAAATCATCGCTTCGAGACATCGCAGTGCGGACGCCGTGCGTCCGCCACTTTGATCGCATCGCACCGAATTTCGTCGCTCTCTCGCGGAGCGTCTTGTCTTCGCATCGCAACACGATCGCACAGCGCAACAGGATCACCGCATCGATTTCTCCCACGCGGCAAGAAAGTCATCGCATCGGCGGTCCAGCGTGCAGAAGTTTGTCGCATCGTCTCCGCACGCATCTTGCAGATCGGCGCATCCTCCCTTGCGGCAAGGATTTCAACGCATCGCTGGCCTCGCGTGCCGAGAATCATCGCTACAGCTTATTTGCGACACTTTGTTGGTTTTGCTACTAAACCCAGGTACTTTGTGAAAGAAAGGGTCGCAGAGACCACTGCTTTGAACTTGAACCTTATTTTTGCAACCTTTGAACTATTTTTGACAGCTTTTCAACAGCTATCCTATTTTTGACAGTATTGTGGCTTTTACAGTTATTGGTCTTGTGATAAATCTGCCTTTATATAAAGATACTTATTTTTTATAATAACTACTTGTGTGGTGTCCCTTTGTAGTGTTCCTCACTGTGTTACTGTGTATGATCATAAATGCTTCACACCCTGCCTCTGAGATAAGCCTACCTGCTCGTGCTACGTTACCACAGGGTTGAGAAGGGGTATTAAAGAGGGTAGCCCTCTCACTCTGACTTAGGAAGAAGGGTCCCTACTTGGACAGTGGCCAGCCATTGCCAACTAGAGACCCCCATTTCTAACACGTACGATATAACCTGTGAATGTACTTAAAATGAATACGCCTCAGCTTGTAGTTGGGCAGAGGTGCCGAAGCTGTGCGCAGCAGAAAGCCCATTGTTTCGCCGTGGGGGGGAGGGTCAAGGTCATTGCACCACTGCTCAAGCGCTTTGGGTGTGGTAACCGGCGAGGTCAGTTGCATGGAGTTATAAATGCGTGTGATTAGTCTCCCAATATATTCTCCAATGCAGCCAGCAACGGCGGTGCAGTGGGAAAGGTTGTGTGGATCTGTTTGCAGCCCGCCCTTAGCTGGTAGTAGAGAAACAGTTCAAGAATAGGTGTCTGATCGTTGTCAGAACCTAGTGGTCTGGCAAGGAACACATTTCCTGGGTAGAGGTCACCAAAGGTAACTAGCCCCATCCGACGCGCATGTTGAATGGAGCCAGTATCATGCATAGAAGGGAATCTGGGGTGATACGCAATTTGCATTGATGGTGCAAACAGTGATGGAGCATTTGCTGGCCGTTGGAGGCCCTCCCATGCCCAGCGCAGGGCCTCTACAGTATTTATTTCTTCATTTGTTCTTTTATATGCATGATAGATAGCGGCCGGTAGCGGGTCGGGGAAGGCAACGTCCTTTTCCACCACAACATGGGGTTGGAATGGGATGGGATAGGTCCAATAGTGAAGATATTGGGCCTGTGCACTTAACGCATGGAGCTCTAAATCCGGTGCTCCGAGCCCCCCTTGCGCGAGTGGCAGTGTCAGCACCTCCCAAGCGATGCGTGGCTGTCTAACCGCCCAGACATGGGATATTAAAAGGGAGCGTAGCTGCTTGAAGACTGACCGCGCGAGAGGGAGGGTAATATTGACAAAAAGGTACAGGAACTTAGGTAGGCTCACCATCTTCGCAATAGCTATTCTGCCGGCCAGAGATAATGGCAGTTTGGCCCAGATAGCTATTTTACTCTCCAACCAAGTGACTAGCCGGCCGTAGTTCATATGCCAAATCTCCTGTGTTTCTCTGCTGAGCCATATCCCCATGTATTTAACCGCACCATCGGCCCAGGTCAGTGGGAAGTCCAAGTCTAACGCTATTGGGGCCGGTGTCAGGGCTAGAAGCGTCGATTTAGTCCAGACATGCCTCCAAACAGGAGGACCTCCCGTAACACAGGGTTTAGGTTTGTCTCGGGTTCACGTATGTACAAAGTGATATCGTCGGCATACATTGATATTATCAGCACCCTATCGGAGAGGCCCAGCCCCCTGGCCGTATGATGCTGCCTCAGTCTAGCGGCCAGCGGTTCCATCGCTATTGCAAATAACAAGGGCGAGAGGGGGCACCCTTGTCTGGTGCCGCACGATATAGGAAACGGTTCCGATATCAGCTCATTAACCCTAAGCCTAGCAGTTGGGTGAATATAGAGTAGTTGAATTAACTTCAAGAAGTTCAGGCTAAAGCCGATTCTGGGCAAAATGGTGAAAAGAAATGGCCATTCGAGGGAGTCAAACGCCTTGGTTGCATCCAGAAAGGCAGAGAGGGCTGGCAGGCTCGGATCCAATTGGTGGAGGATTGAAAAAAAGGTGCATAGGTTATGCGTAGTAGACTTACCCGGGATAAAGCCGGACTGGTCTGGCCTAGCTATAGGTGGGAGAAGAGGTTGCAATCTGCCAGCAATCAATTTAGCGAGTATCTTAGCATCAATATTGATGAGAGAAAGTGGGCGGTAAGAGTAGCATTTGTTGGCTGGCTTATCTGGTTTTAAAATTGTTATAATCGCAGCTTCTCGCAGTGAGGGTGGGAGCTGTCCGCTTTCGAGAGATTCCTGATAAACCACCAGTAAGTGTGGGGCCAGCTCTTCGGCGTATGTTTTATAGAATGCAGCTGGAAGACCATCCAAGCCCGGGGCCTTATCTCCAGGCATGCTTCTTATAGCCTGTGTGATGTCTTCAACTGTAAAAGGTTCATCCAAACCAACTCAATAGAATCCAAGTAGGCCTGCAGCTCTGGGTTAGGTTTGTCCTGTGTGGCAGTGTAGAGGGTTTCATAAAACTCTCTTAGCCTCTGCAGTGTGGCAGATTGCCCACGGATAGCGTTGCCTTCGTTATCTAAGAGTTCAGTTATGTAAGAAGATGTGCGCTGCGATTTAAGAGTATTAGCCAGGGCTCTGCCTGGGCGGTCCCCCTCCCCATATCTGCGGGATCTGGCATGTTTGCCCAAAAAGCGCGTTTCTCGGGTAGCTTCCGCATCATATTCGGAGATTTTATCGCGAATGGTGGTTAAATTAGAGGGTAGGCCGTTCTGGTAGTATAGGAGTTCTGCCTGATGAATTTCTTCCTCTATTTTTGTTAGGGAAGACCTGATCGATTTTAATACCCCAGATTGCTTGGCTATACATGTACCTCGTATGACAGCTTTAAAGGCCTCCCATAAAATGGAGGGGGATTCCACTGCACCCATATTTGTGGCAAAATAGTGCAGGAGTTCCTCACGCACTTCCTCCTGAAACACCAAGTCATTCAGGGCAAGTTGTGGTAATCTCCAACTAAATGCGCGCGATACTGGGGGGGCGGAGCTTGCCTGAGCCCAAGATGGCTGCTTGAGCTGTGAGCTCCGTCCGACATTTATCCTCCTGCTCAGACCCAACTACCAAGGCGACTTCCCTGTTCTCTGGCTGTGCAGCCCCTGGAGTCCGCCCGACACTGCTTTCGAGGTCCGGAGACGCTGGGGTGTTGTGGAGCGCCGATCGCGTGCACTGCGGCCTGGCGCGGCCCATCGGCGGTGAGATCGGCCACGCGCTCGGCGCCCTGAGACGGGGGACGCCTTGAGCTCGGCTTTGGCCCCCAGCACGTCGCATTGGGTCAGGTTTGACGCCAGCTGGGAGCCTGCTGGTTGGCGGTCTGTCCCTACTGCCGGCTGCCGAGGGAAGTGTTGCCGCGTGACGGTGCGGGTGAGTGTGGACCGGGGGGCGGCCTGCAGCGCCTCCAGGCCGAGGGTGTGTGGAGTGGGTGTGTGGAGTGGCAGAGCCGGCCGTGTGAGAAAGTAAGCGAGAGGCCCCGGTGCTTGCTCCCCGCGGTGGCGTGCTACGGCCCGCTTGTCCCTGTGCGCGACTGGTGTGGAGCCCCTCCCCGCCTTCCGGCGGACCTGGCGATACCTGTGGGGCCCCTGAGAGACGCAGCTGAGCGTGAGGCTGCTGCGACACATTGAGGCTGCGAGTCCCCATCTGAATTGCGGCTGGCAGTGGAAGCTTTGCATTGCGGTGTTACGTGGGCCGACAGCGCATAAAGAGGCCTGAGCAAAAGTGCTGCGACGTCGTAGTTCGGAGGAGGGAGCTGTCGTGTGACTTTCCAGCGGCGTTGTGTGGGACTGATCTGCCTTGTGGGAGCGCGCCTGGTGTCCCAGTCCGTCAGGCCCTGCCCTCCTGCCTTGGGGACGGCGTTTAGCGCCATGCATTGGAGACTGTGCGGCCCTACGCCTCCGACCTGCGCCCAAAACCTACCCGAGTGCCTAATTTCCTAAGTATGAGCTCTGCGGCATAGCGGCTCGCTGTGGTCTTGATTGGAGGGACTGCCCTCGTAGCTCCCCATTTCTCGCTCGATCTATCGCTCCTGGTGAGCCCCCCGTGGTCCTCACATTGCGGGGGACGGAATCGCACGAAGGGTCTGCCCACACTGCGCTAGGAAGCCCTGTACCTGCTGCCAGTCAATATGGGGAAGGTAGACAAAAATCAGCCCAAGCTGCAGTTTGAACAGCGCCGAAACAAGCTTCGCGACCGGTCGACGGAGGGAGACCCGACCCTGCAGACTGAAGAGCCCGATACAGTGGAGGGAGACATACGTGTCATACTGGCTGCCATGCAGAAGAGTCTTGCTTCCATCGACGGTAAGATTGACTCACTGTCTTACCGCATGGATCGCATGACGGAGCGCATGGACAAACAAGTTGAGCGCCTCGACATGACAGAGCGTAGAGTCTCGGAGGTTGAAGAAGCCCACACAGAACTAAGTACAGAGCACAAGCAGATGGGTAAGCTCCTTCTCTCGCTTCAAGAAAAGACAGAGGACCTGGAGGCCAGGTCCCGATGCAGTAACCTCCGAATTACCGGTCTGCCGGAATCCACAAGCGTAGACAATATGGAGCTATTCGTAGAGCAGCTGCTGACGTCACTGTTGGGCCGGGACACCTTCTCTTTGCAGTTTGTGGTTGAGAGGGCACATCGCTCTCTGGGTCCTAGGCCACCGCCGGGCGCGCCGCCCAAGCCCATTATCGCCAAGCTGCTAAATTACAGAGACAGGGATGCAGCATTTCGGGCGGCTCGAGATAAACGGTCTTTGCACTACGAGGGATCAAGTATTTCTCTGTATCCGGGCTTCACGATGCGTGTTCAGGAAGCTCGCAGACAATTTGCCCCACTGAAGAAGCAGTTGAGAGACCAGAATCTCGACTACGCCATGTTGTAACCGGCACGGCTCCGCGTCAACCGTCAGGGCTGATCTCGCATCTTCACTGATCCAAAGACGCTGCAAAAAGCTTTGAGAGACTGGGCTAAAGAGAAACCACTGGTTGCCGTCTCGCCTTCCCAGGACGGGGCGTCAGGCGGAGATCTCGAAGACAATGACTGAACTCTTCGTTTCTTGGTATACTGCTCAGCTTTGATGATCTCTTGGCAAAGTGGGGAGTAAATCCTACAGTCCTGCCAAGTATCACACATTAGGAGTGAGACTAACGCATTTCAGTGTGGTGCTCCGCATCACCGCACTGAATGCATTGTCACGCATAATCTGTATAGTGAGTGGCTCAGCTGTCGCTGCCTAAAACTGATATGGACTAGTGTGGTAGTTGGCAGCGCGCCGTCAGTGGCATGCGCGCGCTGCTCCGGTAGGCTTGGGGCTCGTAGCTGAGCTAAGGCTGCTGAGAGCAGGATCATTGCTACAATGTTTCATTTGTTGATTCTCACGGCGCTGTGCATCTCTCAGGCAGCCTGACGTCACGCCATTATTGCCCAATCATGGCTACTTACTACCTAGACATCCGGGACCAGTCCAGTTTTGTGAGACACATTGGCGCCGCGGGGGATGTCACGTTTTGCTGCCAGAGCGGGAAGTTGTTGTGGGAGGATTAAGGCGGCTGGCTATGGTTTGCGTTGGCGCTGCAAACATGGTGCTCGGCCCGCAAAGGAGAGCTTCAGCGCTGCCTACTGCTCGCACCGGCCCGGGCCTCCATGTGCTATCAGCAGTTATGTTAAAAGTTTCTGACCCCCGGGCCGTGCCCAATTAAATTATTGCCCAGAGAGACGTCACGAAGTCAGTGTCCCTGTTGCAGCGGCCGCGGTGTGGGAGAGAGGCCCTGAAGTAATGCTCCTCTGTTTTTCAGTCGGAAACATCACTGATACCATCCCCAGCGAAGGCTCTGCAGGTTAATTTTAAATTATTACCTTTTGAGGGGCATTATCGTACAGATTGTTATTGCGTGACAATCATTGTTCATCCTAAAATAACTTTTCGAATTTTCGGCTGTATATCAGTACTGGAAATACTTCCCATAGTTCCTTTTTTAGCAATAACTCTTGAAAATCTGCATTACCTTTGGCACGCACCCCACCCAGTGGTCCTCTCCGTTTTCTGAAAAGACTCGGGCATTTAGAAAATAAAAAGCGTTATAATCTGCAACTTAATGAGCGGTTTGACAAATGAAAGCATTTTTTAGCCAGAACTGCTTTCAATCTCTGCTTGTCTTTCGCCAACATAACAGACACGCACTCGCTTCTGCTGCAGCCCTCCTGGTTTTCTTGAGTTGATGTTGCTACACGCTGCATACCAGCCTTTTAACAGTCACTAGACCGAGTGACAATAGCATTCGAGCCTTTCTGATACGAACTTGCTGCACTCTCGGACCGAGGTTTGACAATCTTTTATTTAAATTACTCTTTTTTGGGGGTATAAATGAGGCCAATATTACCAAAATAGTCGAGTGCCTAAAATGAGACATAAAAGACAATGCGTTGCTTTTCCACGCTAAACCCTGGATAGTTCATGGTTTTTTTAAAGCACACAGTTTTATTGTTTCAATTCAGCACCTCTACATTAGCACATATTTTAAACACCTCGAGCAAGTGAGATAAATGCCACTTGATTCCAGTGATTGGTAACTTTTTGTTGGCTAGTATTCTAATAGACTGAGCCCTATTGCCTTTTACAAATACGTAAAAAAAAGTCTGTTTTTCCCATTTTATTACCCTCCCCACGGTTTTCGGTCTTGGCAGTAAATTGTTTTTTTATATCAAGGGGATTTGCTAGAGCACTATCGTTTCCAGCTGGTAGCACCCGTACGTGTCCCATTTGAGTTCAATGGTGAATAGGAGTGTCTTTAAAGCCCCGTGAATTTGACATGTTCATTCATTCTTTCATTTTCGTGGGAAGAGTTTCAGGCCATAGTAGTTAAGAGGGAATCTTTTTACCACCGTAACACTGCAGGAATTTGTAAGCATTGCTTGAAGACGGGGCTTTCTGTTGTGATTGCACCATGCAGATTTCTGCCCCTGGTGTGGCGTGAGATATAAGCTGGCAATAAAATTGTTTTAAAAGTAATTCTTCCAGCAAAGTGCTGCTGGTGGAGAAATGTAGTTTGTGTTTAAGCCATACGCTTAATCACATAGGCCATGCATGCCCCTTTTAGAGACCCCACTTTTTTCATCCCACTTAAAACCCTGATGTCAAGCTCTTCCATTTCTGGTGCTTTGCAGCAGTTTTAAGACGTTCTTAGAGTTTCCCGTTGCTCAAATGGGCGTAAGTTCTAATATGTATATGTTTCCCTCATCTTCATTGCTTGATTTCGCACGAGAGAACGTGTCACTCATAATCGGTGAAATGTCACTCTTAATTACACTGAAATTCTGAAAATGTCACACATAGCAATCTAAAACCTTGGCAGCTATGATCCTATGATGCTTTGAAGAATGTTGCCTATGTGATAGAAGATGGGTAGTTATATGCCAGGGCGCACAGTTAGTGAGTCACTGCACGGAGGACCCTGCTGCACTTTGTCTACTACAGAAACACTTGTTACTGTATTTTTCTTTGTCAGGTTGTGCTTTACCCTCGCATGGTGCTGTTTGCGGGGGGTCTGTTGCACTCATTTTTCTGGATGTCGGGGGGGGGGGGGAAGGTATGTCTACTGCTTTTGGCAGGACAGTGAGCGGGGCCGGGCCACATCTGCCCACGCGTGTGATCCACATTATGATGTTTTCTCAGTTTGTATCAGTATTGGGTATTGTTTTTCGATGTAGTTTCTTTTCCTGTTTGTTGGGGTGGGTAGAGGGCTGTTGCCATTTGTTGGACTTGGCCCTTTTTGGCAGGTTCACCCCTGAACTTTTTGCCTTATATGTAACTTGGTGTTAGTAGTTTTAAGTCTCTGGGCACTTTAGCACTGTGGTCCAGTGTAAAGTGCGTGCGCGCTGTGTGTATGTGTGGTGAAACTGGCCTACCCTCCCATAGGAATGCATTGAGGATGAGTGTGTCAGTGGTAATTCCTGTTATAAGAGTAGCAGCATGGTCAAGTCTGGTATGTATGAAATTGTGAGAATAAATGCTGCACAATGGTGTGCGCAGATTTATTATGACTATGTGAGAAATGCCACTTTTAGAAGTTGGCATTTCTGTGCGCTATGTGCCTGCCTGATGTGGATTGCATGTCTGGTTTTGGAGGGACAGGGCAGGCTGAGCCAGACGTGGGTTGAATAAAGAGATCTGCAGTTGGAGTATGGGGAGGGGACCCTTTGATCTGAGCAGGGCTGTGCCTGGCAAAGTGAGTGATGGCTCCACCTCCCACGGTGCGTCTGGTAGCAGACCCCCTCTTCCTCAAAGGCAGGATGCCGCATCGTAAACAGAGTGCTCCAGATCCCCCCTATACCAGTTCTGACTGGTATCCCCAAGCCCTGTGCTGTGACACAAAGGGAAATATGTGTATAAAAGAAGGGGCTGTGACCCCATGAAGATGTTCAGTTCTGGTGCTGTTCCTGCTGGGGCGTGCTGCTGCTGGGGCCCAGGGGGGGCTGCCATGAGGGCTTGCCTCCCTGGGCCCTGCATTGCCCCTTGATGCCTAAAGGACTTTTGGGACCTTTTGCTTTATTTTCTTTCTCCCTAAGGACTTTAATCTCAGCGCCTGGTGAGCGCTTTATTTCTATTTTCTACTTGCAGCGCTGGGCTGCGATCATCTTCGAGGGAATCCCGACGTAGGGATTCCCCCGCATTTCTGGCTTCCAGCGGGTGCCCACCCCGCATTTGCCGTTCTCTTAAGAGCGGGTGCCCACCCCGCTTATTGCCTAATTTACAAGCGGGTGCCCACCCCGCTTTTTGGCTTATTTCTAAACAGCGGGTGCCCACCCCGCGTTTCACCTCCGCAGCCCCGGGGCCGCCGAAGAAATCCGTTCCCGGCTGCTGCAGCGCGACCAGGAAGTCAGGCACGTCTGCCTGGGACATGGGCGGAGCGAGGGGAGGAAGTCCCGCCCCGCCGCCAGAGATCCGGCCGGAGCCTCGCAGGCTCCGTGATGAAGTCCCGGGTCCCATGAGGGGGCACGGGTGAAGCCAGGTGAAGAGAAGGGCTGAGGCGGTTTAGCGGGGCTCCCGTGGCCGAGGGAGAGCCCCGCATGTTGCCGCATTGGGTGACGGCGGAGGGGGCACGAGGCACATTGTCGGTGCCTGCCCCCGCCGCGCTTGAAGAGAGGCCTGACCGGAGCCTCGAGGGCTCCCTATCGTGAAGTTCCCGGGTGAGGCGAGGAGACCAGAGGAGGCAGAGAGAGAGAGGAGCCTGCCGACCGCAGCCCGGTGAGTGGGGCTGGGGGCTGGTCTTCTCTGTGTTGGTGCGCACGAAGCACCGATGCAGTCCTGCTGGGCTGGGCGGTCCCGCAGGAGAGAGAGCAGGCCGCCCCATGATCGGGGCACAGTGTCGGTGCCCATTCCATGAGCGGCCCCGCCTGATTGCGGGCCGCTGCAACGCGATTGGCATATTGTTATTAAAAGGGCCAGAGGGGCCCGTGCCCCTTCCCAGTTGGCCAGATTCTACAGCTGCCCCACTGGCTAGAGGGCAGCTGCATCTGGGGGCATATGTGTTGTTAGAGGGCCCAGAGGGGCCCGTGCTTTTCACAGTGTTGGTACTTGAGCGGTCCCGCCGTTGCGGGCCGCTCCAACAATGGGGGCAATTCTTTCCTAGAGTCCCTGAGGGGCACATTGTCGGTGCCCGCCCGCCGTGGCCACATTGTTGTTGAGGGCCCCGAGGGGCCCGTGTTCTCCCCAGTTTGGCCAGTTTACAGCTGCCCCGCTTGATAGAGGGCAGCTGCACCAATGGGGGCAATTTGTTTACAGAGTCCCAGAGAGGGGCTCGGGTGGCACAGTGGTGCCAGGGCTAATTTCTGTTCCCAGCTGCACCGCACCAGCGTGGGCAGCTGCCACGATGGCGCACATTGGTTGAGAAAGCCCCAGTGGGGGTCCAGAGGCACAGTGGTACCCGTGTTAATTTCTTTGGGCATAATTGTTCAGAGGGCATAGTGAGTGCCCAGGCCTTTCTTTCCTTCACAGCTGCGCAGCATTAGTGCCAGCTGCCACGTTTAGGCCACAGTTCTTTGGGGGCATGCCTTATGAGATAGGAGTGAGATGCCCTCCTCTGCCCCAGTACTTTCCCAGCTGCCCAGCAAGTAGTGGGCAGCTGCAACGTTTATGTCTGCGTAAAGTGCGCTCCCTTGACTCCTGCTGCATTGGCAGCGCGCCCTGACTTTTGGACATAGGGCATTTGAGCCCCTTTTTGAGATGGCCAGTGGCCAGGGGGACTGTTAGGTTTGTAGGGGCGCCAGGCCCTAATGTGATTTATGCCTCTGCTATGGTTTCTTCTGTGAGGTTATGTGCTAATGTGATTTGTGTCCTAATATGTGGTGCTAGGAAATGTGATGCCTTTACTATGATTTACGCACCCTGGTTATACCTCTAATGTACTTTCATGATTATGAGGTTTTGCATAATGTGTTACGCTTGTGAGGTTATTATTCCCTAATGCGTTTAGGTTGTGAGTTATTCTCTACTGTGGGTTATGCCTAATGTGATTTATGCTTAGGATGTTAGTGTCTAATAGGTTTAGACTTATGAGATGATTGCATAATGTATTTATGCTGGTGAGGTTGGCGTATAATGTATTTTGCGCCTAATGTGATACTGTGCATAATGTGGTTTATGTTACAGGCTGAGGCTGAGTATAGTGGTTACCAGTGATTACTGGTTGTACGTTTATGATATGTCCTACATTTATGATATGTTCACTAAGTGATGGTTCTGACAGTAGCCCACGTGGCCCTGTCATGTGTAAATAATCCCTTGTAGATATTGCCCAGTGCCAGTTGGCACCATGTATATTATGTGAATACTATTCTAATGTATTATGAGAATACAAAGGCTATTTTTGATATACCCTTGTGTGGAGTTCCTTTTTGTGGTGTGCATAGTATGTTGTTGCTGGGTGTGTGTTGCGCAAACGCTTTACACATTGCCTCCGGGATAGGCCTGACTGCTCGTGCCAAGCTACCAAGGGGGTGAGCAGGGGTTATCTTGGGTGTGTAACTCCCTTGCCCTGACTAGAGTGGTGGTTTCTGCCTGGCTTTGGCGCAAGCCTTAGCCAACCAGAAATCCCATTTCTAACACCATTGCACAGTTGGGGATTGTATGGCGTGGGTGGGGGGAGGGGAAATGCAGAGACCTGAGCTTTGTTTTCATTATATGGAAATGTATATAGCTACACATGCGCGTTCCTGTTATATGATATGCTGCACACAGCTAGACATCTTCCCATTGACATGGCTAGCGGCCAGACAACTCCTCCTTTGACATGGCCCAGCTGCAGTCTTGCAAGTTGAAAGCGATGACCTGGAATGTCCGAGGCCTGAATGACTTTCATAAACTTAGGAAGGTCTTTGCGTACTTCCATAGGCAGGCTATTGATATTGCTTTCATTCAGGAGTCTCACTTGCCCCTCCATAGCCGAATGTTTAACTACAAGTGTCTCCAGGGGAATGTCCATGCTGCGGGGTTCACGTCACACACGCGGGGAGTCATTACGTGGGTAAACCCGAGGGCTGGCGTCAAGCTGGTCCCGTTGGATACTGACCAGGATGGGCGGTTTGCTATTTCAAGATGTATCGGGAAGGGGCTCAACCTACTTCTGGTCAATGTCTACGATCCAAATTACGATGACCCGTGCTTTTACACGACTTTGCTTGATAAACTGAGTGGCTTTGGGGAGACTGATCAGCTATGGGGTGGAGACTATAATTGTGTTTTAAATACCGAGCTAGATCGCTCGGGAGGCCCAGACAGACGGCTGGCTGCTGCAGCGTGCGCTATTCTAGATATTACTGTACAACTTGACTTATATGACGTTTGGCTAACACGATCCCCGGAACAGGGTGGGTACACGCACTATTCTGCTTACCATGACTTACACACCAGAATAGACTACTGGTTTGCTTCTAGGAGGTTACACTTGCGCATTCTGGATTGCAAGGTACTACCCCGTACACTATCAGACCACTCACCGATCTTGCTAGTTCTGGATCGCCAATACCCACAGATCCCTCCATTCACGTGGCGTTTTCCCCCGTATTCATTGCTAGACCCATTCTTTAGGGCCGACTTGTTTGAACACATGGAAACCTTTTTTGATGACAATATTGGGTCGGTTGACTTCTTTGCTGTTGTTTGGGAAACGTTTAAAGTGTACATTAGGGGGATAGCCATGGCTAAACACTCTAGCGTCCTCAAGTCGATCCGCATGCGGCTTGCAGATTTGGAAGCACACCTAAGGGTGCAGGAGAAGGCTTTGCTTGGTGGTGCGGATGACCTAGCGAGGGAACAGTTGAAAGCACTACTCAAGGAATATCATGAAACGGCAGACGCAGAGCTTAAGCACATGGGGAAATATGCGACTGCTCGCACTTATGGCGAGGGAGAGCGCCCTGGCTCGATCCTTGCAGCTTTATTGAGGAAACGTAGGGAGCAAGCTGATGTGGGGGTGATTAACGACGAACAAGGCACTCCGCTCACAGAGCAGACAGACATAGCCCATAGATTTATGCGCTACTACACCCAACTATACACATCTAGAGAAGGATGCCCTGATGCAGAAGTCTTAGACTATTTGGCCCACATTAAGTTCCCTTGGCTTACGAATGATCATAGAGAATTCCTCATGCGCCCTCTGTCCACGGAAGAAATCACAGCGGCTCTGACGGGGATGAAATCCGGGAGCGCCCTGGGGATAGACGGCCTCACGGTGGCATTTTATAAAGAGTTCAAGGGCGTCCTCATCCCCCAACTGCGTACCATCTTTGAGGAAATAAGCGCGGACGGAGTGATGCCACCTTCCATGAGAGAGGCGCTCATAGTGGCGATCCTGAAGCCCGATAAGTCCCCTGCTGAGTGTGCTTCGTATCGGCCCCTCTCACTCCTTAACGTTGATACTAAGATATATGCCAAGATACTGGCAAATCGTCTTGCCTCGCTCATGCCGCTGCTTGTTGCGCCAGAACAAGCTGGATTTGTTCTGAGCAGAAATCTTACTTATAACACAAGAACGGTTTTTGATGTCCTGCAGCACACGCGCAGTGACGTCCCTGCAGTTGCTGTATTTCTCGACATGGAGAAGGCATTCGACTCGGTTGAATGGGGCTTCATGTGGCGTGTACTCACGCGATTTGGGGTTGGGGATTTTTTTTACAATTAATCAGTGCCCTGTATAATAGCCCATTGGCTAGAATTAAATTGGGCAACGTAGTCACAGATAAGATCCATATCACCAGAGGTACGCGTCAGGGATGTCCCCTCTCGCCGTTGTTCTACGCACTAGTAGCGGAGCCGCTAGCCTGTGCTTTGAGGGAGTACCACGGATTTCGTGGTATCCGCTTCCCGATGTATCAACTGATAGTCTCGACATATGCTGACGACACGCTCCTATATATACGGGACCCAGAGGTCAACCTTTCCCCAGTCTTGCGCGAAGTAATTAAGTTTGGCTCGCTGTCCGGTTTACAGGTCAACTGGACAAAGTCACTCATATTCCCACTGACCCAGGCCACGACCCCCTTCATCCCAGACTTCCCACTACAGTGGACGACGGAACCGGTACGCTATTTAGGTATTAAGGTCCACACTGAGTCAGAGGCAGTGGTCAGAGAAAACTACGGCGTTGCCATTAACAAACTGGACGAAGATATTGACCGCTGGATTCGCCTCCCGCTGTCCTTAGCGGGCAGAATAGACATCATGAAAATGGTTGTCTTACCCCGGTTTCTGTTCTTGTTTTCCAATATACCGATAGTCCTTCCTACTTCCTTTTTTAAACGTCTCACATCCATGCTGGTCAGACTGGCGTGGGCGGGTAAGCATGCCCGCGTCAAGTGGGATGTGCTGACACTGCCCTATCACATGGGGGGACTGGGCGCCCCAGACATGAACCTTTTTTATAGAGTCGCTCAAGGTGCCATGGCCCACTACTGGGTGCATGGCCCAGCTGATGCTCCGCATGTGCAGATAGAGAAAGTCGTTGCTCAGCCACTTCCCTTGCCGACGCTTCTGTTTCAGCCGTCTGATCGCCGTACTGGCATCTTGGATTCTGTAAACACGACGGTACACGCCTGGCAGCATCTACTGAAACTACAGGCGGGAGAGATCTTGTACTCCCCTCAGACCCCGTTAGAATGGTGCCACTGGCTCCCTGCGTGCACGGATAGAGCAGTGACCCGTGCATTGTCGACCCTCCAGATTGAAAAGATAGGGGATATATTTTATGAGGGCCAAGTTAGATCCTGGGAAGATGTGGTGAACCCGGAGTCTCACCACACGACACTAGTTCAGTTCCAGTTTTATAGGATGAGGCGGTCACTATTAGCGCTTTTGGGGGAACACCTAGCTGAGCCGCCTGAGATGGAGGCCTTCACGTACCTGCTCAAAACAGACGTACCTACCAGAATTATTTCTAGACTATACAAATTCTCGCAAAGTTACAGGCTGAATCATTACACCAAGGCTAGGCTGGCCTGGCAGGCGGATTTGGACATGGAAATAGGGGATGACATGTGGAAGTATTGTTGCGACAGCACCAAGCGTGTCTCTTTGAATGGTAGGCACCGGTTAATCCATTTAAAAATTTTAAATAGGGTATACTACACCCCTGAGAGGCTGCACAGATACGGGCTGCGAGACTCGGCGGCTTGTGAGCGCTGCGGTGCGGACATAGCTGATTTCTTCCATTTAGCCTGGCAATGTCCGAGGGTCTTTCAATTTTGGCAACAGATTTTTCAGACACTGGCAGAGATCACAGGTATAGAGGTACCCCCTGATCCCGCATTGGCTTTACTTGGGTTCTCGAAGCCGCTCCCCAAATCCTGCAGGCGCCTAATTGATATGGGATTGTTGATGGCTAGGCGACGAGTTGCCATATGCTGGTCTCGCGGACCCCCACCTACCCTTGACTGCTGGTCCAATGACATGCTTTACTGTTGTACTCAATCTGAGACTTATAGTGAACTCTTACCCCCGCGCAATCGCCCCAAAAATTTCTGGGAGTTATACATTCTGTTTCTCACAACTAAAAGTAACCCCGTGGGAAACGAGTCTCTTCAATTACTGATACGGATAATTAGACATATATGGTTAAGGTGAATACGTACAGGTATCTGAAGTAGCAACCTGAATGTACTGTGTCATAAAGAACCGGTTCACTCTGCTGCGTTGAGGGGTGTGGGACCTGAATGTTTACAGCTTTGACGCATTGGCAAGATGTCACTTGAGAACATTGTTTTTGATAAGTGTGTAACCTCTTAGCCTCCGGTTATCATGGTGTGTATCATGTGTAAAATATGTATGTGCGAAGATGTCTGCCTGCTGTGAGTCTACATGCTCGCAGCCTCCACCGTGTGACAAATATGTCAAGGTCTCTGGGTATATTTTTGTTTAATTTTGTTCCCTATTTAAAATGCAAATAAAAATAATATTTAAAAAAAAAAACAATGCGCGCGATACTGACCTAGGGATAGTCCAGTTGAGGAGTACAGGGGCGTGGTCGGACAAGGTCCCTGGCATGTGCTTGACGTCTGTGGTCCAGGCTGCTATGTCACTGGTTACCAACCAGCAGTCGAGTCTGGACCATGCGTTATGACCCGCAGTAATGCAGGTCCCTCCTGCACGCCGGGGTGCCAGGTCCGCCATATGTCCCTCATACCAAGTTCCCAGGCTATAGAAATGATTGTGTGCGTGGCCTTGGGATGTAATTGTCGGGAGATCCCCATTCGGTCCAGGGCATCCTACAGGACGGCGTTGAAGTCTCCCCCCCACACAACCGTGTCAGCGCCCAGCAATGTGGCCGTGGCCCATATATGTTCAAAGAAAGTAGGATCGTCAACGTTGGGGCCAAAGACAGCCACTAGGGTCATCAAGGAAGTGTGTAGTGTGCCTCTCAGTATGATGTAGCAGCCCTCAGGGTCAGTGTGCGAGCTAGTAGTAATCCATCTGATACCGCGTCGTATCAGAATTGCCGTTCCGCGTGCGTAGTTCGAGTATGCAGCTGAGTGCAGTTCCCCCCAGTATCTGTTGTGCATCTTAGGATCAGAGGAAGTTTGTAGGTGTGTTTCTTGCAGGAAACAGACATCGATCTTGTGCCTGATTAGGTAGGCGTGAACCAGTCTCGCCTTCCTATGAACGTTTATACCACGTATATTCCACGTTAAGAATTTAACTGACGTTATTTGCGGTGGTCAGAGTCATAGTGTGTAAGCCAATAAAGCGCTGCCTGTCGTGTGTCAGTCATCAGGACAGGAATGTCGCTGCAGTGGCAGCCATGACCTTGCAACCTATGTGCCCTAACATTCTGTGTGCATACTAGGATAGTTAGTTTAAACTTCTGAACAATAACCCCCCACCCCTTTTCTAACTCTGTAGTCACCCTACTCTTCCCGCCACCGACACCAACCACCCAATTAGGTTGTGTTAGCCCTCCCCACCCTCCCCCAAAGAAACCAATGAGAAAAACAACCATTTGAGCCCATGGGAGAACTCCCTTTGGGGGCATGAGTAGCCGGCGAACTGCCCTGCACAGGTAGCAGGGTGGCCGGGTTGTCAAGTGTAACGGGGTGTCTAAACCAGTATGAGTCAAAGCACCATTTGCATAAGATAGCAGGGGCAGATCTTCAGCCGGTAGACAGCCAGGGACAAACTACGGTCGTGCGGGCAGGGCACCCCACCGAGCGGCAACTGCACGACTCTGCTTTTGTTAGTCATTGTCACTGAGTCCATGTTCTGATTCGGCCTGCTGGGAAGAACGGGACTGGTGCTTTGTGGGACAGATGTGCTTGGCGAACTTGAGAGCCAATTTGGCTTCGGTGAAGAAGTGTGTCTGGCCCTCATGTGACATTTTCAGTTTCGCCGGGTAAAGCATTGCATATGGAATTTTGGCTCGCTGAAGGAGGCGTTTAGTGGGGAGAAATTCTTTCCTTGCAGCTTGGACCAGGGGGGTAAAGTCCGGAAAGATGGAAATGTTATTGCCCTGATGATTAATTGGGCTTTGTTCTCTAGCTGCTTTTAATATGGAGTCCCTGTCACGGTAGTTTAGGAGACGCGCAATATTGGGTCGAGGAGTACCGCCAACTGGCGTTTTCGGTCCCAGGGATCTGTGGGCGCGCTCCACCACAAACACTTCAGAGAGAGCTGTTGGAAACAGTTCACGTAGCAGAGATTCGACATACGGTTCCATCTTGGGAATGGCAGTGGTTTCCGGTATTCCGGCGATGCGGAGGTTATTGCGCCGGGAGCGCGCCTCCAATCTTTGCCTTGATGACCGTGAGGACTCTTTCCATGTTTAGGAGGTGCTCTTTGGAGTCCACTTGGTACTCATGTGCTTCCGAAGCACGGTTTTCTAAAGCGTTGAGCCTGGTCTCATGGGTATCAACCTGACGTTTCACTGAATCCAATTTGGTAGTTAGCGCATCTAATTTGGTATCCATGGATTTAAGATTCGAGCGGACCTCCAACATGATTGTACGCAGATCCTCTTCCTGCTTGTCTCCACAGGGATTAGGCTCCGTTTCAGGTTCAGAGCCGGCCGCCATATTACGAGTGTGCCGCTTGTTTTCAAAAGGAAGCTTAGTTTGCTTAGGATCGTTCTTCCCCATGGTACCAGTGAAAGGATATGCCCGTCTACGAGGACTGCGGGCGTCACGCAGTGCTTGGCGTCCGTTAATCGCTGATGGAAGCGGGAGTGACCGCGCACCAATGCCCCATCACTAGAAGGCCACCAGCCCACAGGAGCGCACAGGGCTGCTCGGGGGGGGGCGGACAGGGACCGACACCAGACGCTCAGCAAGGGGGAAGCTCAGCCGCGCTACAGCCCCAGCACCAATGCAAGTTTACTGGGAGCTCAAAGCCCCGCGCCAACCCCAGCCAGCGTCCGCGCCTGCCCCCACCGCCCCACATAGTGACCTGCGGCCCACAGGACCACCAACCCAGCACTTAGCAGGCAGGTGCCCCCAGCCCCCCGGGAAAGGCCAAACAACCTAAGCCCAGAGCCAGAGAGGTGGCGGGCCCCCCCCGCCCACACACAGATCAGCTGCACCCCGGGGCCCAAGGCCTACTCACGGGTCCGATGGCAGACAGTCTTAGGCTCTCCCTTTTTGTGTCAGCCGAGCTGTGCAGGCTCAGCCAGCCAGGCCTCCCTCCGCATTGTCCGGCACTTCAATACTTGCCTAGGGGGGCCTCCAGGCGACCCCAACCGGGCCTCTCGTCACCTATGCGCAGGAGGGTCCGACGCGGGCAGGCGCAGGCCCGTCACCTCACAGCCCGGCCGCGCCCACAGCGGCCTCCCGCCTCACCACCGCAGTTCTTGCTGGATCAACAAGTGTCCTCACCACCGCCACCGCCCAGCAGGGCAGATATGTCCGTGGCCGCAGTTTTGCAGGGCCGGCAGCACGACAGGCGCCGGGCTCGGGCTTGCCCTCGCGCACACCACGGACGTTGCGGTCTCAAACGGGCCCGCCGCATGCCGCATCAGGGGTCCAGCGGCCGCTGCAGTCGCTACAGCTGGTGTTGCGCCTCAGAGAAGGGTCCGCTCCTTCCTTGGGATATAGCTAACGCAGGGTGCGTTAATTGGAGGCATGATCGCCCCGTATTAGGCAGGATATTGCAGGATAATGGGCCCGGCCGGCAGAGCCTCCCTAGCAGGCGGCCATCTTGCTGCTCGGCTCGGCCACACACCCTATAACACATAAGGTACTTGAGTACTGGAGGAGACAAGTACATTTTGTCCTATGCCTCAGTATAGAAATCGGTCTTGATCTACAGGCTCATGCTAAGATAGACATAACTGCCAAAGTTTCAGATTGCTTATGTGTGACATTTTCATAATTTCAGTGTAATTATGAGTGACATCCAACAACTATGAGTGACACTTTCTCGCAAGCAAAACTCAAGCAATGAAGACGCAGGAAACATAAATATCAGAAATTACACCCATTTGAGCAACGAGAAACTCTAAGAAGCATAGCTGCCACATTTTCAGATTGCTTATGATGGGGCCGAGTTCCCTCTCCTCAATGTACTCTGGAACCCTCAGTCAATGGACCATTTGTACCTGCTTTGGAAGTGTAGAGGGGAGAAATAACTCATTAGGTCAGACTCACAAGCTCAAAGAATCATGACTCAGAAGAATCACAGACTCCTCATTTCTAGGTTAGTGGGTTTGTTGCAAAGCCAAAAATAACTGGACATACAGACACCTCAAGACGAGGTTGTAAAAGTACATCGGAACTAATACAGAGCCAAATCTACATGCAAGATTTAGTTGCTGGATCATGAAAAGAATGATAAATTCTAATACCAGAACGCAGGCAATAAGCGTCCCCACGTCAAGATCAGACTTCATTGAAGGTTCGTAAGTATAAAGCATTAGTCTGTCCCTACACTACTGCTAACGTGACATCCCTACTTAGCATTCCCCAGGTAAGTTAGGAAAAGGTGTCAGCGCAGGAAGACTTCCTAAGAAGTGCACTCACGTTGTATGGGTCAAGTAGCCTAAGGCTACAGAGCTCGTTCTAAGATGCTCCTTCCCTCTCCATCGATCTTGTCTCTTCCCCTAACTCAACCCCCGGGGCACTGTCCCTAATTCAAAACACCAAATCATAAAACACGCCCATTAGGTATCACCCAATTGCCTCATCCCGCTGGGCGCCTCCTCATAGGTGGTTTTCCATTTAGTTTCGATACTCCCAGCTCCTGGCTTGATGACCTTGATTCCCAGGCCTTCTCCAGTGAGAAAGAACACAGTCTCACATTATCAGCACTCCTTGTACAAATGTATCCTCTCCTCCCCGAGCCCTACTCCTAAAACAAAAGTGTTATTCTAACTAACAAAGATGAATTTCTCCACCTGCAACAAAAACATGAGAAAAGAACAAATTCAACATGCACATGAAATTCAGCCTTTAAATCTTATACGAGAGCTTCAAGTGAGAATACATTTCTGGCCTACAGAAACCGGCCATCATAAGAGTAAGGCACAAAGGCCTTACAAAACCACATATAAAAGAACATTTTATTAAGCATCTCTAAATCAACACGTTACGTGAGCACATCAAATACGTGAATAATTGTAAGCCTCATACACAAATTCTACACATTAATGTTCCCAACTAAACATGTATGTATTGCAACATTAATTTCTTCACGTTTACATGAAAAATACATCTAGCATATCACCTTTCACATTATTAGAGTACACATTCTACTGTCTCATGTTAATACGACAAAAGAATAAATGCAGTTGCGAACTACTTATGATTATGATGCACCCCTGCAATTGGAAGAGCACAATCACGCTCTATCAGTCCCCCCTTTTGATGACAAGTGTCATCATTACCAATCACAACTCCCTGTAGAGATAACCGACCTAAACAGAAGTGGTAGCTGTTCTTCCCTGCCAGAACTTCTCTAGTCTTTTGAGATTCTCACAGTTACTGTCCTGCAGTCGCTCCATTCTCCTCTCCCGCTCTCTAAGAGATCTCTCAGCCTGTCTTGCCTTATGCCATTTATAGGCCCTTACTACTTCGACCAAAAGGATCACACAAACCACGACTATGATGATGGGCTTCAGAATGTAACCAAGGATTCCATTACCAAGGTTAGCAAACCAACTTCCAATCCTTCCAAATCCTTTCCCAACCTTATCCCAAACTCCTCCAGTTGCCAAGTCATGCGCCTCATGGTGAATCTCAGTGATGTTACTTATATACTTCCTCAGATCCTTGCTATGGTCCAGGAAATAAGTACAGCACTGTTGGACCCTCAACATTTTACAGACTCTGCCCTCTTTTGCTAATACTACGTCTAAAGCAAGGAGATTCTGCATCACCATGGCCTTTATCGACACCATCTCTCCATCCACCAGCAATAAAGACTGAGCTGTATTCGTTGACAACTTATCCAGAATGGTTGACGACCTTCTAATCTTGATATCATTCAGAACCACTCTCAAACTTGGTATCATTGCTCCAAATATGTCTCCAACAATCTCTCCAGCACTCGCACCTCGCTTCTCTCTATGATGTAATCCAACTTCCAACGTGCCCAAATCTTCAACGTGGTAAGTCTTAGGAAACACAACAGCCACATAGCATGCATGTACCATACCAATTCTGTGACTACCGCACATATGCATTTTCCCACACACAAAATACACATTTGGCACCACTTGCACCGCTTCTTGCAAAAACGTTTTTGCAGTGGCTTTAATTGTGAAGATATGATCACACACGCTTTGTCCAACAAAGATCTTATCATAATAGGTCTGTAACTGTCTCATGCAAAGTTTTCCTCGCTGTTCAAAATCAAAAGCTATTGGACCGTAATTCCCTTTCGCCTTGAGGGCCAACTCCTCCTGGGTCCACGCAAATTTCCCTTCTCTACTATTAAACTTGACGGCTAATTGCCTATGTCTATCTTCTACTTGATCTATGAACTTCTTCTCTACATCCGTTAGTATGCATGTCAAATTATGACGATGAGCATAAGCTGTATCTAATGTGACAGTAGGTATGAAATACTTCCCCATCCTCTCTTCCTGCTTGTAATAATCATACTTATTCAGGTGCTTATAAGCTGAAACTTCTGAAAGCACTACATCATAGTTGGAGAAATAATATTCATAGTGACCCTTACCATAAAACATACTGAGCAATAAACTACATGTAATACCATACGTCAATGGAAGGTGGTGATAACGGATACCCTCCTCCACAGACGCAGGCAACTGCATACACACATAACAATCCCTCACATCCATCGTATTAACATACTCCTACAATAATTTCGCATAGGCAGTCAATGTATAATCACCCTTAGACAAATCTACATGCAACATGCGACTAGTTTGATCTAGCATAGCTTTATCTGCTCCTTCGGTACCCTCTTTTGTGCTAGAAGTAACAGGTGTGGATGCCCTGTGCACTCCCACCCCCTCAACTTCTGCATCATGTGAAACTTTTACAGAGACTATGATAACTACTGCTATCACTACTATCACTCCTACCATAAGTGTACCTATCACGCACTTTGCTCTATGGTTCGGATTTCCATACTCCATTTTAACTGAGTCGGTTTAGCACAGAAAGAGGATCAATGCAAAGTCTCTTTCTCCGCTTCTGATTGCTGTTCAGCAGACACACACACAGTTCATTCTTGTAGTCTTGGAAATCAAGTTCATGGTTCGCTGTACAACCATTTACACAGTTCAAAAGACTTCCTTATCCCTCTTTCTTATTCTGCGGAAAGTCCCTAAGTTTATTCTTCTTCCACTCGGGCCTAGGTTATCTTCTTTAAAGCAATTGTTTTATTTACAGTTCACTCAACAGTCTCTCACAAGCTCAGAGCCAATTTCATCAATGACACGCTGTAAAATCTCAAGACAAACTGCTGCAATCTCCTGAGCCGGTGGCTGGTATCCGAATGCTGGGAAAGACTGATCTCGCAGAATCAAAACCCGCACCATACTCAATATCGGAGGTCTTGGCACAGTCACTGTCAACACTCCATTGGCTTCTATTCCAGGAACTAATAGTTCAATTTCAATGTTCAGTTCTGGGACTTTGCTGGCTACTCGCAAAGTCCTCAGACTCCCAGTCCCCACTGTTCCCAGCATCTGTGATCAGATAGGTCCACTCTGGGGCAGCCTACCTCTGGCAGAGCACTCTTGCTCTTCTCGATCTCCTCAGGCCCCCTTGTGGCTGCTCTGCGTTACTTAGCTCTGATTCAGACATTTCAGACACAGGGTCAAGATCTCTTTCAAAAGCCAGTCTCAGGTTTTGTCTCTATTGTCTCACAGGCCACGGTTCTCTTACAAACTCTGCTCTCCTTCTCTGCACCCAGTCACTTTGCACACCAGTTCTTCCAGCTGAGACAGACTCTGTACCACACGCAATGTTACCGTCTCCCTCAGAGTCAGTACCTGGGCCTTGTGTAGCGTGACCCCCCTCAGCTTGCTCTGGTGGACGACCAGCCTCGTCAGTAACCCCCACAGCTTGGCTTGTTCCCTCCAGTGGCCTCGCAGCCATGGCTGGATTTTCTTCAGAGAGAGGAGTTGTTTTTTCCGAGGGTCCTGAAACTCTGCGGGTATGCGAGGCGTGGATCCAATTTGGCAAGCCTCCACACTTAACAGCTGTATTCGTCACTAGAATCACTTGATATGGACCTCTCCAGCGAGCATCAAGGCAGTTCTTCTTCACATGCTTTCGAACCAGGATCCAGTCGCCTAGGCTCAGATCGTGGCAGCGGTCCTTCGGGGTCAGGGCAGTCGCAGCTTCAACCTGATGAGACACAGAACGGACCACTTCAGCCAGTCCTTTGCAATAATCAAGGATCAAATCATCTGTGATGTTTATCGGTGCTGTAGACGGCACTGCTGGCAACCGCATCGCCCTCCCCATCAGAATCTCGTGGGGCGAGAGACCTGTCCTCCTATCGTGGATGCCTTGGATACTCATCAGCACCAAAGGCAATGCATCAGGCCATTTCAGAGACGTGGACGAACAAATCTTTGCCATTCGAATCTTGAGAGTTCCATTAATTTGTTCGGCAAGGCCAGATGCCTCTGGTCTGTAGCTACAGTGCAATCTCTGATCAACTGGTAAGGCAGTACAAAGCAGCTTCATAATCTCACTTTGGAAATGCGTCCCTCTATCCGACTCCAACGAAGTCCGAACTCCGAAGCGCGGAATAAACTCTCTAAGCAACAGCTTCGCTACTGTGAGGCTATCACACCTTCTCGTTGAATATGCTTCCACCCTCCATTGCACCTAGGCATCTCAATGAAATCAAGCTGGATCCTATTGAAGGGACCCCCAGATCTCCCAATGTGACTCAATGTAACCACAGTTTTCTTTCCAGCATTCATCTGTTGATATGTAACACATCTGTGACACACTGGTTCAGCAAACACACGAAACCGTGGATTAAACCACGTCTGTCTGAACACTTGTACCATGGCATCTCTTCCAATGTGAACTGCTCCATGAATCTGCCTCGCCATAGGGCTCAATAAATCATCTGGCAACACTGCTCGACCATCAGTCGAAACCCAAATGCCATTGTCTCTCTGCTCACAACCTGCCTTAATCCAACCAGCTTCTTCCTGAGAAAACACCTCTCCCTGCAGACGCTTGACCTCATCCCAAGTGTCCGCTATGGCTAACATCATGCTGAGCTCGGTTCTCTCTGTGCTCTCTCCAGTATATTCCCCATTAAAAATGCATCCTTGTTCCGCACAGAAACATGCAACTTCATCCGCGTACCTATTGCCCAGTGTCACAAAATCTTCCCCCCTCCCATGGGCAAGGCACTTTACCACAGCTATTTCTTTTGGTTGTTGCAAGGCTTCTAACAATTGTCTCACATATTCCCCGTTTCTGATGGGAGAGCCTGATGATGTTAGGAATCCCCTCTGTGACCATAGCTGTCCGAATTCATGAACCACACCAAACCCGTATTGGCTATCGGTGTAGAAGGTGATTCGGATCTGTTCAGAGACCAGGCATGCACATGTCAAGGCAATGATTTCAGCCACCTGTGCGGAGTGTACTCCCTGCAAACAAGCAGCTTCCACAACTCCAGAAATAGTACAGACAGCAAACACTGCTCTCAAATGACCCACATTGTCCCTTAAGCATGAACCATTTACAAAAAGGATTTTATCTGATTCAGGCAGAGGTTCATCGATAATGTCAGGCCTCGGTTTGGTGCAAAGTTCAGTCACATCGAGACAGGTATGGTCCTCACAATCTTCATCTTCAATATTTGGAATAGGCATCAAAGTAGCAGGATTCAATACAGAACATCTTTTCAGAGTCACATTCTCTGAGGCAAGTATGACTTGCTCATAGCGAGCGTGTGAGTCTGGTATTTTTCAGATGCTGTGTTTTAGTTCTCGTCATCAGAAGCTCAACTGAATGTGGAACATATACAGTAAGAGGATGACACATCACAATACTCTCACACCTTTCAGTGCTGTCACCTGTTGCAGCAACGGATTTGAGACATCCGGGCAATGCTGAAGCTACCGGATCTAGGGTAGCTGAGAAGTAGGCAACTGGTCTACGGACACCTCCATGAGTCTGTGTGAGTATTGACAGTGCGCAACCCTAGTGCTCGCAACAAAATAACGAGAATGATTTGTTGCAATCAGGCATTCCTAGAGCCGGAGCGCGACACAGGCTTTCTCTCAGCTCCAGAAAGGCAACCAAACAATCGTTATCCCATGGTACCGGATCACTCACATCCTTGTGTGTCAGTCTATGTAGAGGTTTCGCCTTCAATGAGAAGTTGGGAATCCATTGATGGCAGTACCCAACCATTCCCCAAAACATCCTGACTTCCTTTTGTGTGGTAGGCGCATTCATCTTCATGATCGCCTCAATGCGGTCTGGTGACACCTTCCTCTTGCCTTTCTCAATGCAATGACCCAAATACTGAACTTCAGGCAAACAGAACTGGAGTTTGCTCGGGGACACCTTGTGTCCATTCTCTCCCAGGTGATTCAATAATGCAACGGTATCAATCCGGCAAGCTTCCTCCATTTCTGATGCGATCAGGAGGTTGTCAACGTACTGCTCGAGAACTGAATTTTGCGGCAGTACCAGACTCTCAAGATTCTTTTTCAAGATCTGATTAAAGATCGATGGACTCTCCGTATACCCTTATGAGATACGACACCACATTAACACACGATTTTCCAGACAGAGAGCAAACAAAATTTGGCTTTCCTCGTGTAAGGGTATCGAAAAGAACACCTGGCATAAATCAATCAAGGTAAATCATTCAGCCTCACAAGGAATTTAACACAGGATCACTGATGGATTCAGTACCACAGGACAACATGGAGCTACGATCGTGTTGACCTTTCGAAGGGCTTGCAGGATTCTGAACTTCCCACTTGGCTTCCACAGTCCCATTATAGGGGAATTGCGTGGGCTCCCCATTATCTCCTTCAAAATCCCCTGCTCGATCATGGACTCAATCACAGGCTTGATTCCTGCTACCGTTTCTGATGTCAGGTTGTGCTGGGGCATTCTGGGAAATTCAGCATTTAGCTTGATCTGGATCTTAACTGGCTCAACCCCTTGGATCAGTCCTATCTCTTCTCCCGTGAAATCCCACACCTCCGGAGAGACTGAATCCCTCAGGTCGTATGGCAAATCTTCTGTGGTCAAAACAGGAAACATCTCTACGCAGAGATTCTTATTCGCCAGTTTGAATGCAATATCATCATCATATGACTCGAATCGCACACCACAAATTGGTGACGATCCTGAAAGGTTTCTATTCTCACAGGTATCTCACCCATCAATGGGTTAGCCATTCTCTTATTAGCAACTCCTACAACTTGGATCGATTGTCCCGAGAGGGGTAGGTTTGGGACTGCTGCGGACCTCACAGTAGAACGGGTAGCACCAGTATCAATCTAGAATGTAATGGGATGACCGTCCACATCTGCCTCCACATACGATCCTCTCTGGTCTACCTCTAAGACTGCTCCAAGGGTACAGTCTTCCTCCCCCCTCAGGCACCGTCATTGCAATGGGTCCGGATCAAATTCATCAAAAGCTTCGATAAAGGGCATCTGCTGGTACATCCGATTTCTCTGTGAAATTCTCAGAGGTTGGGGAACTTGCACTTGTGGACTCAGACCCCCTCCCTGTACTGACCTGGGTCTTGTCCAAGTATTGACAACCTCAGGTACCTGCACTACTTCCTCATCTTGGATCTGGTTCAGAGGATTTAATCGGCACTCGCACTTCCAATGCCCGATCTTATGACAAAAATGACACGCAGTGGTTCTCTTCAGGGTACCAACATCTATCCCCGTCTTGGGGTCTATGGGCTTCCCTCTTCCCTGACCCGTCATGTTCTGGGCTGCTCCATGATTGTTTTCTTGCTTCCGTCCCAATGTCCCTCTACTCGACTGCACTTGGTCTACCCTATCTGCATTTGTCATCTGGCCTAACATTAGTTTGTCCTTTAGTTTCCTATGTTTCGAGTCTACCTCATCACTGCAATATTTGGCATACGGTAGAATCTCGTCCACAGATTTGTTTTGCCAACAGATCAGATGCTGCTGAATCATAAAGCTAATTTCTGCCCTCAATCCTAAGACAAATTTGGAAACGAACTGTGCCATATCCTTGGAATCTAACGTATCCAGCCCACTGTACTGCGTAAAGGCTTGTAAAAGCCGCTCATAGTAACCATGTACTGATTCCTTTGGCTCTTGGGTAGTCCGATCTATCTTGACCCAATCAATGTATTGTGGGGAAATCTTGGACTGTAACCATGTAATACCTGCTCAAACGTTTTCATAACTAAAGGTGAAGGACCATGTGTTATGGGGTCTTGTTCGGGTTCAGTGGATGGCCATTCAACTGCAATCTTACAAGCCGACCACAAATCACTTAGTACCACAATGTCAAACAAGGTGTTCAAATCAATCCACAGTACTTTTGAAATCTTGACAAAGTGATCAACCTGCTTGTACCACTCAACAGGCTTATCCCTCAGCCGAGGAAAATCATTTGTAAACGCTGCCAAATCACCCCTGCTCCAAGGCACATGCACATACCCTCCGCTTGGTACCTCTCCCTATGGGTAAGCCTCTACTCCTGCTGTCCCCCCTCCTGGAGGCGGCGTATCTCCTATCCCTTTCTTGAAATTCTTTTTCTTGGACCACCTTTCCTCCCACTTGTCAAGCATGCTCCATTCTCGTATCCCTATAATCAATTCTCGAATGTGGGTTTTCAATCCTATGACTCTTTTCTCTTCCAATTCTTGATCACTGTAGTTTATCCTATGACCTCCCTGCAACATTTTGGTTTTGGACAAATCCACATCATACCTCTTTGCCAATTCTGTCAGTTTCTCATGTGCCCTCCTTGCCTTACGGGTAACATCCTTCGCCACAAACAACAGCTCATCTTGTTCATAAAGTTCTTTCCTTTCCAGGGGCTAATTCCCGCTTATGATCTCATCCACTTCTACCTTTAACCTTCCTACGTCTAGCACCTTAGCCTTCACTGCAGCTTTGATTGTTCTCTGACTTGACTCACTGCTCATCTCTTTGCTTTCACTGCTCTGATTCCTGCAGCGTACTGACTCCCAGGAGTTCCCTGATCGATCCCTCCTGTTATCCTCCTCTTGGGTCCCCTGACTGGAGGTTCCCACATCCTCAAGTTTGAACATGAGTCTGCCAATGACACTGATCTTACTGCACTAGACCCAATACGCTCTCTGGAATAGTCTGCAGTGGCTGGCAATGGGGTACTAGCTTCTACAGGCACCAAGAATGGACCATTCCCGCCCTCGGTACCATTCCCTCTGGAATTGATCCTTCCCCCTACTCCTGACTGTGACTGACTACTGTTTTCCCCCTGACCTGGATCATACACTGACACTATAGGGCCAATGATGACCGGCACCGTAAGGGCTTCCGGTAACCGCGTAGCAGCATTAACTCCATTCATCTCTGTACCTCCCGGCACTGGCATCCCGGTTCCTTCCATTCCCGTTGAAATCTTTCCCACTACTCTGGCACTAGGGCTCATCTGTGGTTCTCCCATTTTCTCCATGAGTGCCTCGTCTTCCCTCATCTGCATCTGGGTTGTATGGCAGAGGACGCTCAGCTAGCAGCCTATCTAACAAGCTGTTATCCATGTCACTATCATCCTCTTCCGAGCGTCTCCTGTTTTCACGAATAGTGGAAATAGCCTCTCTCCCTCAATGGCGTCTACCCTCCACTTCTTCAACTACGTGTCCCATCGCCTTCATCACCCTTTTCATCTTTCCCTGACTTTGCTCTCTGCTCTTTGCCTGTGCTGCTCTCATCCATGCAAATCTAGGGCCTCGAACTGTGTCGGTCTAGGCGGAGGTCTCAATGATGCCATCACTCTCCTCAACTGGTACAGCACCTCAAATCTAAATGAACCACAGCGTGGAAAAGCCAAATCTCCCTCTTTTTCTGTAATCTTATGCCAAACTATGGTATGGAGTCCTAAGTTCTACATTTGTGGCCCTATGATGTGCTGGGGTATCCTCAGGTTGTGCTTCCTCACCCACTCGAGTCACTACTCCTCTATCTCCCCTACAAAGATCTCGTAACACTCTAAAAGATCACATGATTGAATCAAGTTCTTTTGCCCACAAAATAATTTAGTTTCAACTTCCTGATGACAATTCACCAATCCCAGCGCGGCTTTACGCCAACTGACCTATCGCAGCTCGGCACACTCCAACGTCACTCCTCCTCCTCCTCCTCACACAGCAGTTTACCCTCCTTCACAATCTCACTTTACGCATTCACACACTTCACTCATAGAATCTAGTAGCTGTCTGTCCACGAAACGACCAGACAGTTACATATCTGACTGTCTGTCCACGAAACAACCGGACAGTCTTGAGTAATTGTCTACCTCTCCTCTGGTAACTGTCTGTCGCGAGACGGCCGGACAGTTGCACCTCAGACTGTCTGTCCACAAAATGACCAGACAGTCATATAAATAAAATCAATAGGATCCAATCGTTCAAACCCATTCACACACCGTGACCCACGACCTGCGTTGGCCACTCGAATCACTGTGGTCTGCCCTTGTGCACTAGCTTCCCACACGATTCTATCAAGCTCACTCACACACGTTCTTTATCTCCAAATGGGTCGTCGATAGCGCTTCATGACTCCCACAATCACTGGTCAGACTATTACATCACTCGGTGTCTTCTACACCTCAAATCTATCCCGGGATCTTAGGTTAGTCCTTGAGCCTGACATCAAAATCAAATCGGATCACCTAGATTGCGCGCGTTCGGCCCGAAACCACATTGAGTGGACTCTCATCCCAACTCCGCAAGACATCACACAATCAAATCATCACCGCAATCTAACACACACATCCCGATTTATACTCGCTCCACTGTGAACCACTGTTCCCGCCGCACCGTCACTCTCCATCGGTCTCCACCAAATCCCGTCATACTCCGCTCTCGGTCCTTTGGGATTTCATCCTTTGGGCTCTTTGGGGTTCTATGGCTAGACTTTCCCTAACTTTTCTAGGTTCTCCCATCACTCCAAGAGGTAACCATTCGACAGTGCTACCAACTGATGGGGCCGGGTTCTCTCTCCTCAATGTACTCTGGAACCCTCGGTCAATGGACCATTTGTACCTGCTTTGGAAGTGTAGAGGGGAGAAATAACTCATTAGGTCAGACTCACAAGCTCAAAGAATCATGACTCCAAAGAATCACAGACTCTAGGTTTCTATGTTAGTGGGTTTATTACAAAGCCAAAAATAACTGGACGTACAGACACCTCAAGACGAGGTTGTAAAAGTACATCGGAACTAATACAAAGCCAAATCTATGTGCAAGATTTAGTCGCTGGATCGTGAAAAGAATGATAAATTCCAATACCAGCACGCAAGCAATAAGTGCCCCCACGTCAAGATCAGACTTCAATAAAGGTTCGTAAGTATAAAGCATTAGTCTGTCCCTACACTACTGCTAACGTGACATCCCTACTTAGCATTCCCCAGGCAAGTTAGGAAAAGGTGTCAGCGCGGGAAGACTTCCTAAGAAGTGCATTCACGTTGTATGGGTCAAGTAGCCTAAGGCTACAGAGCTCGTTCTAAGATGCTCCTTCCCTCTCCATCGATCTCCTCTCTTCTCCTAACTCAACCCGCGAGGCACTGTCCCTGATTCACCAAATCATAAAACAGGCCCATTAGGTTTCATCCGATCACCTTATCCCGCTGGGCGCCTCCTCATAGGTGGTTTTCCATTTAGTTTCGATACTCCCAGCACCTGGCTCGATGACCTTGATTCCCAGGCCTTCTCCAGTAAGAAAGAACACCGTCTCACATTATCAGCACTCCTTGTACAAATGTATCCTCTCCTCCCCGAGCCCAACTCCTAAAACAAAAGCGTTATTCTAACTAACAAAGATGAATTTGTCCACCTGCAACAAAAACGTGAGAAAAGAACAAATCCAACATGCACATGAAATTCAGCCTTTAAATCTAATACGAGAGCTTCCAGGGAGAATACATTTCAGGCCTACAGAAACTGGCCAACATGAGAGTAAGGCACATAGGCCTTACGAAACCACATATAAATGAACATTTTATTAAGCATCTCTAAATCAACACGTTACGTGACCACATCAAATACGTGAATTATTGTAAGCCTCATACCCAAATTCTACACGTCAATGTTCTCAACTAAACACGTATGTATTGCAACATTAATTTCTTCACGGTTACATGAAAATGCATCTAGCATATCACCTTATTACAGTACACATTCCACTGTCTCATGTTAATACGACAAAAGAATAAATGCAAGGGCGAACTACTTATGATTATGATGCACCCCTACAATTGGAAGAGCACAATCGCGCTCTATCACTTATGTGTGAAAATGTTTATGGTTTCAGTGTTTTTGTGTGTGACATTCACCGACCAAATGTGTGACACTGAGAGTGACACTTTTCACAAGCAAAACCAAGCAACGAAGTCCATCGAAACAGATAAATGTCTGAAGTTACACCCATTTGAGCAATGAGAAAATAAGTGCTTTCAGTCGTAGGCTGGGACCTCGTAGCACTATATATTCACAAGTCACTATTCCCCTTAAGCCAACCAGGATTCATTTACTTTTCTCTCTGGTTACACAGTGACAATCATGATCTGCAGTGATTGTGATGCACTCTGAAACATCATTGGAATCCTCTTCAACAGGAGCCAACTCCAATACCCCACTCTTCTCCAGCTTACTGCCATGCACATATTACTCCGACACCTTTATCTAAAAGTGAAAATGCTCCCACTAACTTGCACAACTTCCTCACATCCTACATGATTTTACATCTCTTTTGACCACTACAGCTGGGCTGCTTGCAGTACCATGAACAATTTATGGCATTCTTTGGTGTCTTCGAACAGTCAGTGTAAAATTGCAAGGCCATTGTAACTTGGCTACATAAACACTTTTTAATCCAACTTATTTGTGATCCAACCCCTTTCCTCTATCGATACAGTACTAAACATTAGAATGATGTTCGTCTTAAACAGCACAGTGCAGACATCACTGACTCACTCTCTCAGAGCTGGCATTAGCGCTTTGGCGCCTAGTGCAACAATATTTTTTAGCGCCGCCCCAATGACCTTTTTCTCCAGGGATTCCCTCACTACCACTCTCCAACACAACCCACATCTCTCCATAGCCCATCTATAATACCTATCTCATTTGTTTTTATAGCACTACTCATAGCAGTGTAGGATGACAGCACTTTACATTACAGACACATTACACAAAGACAATGAATCATACATGCGTAAATTAGTCTATAGTAAATGTTACATGAGACAATGAGGATTACAAGGTGCAGGAGTCACATGTCATCCATACTAAACAGTATGGATGTTTGGTCTGGAGAAGCACAGACTCAGGATTTAAAATATACCACAGAGTTTGGCTTTACTAATAAAAATGTATTTCCACCCAAATGAATCCCAATTAGCAACATTAGGATAATGAAAGACGGAGAAAGAACATAATATTCTAACCTATACCATGCAGTTTGCATGCAGCTCTTTGATGACATTTCATAGGTCACTGTGTGTTATTAGGATTGTAACTTATGAAGTGCAGAGTAACAAAAGGATCTCTGTGACAAAAGCAATAACTCACTGGGCTATCCACATAAACAAGCATTGGCATAGCCAATAGGTCTCGCCTTTGGGACCTTATAAGTGTTTAGCCAGAGCTATTGACTTTGCCAATGTCTTCAAGCTGTGCTGTAGAGAAGTGTGGCTGCTGTGCGGCATGCTGAAAAGTTATAATAAAAAAGTGTCAGAAGCATTTTTGTTACTTTATATATGACCAAGAAGGCATTATGTAAAACTGAACGACCATATTAAAAAAGTATTTACAATAAAACATTTCCTCAGTTTTCTTTTGTTCTTGCAATGCTGGCAACTTGTTTCTGCCTATTGCAATGGTTGTTTGTTAAAGCTTATTTTTTGAGGGGGCATAAACAATCGGAGGGTGAAGGTTGGGAACTAGTACCTGTATTATAACACTAGCAGCGGCCAGACGCTAGGGGAGAATCAACAGATGCCAGATTCCGAGAGCAGGCTGAGGTGGTGCTGAGTGATGCTGAAGTGGTAGTGGTGGTGGTGGTGACTGTTGCGGAGACGATGCTGAGGTGATGCTGAATGATACTCAGGTGTTGCTGAGTGATACTGCTGTGGTGCTGAGTGATGCTGTGGTGGTGCTGAGTGATATTGTCTTGGCGCGGAGTGATATTGTCTTGGCGCTGAGTGATGCTGTGGTGGTGCTGAGGGATATTGTCTTGGCGCTGAGTGATGCTGTGGCTGCGCTGAGTGATGCTGTGGCGGCGCTGAGTGATGCTGTGGCGGCGCTGAGTGATGCTGTGACGGCGCTTAGTGATGCTGTGGCGGCGGTGAGCGATGCTGTGGTGGCGGTGAGCGATGCTGTGGCTGTGCTGAGCGATGCAGTGGCGGTGCTGAGTGATGCTGTGGTGATGCTGAGCGATGCTGTGGTGGCGCTGAGCGATGCTGTGGTGGCGCTGAGTGATGCTGTGGTGGCGCTGAGTGATGCTGTGGTGGCGCTGAGTGATGCTGTGGTTGTGCTGAGTGATGCTGTGGTGGTGCTGAGTGATGCTGTGGTGGCGCTGAGCGATGCTGTGGTGGCGCTGAGCGATGCTGTGGTGGCGCTGAGCGATGCTGTGGTGGTGCTGAGCGATGCTGTGGTGGTGCTGAGTCATCCTGTGGTGGTGCTGAGTCATCCTGTGGTGGTGCTGAGTCATCCTGTGGTGGTGCTGAGTGATGCAGTGTTGGCCCTGAGTGATGATGTGGTGTCGCTGAGTAAAGCTATGGTGGTGCTGAGTGATGTTGTGGTGGCGCGGAGTGATGTTGTGGTGGCGCTGAGTGATGCTGTTGTGGCGCTAAGTGATGCTGTTGTGGCGCTAAGTGATGCTGTGGTTGTGCTGAGTAATGCTGTGGTTGTGCTGAGTGATGCTGTGGTTTCACTGAGTGATGCTGTGGTTGCACTGAGTGATGCTGTGATGGCGTTGAGTGATGCTGTGATGGCGTTGAGAGATGTTGTGTTGGTGCTGAGTGATGCTGTGCTGGCTCTGATTGATGCTGTGCTGGCTCTGAGTGATGCTGTGGTGGCGCTGAGTGATGCTGTGGTGGCGCTGAGTGATGCTGTGGAGGAGCTGAGTGATGCTGTGGTGGCGCTGAGTAATGCTGTGGTTGTGCTGAGTGATGCTGTGTGGCGCTGAGTGATGCTGTGGTGGCGCTGAGCGATGCTGTGGTGGTGCTGAGCGATGCTGTGGTGGTGCTGAGTCATCCTGTGGTGGTGCTGAGTCATCCTGTGGTGGTGCTGAGTCATCCTGTGGTGGTGCTGAGTGATGCAGTGTTGGCCCTGAGTGATGATGTGGTGTCGCTGTGTAAAGCTATGGTGGTGCTGAGTGATGTTGTGGTGGCGCGGAGTGATGTTGTGGTGGCGCTGAGTGATGCTGTTGTGGCGCTAAGTGATGCTGTTGTGGCGCTAAGTGATGCTGTGGTTGTGCTGAGTAATGCTGTGGTTTTGCTGAGTAATGCTGTGGTTGTGCTGAGTGATGCTGTGGTTTCACTGAGTGATGCTGTGGTTGCACTGAGTGATGCTGTGATGGCGTTGAGTGATGCTGTGATGGCGTTGAGAGATGTTGTGTTGGTGCTGAGTGATGCTGTGCTGGCTCTGATTGATGCTGTGCTGGCTCTGATTGATGCTGTGCTGGCTCTGATTGATGCCGTGGTTGCGCTGAGTGATGCTGTTGTGTTGCCGAGTGAGAGATAGAGTGAAGATATAATGCCCAATTAGAGAGGGTGGTGAGAGAGAAAGAGAGAGAAAGGGTGTATATAGAATAAAGAGTGGTGCGGGATAGAGAGAGAGAAAGAAGGGTAGAGAGAGTGAATGAAGGAGTTTGAAAGAGAAACAGATAAAGGGGTGAGAGAGAATGAAAGGCTAAAAAAGATAGAGAGGGGAGAGTTAATTAAGTAGAGAGAGAATTAGAGAGGGGAGAGAGAGAGAAGGAGAGAGACAATAAGAGTGGGGGGTGGAGTTTAAATAGAGTGAAGAAGTGACGCGGAAAAAGTAACCTTAAATATAGCTTTGTGCTTTGCGCGAATAAATATAAAAAAAAACAGTGAGAGACAAAAATACTGGTAATTAGGCTGTGACTCCCAATATAAAACAAATAGCGATATAAGGTGAAATCAACCCACCGAAGCAATATTTCTAACTAGACAAAAAAAAAGCTTGCATTTCAATGCTAATCGCTGTTGTTTTTCATGTGACTGTAGTCCAAGGCCGTCAGTTGGTAATGTGAGCTGCTGCTGCGATTGAAACATCAGAGTCCAGAGAGTTAATGAGCCATGACGAGGAAATGAGGAAGAGATAGGAAACAACAGATGGCAGCTGCGCGTGCACGCCATCGTGAACTCAAGCTGGTCGCCAGCCGAAAGCCAGTGTTTGCATTTCCAAAACCCGCTTACTAAAACTCTCGGCCAGACCAGCGCAAGCGCTGGTGCAGGCCGAGACCTAAAAAGAATTCAGTGATCTGCATGGTACACATTATTTGCAGCAGGCAAATTAACCCTCTGTGCTACCTTATGATGAGTCAAAACTGCCACTAGATCAAACTCCAATCTCTCTCCAGCAGGAACTTTAATCACTAGGGTTATCTAAACATTTTTGTTGTTGCCTCAAAACTGCTAGCGACACAAGGAACTTCAGCATGTGTTTCCCATAAATTATTCCTAAACCCAGTAGCGTCCCCAGCTCAGAGCCAGATGAGGCTGCACTGGTGCCTAAAGCGTGCCTTGCACAGCACTCTCTAGTGTTTGTCCCACCTGTAGTTCATAACTGGCCACTTGACTTACCAACACTCAATGGTGAAAAATGATACTTGCTTCCTCGGACTGTCTCTGTAGCTTCAGTGTGTCTGTGGACTCACACTCACTCACTGCTGACTGTTGCTCAGACACTTGAGTGCTGGAGTAAGTTGCTGATCAGGAGATCACAAATTACATTGGCCTCCTCTCTGATCTGTTCCGGTATGAGGGCAGCTCAGCTGGCAGGCTGGGACAGATGATGCTGGTCTGTCAGACTAGCGAGTGGTCCGTGGCATGTGCCTTTTAAAGACACTGGGGCCGATTCCGATCTCGGTCGGAGGCGCACCCAATAGCATTCGGTCGGGAAAAAAGCCATGCGAAAGCCTGTTTCCCGACCGATCCGTACAGCACACCGAACGAGTAAGTACGATGCGCACAACAGCAAAGAATCCGGCCGAGCCGTACTCACCCAAACCAGGTCCTGTTCCCCGACCGAGGCGAATCCGGAAACGCCGAATCGAGTCGCACGGAAGGAAAAATGCAGCTCCGTCCGGCCGAACGAGTACGATGCGCTTTCCGTACGCGCCGAACCCGTCGCTACGCACGGCACATCAAAGCATCCAGGAGAGGCACACATAAGCTCCGATCCGCGCCACAACACGATCCACGGCTCCGAGACGAACACGCCAGCGACGAGGAAAAGCGACGAGGACGACGCGAAGCGACGAGGACGACGCGAAGCAACGAGAAGGACGAACGACACGAACCAACCATGAATCCCTTCGTCCCGATCATACCAATATTCTACATTTACTACCGGAACAGGCACGGACGCGTACGGCGCAGAAGGTAAGCCAGACACCAACCACAAAACACATACAACACGTACACGACACATCACACACACACAGAGGGATGCAGAATATACTTACACCAGCAACAGCAGCACCATAGGGGCGGGATGCCCATCACCAATGCCACATATGCACACAGGGGCCTGAATGCGCACCACCACCACCCCTACCCAGGGGGGGCAGGATGCCTACCACTACTACCACCCTTAGCCAGGGGGGGCTGGATGCCTACCACTACTACCACCCTCACCCAGGGGGGGCTGGATGCCTACCACCACTACCACCCTCACCCAGGGGGGGCTGGATGCCTACCACTACTACCACCCTCACCCAGGGGGGGCTGGATGCCTACCACCACTACCACCCTCACCCAGGGGGGCTGGATGCCTACCACTACTACCACCCTCACCCAGGGGGGCTGGATGCCTACCACCACTACCACCCTCACCCAGGGGGCTGGATGCCTACCACCACCCTTAGGCAGGGGGGCTGGATGCCTACCACTACTACCACCCTCACCCAGGGGGGCTGGATGCCTACCACTACTACCACCCTCACCCAGGGGGGCTGGATGCCTACCACCACTACCACCCTCACCCAGGGGGGCTGGATGCCTACCACTACTACCACCCTCACCCAGGGGGCTGGATGCCTACCACCACCCTTAGCCAGGGGGCTGGATGCCTACCACTACTACCACCCTTACCCAGGGGTGGCTGGATGCCTACCACTACTCCCACCCTCACCCAGGGGGGGCTGGATGCCTACCACCATCCTTAGCCAGGGGGCTGGATGCCTACCACTACTACCACCCTCACCCAGGGGGCTGGATGCCTACCACTACTACCACCCTCACCCAGGGGGGCTGGATGCCTACCACTACTACCACCCTCACCCAGGGGGGCTGGATGCCTACCACCACTACCACCCTCACCCAGGGGGGCTGGATGCCTACCACCACCCCTAGCCAGGGGGGCTGGATGCCTACCACTACTACCACCCTCACCCAGGGGGGCTGGATGCCTACCACTACTACCACCCTCACCCAGGGGGGGCTGGATGCCTACCACCACTACCACCCTCACCCAGGGGGGGCTGGATGCCTACCACTACTACCACCCTCACCAAGGGGGGCTGGATGCCTACCACCACCCTTAGCCAGGGGGGCTGGATGCCTACCACTACTACCACCCTTACCCAGGGGTGGCTGGATGCCTACCACTACTACCACCCTCACCCAGGGGGGCTGGATGCCTACCACCACCCTTAGCCAGGGGGGCTGGATGCCTACCACTACTACCACCCCTCACCCAGGGGGTGCTGGATGCCTACCACTACTACCACCCTCACCCAGGGGGGCTGGATGCCTACCACCACCCTTAGCCAGGGGGGGCTGGATGCCTACCACTACTACCACCCTTACCCAGGGGTGGCTGGATGCCTACCACTACTACCACCCTCACCCAGGGGGGGCTGGATGCCTACCACCACCCTTAGCCAGGCGGGGGCTGGATGCCTACCACTACTACCACCCTCACCCAGGGGGGGCTGGATGCCTACCACTACTACCACCCTCACCCAGGGGGGCTGGATGCCTACCACCACTACCACCCTCACCCAGGGGGGCTGGATGCCTACCACCACCCTTAGCCAGGGGGCTGGATGCCTACCACTACTACCATCCTCACCCAGGGGGCTGGATGTCTACCACTACTACCACCCTCACCCTGGGGGGCTGGATGCCTACCACCACTACCACCCTCACCCAGGGGGCTGGATGCCTACCACTACTACCACCCTCACCCAGGGGGGCTGGATGCCTACCACCACTACCACCCTCACCCAGGGGGGCTGGATGCCTACCGCCACCCTTAGCCAGGGGGGCTGGATGCCTACCACTACTACCACCCTCACCCAGGGGGGCTGGATGCCTACCACCACCCTTAGCCAGGGGGCTGGATGCCTACCACCACCCTTAGCCAGGGGGGCTGGATGCCTACCACTACTACCACCCTTAGCCAGGGGGCTGGATGCCTACCACTACTACCACCCTCACCCAGGGGGGCTGGATGCCTACCACCACTACCACCCTCACCCAGGGGGGCTGGATGCCTACCACTACTACCACCCTTAGCCAGGGGGCTGGATGCCTACCACTACTACCACCCCCACTCATAGGATGGACAATGCATGACACAACCAGCACACCACAACCTAGGGAATGCAAGAAGAAGACATCCCCCAACACCATGACAAGCGTGTGTAGACTGTGTCAAATGCCTACAACACCGAACATGACTTTGAACATACAATGTGACCCCCTAGCACCCCCTAGCACCCACAATGCAAGCAGGCCATGACCATTGTGGCAATGGGGTCCAAACCCCCATCATCACAGTGACCAAAAGGTAAGTGTGGGGTCCATAGCTGAAGCACATTTTGAACATTGTGGCAATGGGGTCCAAACCCCCATCATCACAGTGACCAAAATGTATGTGTGGGGTCCATAGCTGAAGCACATTTTGAACATTGTGGCAATGGGGTCTAAACCCCCATCATCACAGTGACCAAAAGGTAAGTGTGGGGTCCATAGCTGAAGCACATTTTGAACATTGTGGCAATGGGGTCCAAACCCCCATCATCACAGTGACCAAAATGTAAGTGTGGGGTCCATAGCTGAAGCACACTTTGAACATTGTGGCAATGGGGTCCAAACCCCATCATCACAGTGACCAAAATGTAAGTGTGGGGTCCATAGCTGAAGCACATTTCGAACATTGTGGCAATGGGGTCCAAACCCCCATCATCACAGTGACCAAAAGGTAAGTGTTGACAAAGAAAGAGGTGCAACTGCCAAACAACAAACACATCAGTGGCAAAGTAGTGTATGTGTCCCATTGCAACATAAATTGGGGGAGCCAAATACTGCAGTGCAAATAAGACATACCTTTGGCCATGTGCAGACAAACAACACCCATGGGGGCTGACACCGTCAACAATCATCAATGACACAATGACAGAAGTGACCATCAGAATGCAGACCCACATATTTGCACCAATGGGCACACACATGCAGATACCCTGTGGAGACTGCAGATGTGAGGCGAACAGATACCATACCATGGCAGCAATGGGACACACAAACCATGATCATTGTGCTGACCGATGACCTAGGAGTCCCAGGGACAGCAGGGGAAACCCACCAAACTACATACAGCCAATGGCACACCCAAGATATGCCAATGCAGTGGTGCAGATGCACAAACACAAACAGGCAGACCCACACTGCACATCATACACAACAGGTGAGGGGGGGGGTGCCAGTGTCCCCAGGCAACCACACAACACATGAGGAGACCTGAATACCAATCATACAGATGTGCATACAGTGCCACACAAAGGTAACTCATGGATCCAAATCCCCTATGTGGGCAAGCAGGCATTGTCAGATGAGAGGCAGCACAAATCACACATGTCACACAGGCATGTAGGGACAGCAACTGACACAGCAAGACACAGACACACCACAGCACCACCCTCAGGGCCCCCACAATGTGGTGACCCTGGGCTGCATTACAATCCCACTGTGATGACAAAGCTAAATGTGGTTCACACTGTGAACCACAGTCATGTGTCCTGAGCAACTAACTACCATCACACCTACACAAGCACAAATCAAACAGCATGGCCAGTAAGCCAAGGCCAACATGGAGGCAGGGGCCTAGCCTGGCAACAACTCTCATCTGCACACACTCAACACCACACCCTCGACCTCCAACAATGTGCAGCAGTGAAGCACACATGCACTGGTGACATTGCACATGCACCCATGACTATTCCAGGGTGGTGGGTGGGAACCAAGGTGCAGAAACACATCACACATGGACACTCAACAAGACTCCTGAATGTCTGACACACTGCACACTACGCTGTACATGGACATGACGGCAATACCACACCAACCAATGGGATCCCAGCCACAGTCACACACCAATGAAGAAGCCAAGGTCACCCACAAAGAACACACATAGACAACAACCAACATTGCAGCCCGGACCCTGAGGCGTGCCAGCAGTCACACACACAACGTGTCACAATCACTGAAAGATAACACAAACTGGAAATCACATGACAGGGGCAAACAACAAGTGCCAAGGGGAACCTGACTGTGACCCATCTGCGTCAGCACACAAACTCAGCCCTGACAGCAAACACACCTATGGGTGACACCCTGATGACCAGTAATGTGCCATGCACCCACATCACAGAGAACCCAGGGCGAAGACTTTGGGGGAACATAGGTCAACTCAGCTAGCATCACAAACAGGTACAACACTAGGGATCACAGCATGCACAGCTAAACGGAAGTGAACACACAGACATGCACATACAACACACACCTTGGGCGCAGGCAATGTCACAGGAGTACACACTGCCATGAGGGGACTCCACTCCTGTGTGAGGAGAGCTGTGCCATATGTTGCCTCAGTAGGGCCCCATCATGTCAGCTGAGCACTTGGTCACACAATCAACAATTAGCACCAAATGAGGGCTCCCGTAACAACAGCCTGGTCATGGAAGTGCCAACGGAATCATCAGCACAGATCCAACACACTTGTATAGCAATGTTGCACTGACAACACAGATGAGTCCTTCCCCATTGATGCCCAAACCTGCATGTCCAGTGGAGATGGCCACACGGTCAGGAAGTAGACGAATTGAACAATGGCAGGCACAACAGATGTGCAGGGGTGGAAGCCACAGATGTGAAATAGGCAATCTAAGTAGGAAATCCCATTGCCAAATACTGAACACATGACACCCTCCGATGCTGCTATGGATGACATGGATACACCACAGGATAGGACACATTCCCCTGGACCACATGGGTTCCTGCACAGTAACACTTCATTATCATGAGACCAAATATCACCATCACTGCAGCAAGGGCATGGTTAGCATCATCAACATCATGTACATCAGAAGCAAAAGCACTAGAGAACAGAAAGTTGCTTTATTCAGCATATGTGGCATTAAAAGTAGAAGTCCGGTAGAACATAAACAAAGGCCAATGGCCAGTCCATCAACAAAGTCACAAGTGGGTGACAGGGGCAGATGCCACCCTACACATGCCTGCACAAAACCAGGGACAATCCACTAGGAGGGGCAACCGGGGGTAGGCCAGGCACCGCAGGGACAGGATCAGGGCTCACCAGGAGGAAGCAGGGAAGGGGTGGTGGGTGCTGGAGAGCCACTGACAACTGCAGTGGAGGTGTCTGACATGGTGTGTGCCGGCACAACTGGGGGGCATGGCTCAGATGTTGTGGGTGCCGGCACGACTGCAGTGGACCCTGCAGATGGAGTGGACAGGTCCGCCACTGCAGTGCCCAAGTCAGACAGGGTGGTAGTGGACTCCACTGCAGTGCCTACCACCAGGGGAGGAGAATGGGGAACAGGCAAGGTGGGCTGGACAGAGGGGAGGTCACCCTCACCACATCAGTGGCACAGACAAGCGCCGCGGGGGGTGTGGTGCCGGGAGAGCATGTGGCAGGGGGAGAAGGCCGGAGCCTCTTGGGGATGGTATATCTGTGGGTGGGGGAACCTGGGGCAGGGTGTGGTGGGGGCACCTGTGGAGTGGGGGCCTGAGGGATGGAGGAAGGAGACCTGGTGCTTGAGCTGCAGGGCGGCGGCGGGGTCTTGCTCTTACCACTCCGGGGGACTTGCGGGTGGGGGCCTCAGTCTGTCTGCGCCTGGGGGAGGGGTGTCCGGGGGCGAGGGGCACTCTGCTCCGTGTGGGGGGCTTCCTCTTCCCCTGGATGCTGGAGCAGCTGGATCGGAGGGGAAGAGGCCGAGGTCACTGAGGAAGAGGCGCTGGGTCTTTGGGGTTGCAGGTGAGGCAAGGGAGGGTGTTTTTGGAGGGAGAGGCAACTGAGGACTGCGCAGTGCCCGTGGATGCGTGTGTGTGTACCAGGGCCCCATCCCCTGTGAGTCTGGTTTCAGTCCCCTGACTGTGCGTGCGTGTGCGTTTTGTTTGTGGCGTGTGTGTCTGTGTGCTGGACGTGTGTGTGCTGGTGTGGGCCTGTGCCGGTGTGTGTGTGCTTGGGACGGGTAAGGTGCTGGGGAGTGTGGATGGAGCAGAGGCAGGAGGGGTGAGGGACTGTCCGAGGAGGGACACTGCTGCCGTCAGGGAGGAGTCCATGGACCTATTGCCCCTCTGTAGGTCAGACATGCCCGATGAGATGCCCTCCATGAACGACACCAGCTGAGTCAACAGAGCGGTGTGCACATGGAGGACACTCAGCATGGCTGTCTGCCCTACATGGAGCTGGCGTAGGAGGTACACAGACTCCTCACTCAGGGCAGCAGGGGACACAGGGGCAGGGGGTGCGGTGCCTGGCCCAAAGGAGACACGCTCCCGAACATGGGAGCCTCCACGGACCTGGGGAATGGGAGCCGATGGGAGGGCGGTGGTGGTGCTGGTGGTGGCGGGGACAGCAACACTAGCTGGGGTGTGGTGGCTGCTGACACCCGCCTCCATAAGGGAGTCATCCTCCGAGTTGCTCTGGTCCTCAGCTGAGGTGGATGGTGCTGAGGACTCCTCGGTGTGGCTCCCCTCGCCCTCCGTGCCACTGGGTCCCTCCGACCACTCCTCGGCTGCTGACCCAGTCTGGCTCTCTGGCTCCTCCTGGTCCGTGGAGCTGTCCCCTTCCGTGGCCGTGGATGTATCTGCAAACAATGGGGAAACAGACAGACATCAGTCACCTGCACCAAACGCACACACCACTGTGAGCACAGCACATTACAGAGCAAGCCCTGGCATCATTAGTTGTACATTGCTAAAAGTGCCCTAACTGAACAGGAGAAGCCAATTGTCAGTCTGATGCCAAGCATGGCACTCACATCCCACATGGCCTTGCACCCATCTGTCTGGTGTCTGTTGGATTGCAACACCCCAGTGTGGACACATGCACCAAGTACACAGTAGTTGGACAGTGCAGAGGACACGGTGTGGCATGTGGCCATGCACACATCACAGCTCTTGCCACTGAGTCAGTACAGGTTTCCGGATGAAAGGGATGCCCAGAGTCAAATAGGAAATGCATGTGATGCATACCAGCGACAGACACCATGATGCACCCATGTCCTGATAGCCATCGCCACAATGGTGTGCATGTAGCACATGTCACTCCCCTGCAGGACCACCAATAAGTTGACACATGCCATGGCAGAGGCATGACTGCTAAGTCATACATCCCTGTCTCAGTGATGTATGACTTGGCAGCCAGATAACAACACTATGCACTGTGTCACAATAGTAGGTCATGGGGAATGCAAGTCCTGGAGCTGCACAAGTGCACATGTACATCCCCCACACAACACATCATCTTAACCCTCATCTGTCCAGGTCATACCTATTGGACATATGGGAGACCTGTGACACTACCCTCTGAACCTGAGCCCCTCACAATCTGCTGTGAATGGGGAACAGCTGCCTGAACTTCACATTCGCATACCCCAGTCTGCACGGGCAGCTGATCAAACACCTATGTGACACACAAGTATCGTCTCCTATGGTCACATCTCCAGGGGCATGCTGAGCCCCTACCAAGAAACACCCCAGCAGTCCTGGCAAGTAATCCACAGCACACTGACACAGAGGCAGACACCTGAGGGGTCAAATCACTGCGCACAATGTGTCAACTGATACACGGGAGTGGGAGTACAGAGTGCATTGCATGGCCTGGAGTAGGCATGACTGTCCTGCTCCACATGAATGAGGGATGAGCCCTGGACAGTGGATAGCTGGCTATGTATGTGTGACACACGTAATCTGCACACTCCTGGGGCCCAAACATTGTTCCCACCCGCTGCATGGGCGTGTGCCACATACCCCAGGCACATGTGGTGGCTCAGCTCAGCAAGTGGACCGCATATCAAAGCAACACGCAGATTACATGTCCGAACACAGGCGTTGTGTGAACAATGGACCCACCCATGATGCCCACAACAGAGTTAGGGAAACAGATGCTGTCCCCCACCTTTAGTGAAGCAAACTGCAAGGACACAGTCCCAAGTGACACAATTCCCTGAATGTAAGGGCCACACCTGGGTATCAGATGAGCAGTGGGCAGTGCACAATAGAGGGACATGGCTCCTGGACAACATGACTGCTGCACTGTGGCAGTTGAACCAGGCCAGAGGAGGGCACAAAGCATGTAATACAGAGTTCACAGTGCAGTCTTTGACTCACCCCCTCCTTGCTGCTGTCTGGCCTTCAGCTGCCCATCCAGGTCTGGAAACACCACCGCCAGGATCTGGAGCATGTGGGGGGTCAGGGTCCGTGTTCCGCCCCTCCTGCGAGGAGGCGACAGCTTCAGCTGGACCCGTGCAATCCTCCGGGTCCAGCCCCGAAGGTCCTGCCACCTCTTCTGGCAGTTGCGGACCCCCACGGACCGGACGGCCCGGACGATGTCCTTCCAGATCTCCTGCTTCCGATGGGCATTAACCTGTGAGGATGACAAAGTGAGAATGCTATTACTACACATGCAACATATCCGTGCATGACACAGTTGCATATACATATCTCAATCACAGGGGCACATGATGTACACAGGCAGTGCAAAGCTGCCCATGGACAGTTTGCCAGACGTCACTACATGGTATCATTGCATGGGAAGTAAAACCTTGTTCAAATGCACTGTCACTGCACCATACCTGTCCAGTGCATGTCACTACACACTATGGGGGGTGACAACTACTCAGTGAGCCTGCTAGCCAGTGGCGTGCAGACTTTCAGCCTTGCTAGTCAGACAATATGCACATTCAGAAAGGCAGTGCACAGAACACTCACCTGCTCCCCTGGTGTCCCATACAGCTTGCTGTACTGTGGAAGTAGGCTGTCCAGCAGGGCCTGGTTCTCTTCAAGGCTGAAGGCTGGGGCTCTCTCCACAGTACGTGCCATTGCAGGGTCCAGAGGGGCAGAGACAGCAGCAGTGCAGTGGCAGATGTTGTCCTGGAGCATGTAGTGCAGGCAAGTGAGCTCTCAGGGGAACAGCCAGCAATATATATGTGCTGGAGAGGCAGATACTGTCCCTTGTGTCCAAAGTGATAGGTCCAAGTCGTTTGCATCTTCTGAATCTGGCCAATCCATGGAATAGCAGCACCAAAACACGCCCACAGCATCCTTCAAATCTTCAACTTCATGACATACATGATTTTGCAACATTGTTGTGGGTGACCAACTGATTTTCCAGCAACCGACTCGTTCGAAATTCGAAAACGCGTCCGTTGCCAGGCAAGCCCATTGTCAATGGGTGCGCACCGATCGGTCCATTGCGGTACAACACGTACAGGGGTACAACGCGTACCCGCACACATTGAATGCAATGGGCCGGCCGGGGCACCGATCGGTCCATTGCAGATCAACGCGTACATGGGTACAACGCGTGCCCGCACACATTGAATGCAATGGGCCGGCCGGGTGCACCGATCGGTCCATTGCAGTACAACGCGTACAGGGGTACAACGCGTACCCGCACACATTGAATGCAATGGGCCGGCTGGGGGTACCGATCGGTCCATTGCAGTTCAACGCGTACAGGGGTACAACGCGTACCCGCACACATTGAATGCAATGGGCCGGCCGGGTGCACCGATCGGTCCATTGCAGTACAACGCGTACAGGGGTACAACGCGTACCCGCACACATTGAATGCAATGGGCCGGCCGGGGGTACCGATCGGTCCATTGCAGTTCAACGCGTACAGGGGTACAACGCGCACCCGCACACATTGAATGCAATGGGCCGGCCGGGGCACCGATCGGTCCATTGCAGTACAACGCTGCACAGGGGTACAACGCGTACCCGCACACATTGAATGCAATGGGCCGGCCGGGGTACCCGATCGGTCCATTGCAGTTCAACGCGTACAGGGTACAACGCGTACCGCGCACATTGAATGCAATGGGCCGGCCGGGGGCACCGATCGGTCCATTGCAGTACAACACGTACAGGGGTACAACGCGTACCCGCACACATTGAATGCAATGGGCCGGCCGGGGGTACCGATCGGTCCATTGCAGTACAACGCGTACAGGGGTACAACGCGTACCCGCACACATTGAATGCAATGGGCCGGCCAGGGGTACCGATCGGTCCATTGCAGTACAACGCTGCATAGGGGTACAACGCGTACCCGACACATTGAATGCAATGGGCCGGCCGGGGCACCGATCGGTCCATTGCAGTTCAACGCGTACAGGGGTACAACGCGTACCACGCACACATTGAATGCAATGGGCCGGCCGGGGGCACCGATCGGTCCATTGCAGTACAACGCTTACAGGGGTACAACGCGTACCCGCACATCATTGAATGCAATGGGCCGGCCGGGGCACCGATCGGTCCATTGCAGTACAACGCGTACAGGGGTACAACGCGTACCCGCACACATTGAATGCAATGGGCCGGCCGGGGCACCGATCGGTCCATTGCAGTTCAACGCGTACAGGGGTACAACGCGTACCCGACACATTGAATGCAATGGGCCGGCCGGGGGCACCGATCGGTCCATTGCAGTACAACGCTGCAGAGGTACAACGCGTACCCGCACACATTGAATGCAATGGGCCGGCCGGGGGCACCGATCGGTCCATTGCTGTTCAACGCATCACTGTACATGTGACTGGCATATGTCAGCATGCCTGTCTCAGATGGACATATGCCAGCCACAGATAGCTCCCAGGGAGTGAGGGGCACACCTACATCACGACAGCCTGTCCAAACTTTATCATAAGGCATGTAAGGCTGCATTTCCTATTGTGTGTATGTTGGTGTACATGTTGTCCTGTGGGTGTCACCTGTGGGCAGCCACCCCCAGGCTGTGCACGTGTTCATGGGGACAGGATCCTGGGTGTTACGTGTACATGACCACTGTGATGTGCAACTGTTCATATCTGTGCATGTGCCATGGTCACATTTCACGGTGGTGTATGTGTATGTCATGTCACATACCCCGTGAGTCCCATGTGGGACGGTATGTTTGAGCCAGGGTGTCCCAGTGACACAATAGTGATGGTCCTCCACAGTCTTTGTGCATGTAGTGTTTACAATGTCTCTGATTTCATGTGCACAATGGGAGACAGTCTCCACATCCAGGTTGTGTGTGCATGGACTTTGATGTTGTGCGTGTGTGTGTCACAGACGTCCATGTCTGTCCTGCCGTGGCAAGTGGGACCACTACCTGTGGGGGTCATGGTTGTTTTGCTGTGGTGTATACATGATACTCCATGTAATGCCAGTGTCCATGTGGCAATACAGGGTCCCTGGGAATGTACCTGTCGTTGAGCTGTGGTGCCTGGGGCACATCTGTCCTCACATGTCACTGTGGGGGTGATTGTGACACGGCAGCAGGAGATGGGAACTGTGACACGGCCTCATGATATCCAATGGGCCAACCTGGGACTAATTGATGCCACCTGTTGGACCGTGTTGACAGATGTTGGCCATGTATGTACCATACATGTCCTTACGGAACTGCACACTTCATGTAGTTGTGCCTCATAATGATGTATGTTGGGATATTGAGTGTGTTCAATGCCGCATATGTGGGGTGACTGACAATCTTGCTTACTTCTCCTCTGCACTGCAGGGCTCCTGCTGTCCATCGACCATTCCCAGACCTGGCAACGATGGTGGAACGGGACAGCATCCGACGGTACCGCTTCACCAGGCAGCTGATTGAGGATTTGGCAGTGCAGTTGTCCCCACATTTGCAGCCTGGCCGGCCGTATCCTACAGCGCTGACCCCCAAGGTGAAGGTGATGGCAGCCCTACACTTCTTTGCCACCGGTACCTTCCAACATACTGTGGCGACTGCTGGTGGGATGTCACAGACCATGTTGAGCCGTGTGCTCCGCGATGTTTTGGCGGCAATGTTGCTATTCCTGAACCGGTACATCTATTTCCCTAGACTGTGACGACTCACTGACGTGAAGAGTGACTTTTATGCCCTGGGGAGGATGCCGCATGTCATTGGCTCCATTGATGGGACACATGTGGATTTGGTACCACCACAGGCCCAGGAGCAGGCCTACAGGAACCGCAAGCACTACCACTCGGTCAATGCACTGGTGGTGTGTCTTGCAGACATGACCATCACACACGTGTGTGCCCGTTTCCCTGGTTCAGCACACGATGCCTTTGTGATGAGGAGTAGTCGCATCCCCAGGATGATGGCACAGATGCAGAACCAGCGTGCCTGGCTTGTCGGTGTGTACTGACTTTGTGCCATTGTGTGTGATCTGATCTGTAGTATTCCGCCCACTTTTCCAAGTCAGCTAATGTGCACTTGTCTGTCCGTAGGTGACTCGGGATACCCCAACATGCCGTGGTTGCTGACACCCCTCAGGAACCCTGTGACACCAGCCCAGATGCGCTACAATGAGGCACATGGTCGGACCAGGAGAGTGATTGAGCGGACATTTGGTCTCCTGAAGAGCCGCTTCCGCTGCCTGGACAAGACCGGAGGGTCCCTCCCATATGCCCCTGCGAATGTGTGCAAGATTATCATCGTCTGCTGCATGCTCCACAACCTGGCAGTGCGGAAGGAGTTGCCTCTCATCCAGGATGACAATGACCAACATCCGCCACTTGTGGAGGATCCTGCCCTGGACCACAATGCCAGTGACGATGATGATGATGATGATGATGATGATGGTGATGTCCGCACACAGCTCATCACCAACTTCTTTAGCTGAATGTGAGTATCCTGAGGTGTCATGTCAATGATGTGAGTTGGCATGATGTGTAGGTGGTGCTCTGGTGCTGTTGGAGTGTGTCCATGGGCTACTTGACTGGATGTGTGTTGCGATGTGTGCTTACAGGTGGGCTGTACTCCCCAACAGTGTTGACATGCTGACTTGGTTCTGGGTGGGTATCTTGTAACATGTATTGTGCATGGGTTTTGCTGTTCTGTCCTGTACTCCATTGCTTTTGACTGTGTGTCATTTCTGTCCTTCACAGGGTACTTTCAGATTCGTTTGGTCAACTGTGTCCACCGACGACGTGATTGCACTTCCAGGCTGGTAGCTGTTGTGTCCCTACAGGTGATGTGCGCCACACCCATGGACTTCCTTCCGTCTACAGTTGTTGACTGTGTGCCCGCTGCCAGGTGGGATTACCTTGCATCTGTAGTGGTTACGACATGTTGCAACTGTGTAATAAACCTGTGCTTCACTTTGTGATGTGCGTTGTCTGTGGTCACACATTTGACTGCCATTTGCTTACTGCACCTGTGGGCTACTTGACTACAACTGGGAATGGGTGTGGTGTCTGTGCATTGCACCGTCTTCCCTGGCAACATCAGTGTAGGCAATGAGTCAGATGGCCTAGGTGTGTATGTGTTGTGTAGCCCTGGTGGTGTGTCTCCCTCATATGTGTCACGTTGCCTTTACTCACATGCCTGTGTTGTCCTTGCTGTTGCAGTTCGCATACACAGTGTAATTTTGCAGTTCATCATCCCCATAACAGCACTTACGTTGGAATCACAACAGAGGCAAGTATGGTGTATTAGTGTGTTTATTGTGATACATTTGTGTGAATAGTGCATAGGATGGGTAGTGCTGTACATAAATCTTGCAATCCGAAGTTCCTAGGTGAATTGAAAGTCCTGGTAGACAGAATCCCCAGTATCGGGGCCACAGTTGTCTGACACATTGGTCCAACTTGTACTCCCCATGCAATGTGTGGAGTAGTGTTGCCGTCAACAGGGTGAACAGTCTGTGCACAAAGGTGAACATCCAGAACAGGTTCAGGCTTCCTGGGAGTTGCGCTTGGCCATCCGCCTCTCACTTGCCCCTCCTCGGACGACCCCTCTACTTGGGGGCCCCTCAAGTACAGGCTGCTGCGGTGCAGGGGACTCTCCGCCAGAGTCATCCTCCCTCCCTGTGGCAGTTGCAGTTTGTTCGGCACCAGATGTTGTTGGCACACAGGGAGGTGTGGACTGGTTGCTGTTCATCTGGCGGAGGCATTGTAAAATGTCCCTGTGCACCGCCGTCATCTCATGCAGTGCATCCCACTTGGACTCCACGCGGGACATGTGTGAGTCCACGCGGGACATGTGTGACTCCACGTGGGACATGTGGGAGTCCAAGCGGGCATGATGGGCAGCCTGCTGCTGTTTCATGTCTCTGAGGAGCCCCACTACCTGGCTGAGGTCTCCGGTGCTGGACTGGTACGCATCAGCTATGCGTACCAGTTGTGGGTCATCATGCACACCAGCAACCTCTGCAAGCAGCGACCTTCTGTCTCCCACCCCTCCCACCACCCCTGCTGACATGTGCAGTGTGTGCAGTGGCACGCACAGATGACCCTGGTCCACCTTGGGGGTTGGTGGTGGTGGTGGTGTCCATGGCCTCAGGTTGGTCCAGGGTCCCTGTGCTGGTGTTGCTCCTTGTTCTGTCCATGTCGGCAGGGATGGTATTTGTGGTGACAGTCGTTGGAGGGGTGGGTGCAGGGGTGCAGCTGGTGGTCCTGCTGGTGCTGCAGCTGGTGGTCCTGCTGGTGCTGCATGTAGACTTGCACCGGATGTGCCAGGTTGGTCTTCATCGTCCGAGGAGGACAGAGGCTGTACGACGCCAGTGAGCTCCGCATCCTCTTGAGCCTGGGACTGGGACTCCTCAGCGTCTGCTGCTGTGTCCCCATCATCACCTGTTTTTGGGAGACACACACAATGTATGTTATGTTTCTGCAGGCATCAATGGTTGACACACATGACAGTTGTGACTGTGCCTCTGGGTGCGGGCCTGTACATTGCATTGTCCTAAGTCGTCACAGTCAGGGGTTGATATTGGTGTGGCACATTGTCCTGCATTATTTGGGCATTTCTATGTATTTTTGGGGTGTGAACATGGTCTGCATTGGTTGTGTTTGGTTGACAGCCGGCCCTCCTTCCCACCCACCCAGCCAGTCAGTTATCCCACCATGGAACGTGCTTGCATTGCAAGGAGTGGAAGTTGTCTCTCAGGATGTTAGTCAGTGGTGTCCTGCTGTTTGTTGGTGCACAGTTGCCAGCAGGGCCTTGTGCTCCCCACAGCAGTAGCCAGTGTCAGCCATCTTGTGAGTCCTTCTCCACTCCCTGTGATGTGAGCATGGTTCAGGGTGGTGTTGATGGGACAGTTGTGGGAGTGACCAATATCAGTGACTACGACTCCCATCATGCTATTGCCTCCACCCCCCTTCCCTGCATGCCCATGCTTCCTTCCTTTTGACTCTGCTTCCCTGTGGGGTGGGCTGGCTGTGCTGACAGGATGGCTGGGAGTGTTGTCCTGGCAGTTGTTTGGCTAAAAGTCCCAAGAGTGTCCCTGTGCTTCACACAACATAACCCAGGGTGGTGGTTCTTTGTGGGATCTTGTGTTAGGATGGGGGGCATTGCATTCTACCAGGTGGGTTCTGTGGAGTTTGTGTTGGGGGGTGTGTGTGAGGGGAGGTGCTTGTGACTATGGTCAGTGCTGCAAGTCCTCCTTCCCACCCAGCCAGCCAGATATCCCACCATGGAACGTGCTTGCATTGCAGGGAGTGGAAGTTGTCTCTCAGGATGTCAGTCAGTGGTGTCCTGCTGTTTGTTGGTGCACAGTTGCCAGCAGGGCCTTGTGCTCCCCACAGCAGTAGCCAGTGTCAGCCATCTTGTGAGTCCTTCTCCACTCCCTGTGATGTGAGCATGGTTCAGGGTGGTGTTGATGGGACAGTTGTGGGAGTGACCAATATCAGTGACTACGACTCCCATCATGCTATTGCCTCCACCCCCTTCCCAGCATGCCCATGCTTCCTTCATTTTGACTCTGCTTCCCTGTGGGGTGGGCTGGCTGTGCTGACAATATGGCTGGGAGTGTTGTCCTGGCAGTTGTTTGGCTAAAAGTCCCAAGAGTGGCCCTGTGCTTCACACAACATAACCCAGGGTGGTGGTTCTTTGTGGGATCTTGTGTTAGGATGGGGGCATTGCATTGTACCAGGTGGGTTCTGTGGAGTTTGTGTTGGGGGGGGCTGTGAGGGAGAGGTGCTTGTGACTATGGTCAGTGCTGCAAGTCCTCCTTCCCACCCAGCCAGCCAGATATCCCACCATGGAACGTGCTTGCATTGCAGGGAGTGGAAGTTGTCTCTCAGGATGTCAGTCAGTGGTGTCCTGCTGTTTGTTGGTGCACAGTTGCCAGCAGGGCCTTGTGCTCCCCACAGCAGTAGCCAGTGTCAGCCATCTTGTGAGTCCTTCTCCACTCCCTGTGATGTGAGCATGGTTCAGGGTGGTGTTGATGGGACAGTTGTGGGGGTGACCAATATCAGTGACTACGACTCCCATCATGCTATTGCCTCCACCCCCCTTCCCAGCATGCCCATGCTTCCTTCCTTTGACTCTGCTTCCCTGTGGGGTGGGCTGGCTGTGCTGACAGGATGGCTGGGAGTGTTGTCCTGGCAGTTGTTTGGCTAAAAGTCCCAAGAGTGGCCCTGTGCTTCACACAACATTACCCAGGGTGGTGGTTCTTTGTGGGATCTTGTGTTAGGATGGGGGCATTGCATTCTACCAGGTGGGTTCTGTGGAGTTTGTGTTGGGGGGTGTGTGAGGGGAGGTGCTTGTGACTATGGTTAGTGCTGCAAGTCCTCCTTCCCACCCAGCCAGCCAGCCAGTTATCCCACCATGGAACGTGCTTGCATTGCAGGGAGTGGAAGTTGTCTCTCAGGATGTCAGTCAGTGGTGTCCTGCTGTTTGTTGGTGCACAGTTGCCAGCAGGGCCTTGTGCTCCCCACAGCAGTAGCCAGTGTCAGCCATCTTGTGAGTCCTTCTCCACTCCCTGTGATGTGAGCATGGTTCAGGGTGGTGTTGATGGGACAGTTGTGGGAGTGACCAATATCAGTGACTACGACTCCCATCATGCTATTGCCTCCACCCCCTTCCCTGCATGCCCATGCTTCCTTCCTTTTGACTCTGCTTCCCTGTGGGGTGGGCTGGCTGTGCTGACAGGATGGCTGGGAGTGTTGTCCTGGCAGTTGTTTGGCTAAAAGTCCCAAGAGTGTCCCTGTGCTTCACACAACATAACCCAGGGTGGTGGTTCTTTGTGGGATCTTGTGTTAGGATGGGGGCATTGCATTCTACCAGGTGGGTTCTGTGGAGTTTGTGTTGGGGTGTGTGTGTGAGGGGAGGTGCTTGTGACTATGGTCAGTGCTGCAAGTCCTCCTTCCCACCCAGCCAGCCAGATATCCCACCATGGAACGTGCTTGCATTGCAGGGAGTGGAAGTTGTCTCTCAGGATGTCAGTCAGTGGTGTCCTGCTGTTTGTTGGTGCACAGTTGCCAGCAGGGCCTTGTGCTCCCCACAGCAGTAGCCAGTGTCAGCCATCTTGTGAGTCCTTCTCCACTCCCTGTGATGTGAGCATGGTTCAGGGTGGTGTTGATGGGACAGTTGTGGGAGTGACCAATATCAGTGACTACGACTCCCATCATGCTATTGCCTCCACCCCCTTCCCAGCATGCCCATGCTTCCTTCATTTTGACTCTGCTTCCCTGTGGGGTGGGCTGGCTGTGCTGACAATATGGCTGGGAGTGTTGTCCTGGCAGTTGTTTGGCTAAAAGTCCCAAGAGTGGCCCTGTGCTTCACACAACATAACCCAGGGTGGTGGTTCTTTGTGGGATCTTGTGTTAGGATGGGGGCATTGCATTGTACCAGGTGGGTTCTGTGGAGTTTGTGTTGGGGGGGCGTGTGAGGAGAGGTGCTTGTGACTATGGTCAGTGCTGCAAGTCCTCCTTCCCACCCAGCCAGCCAGATATCCCACCATGGAACGTGCTTGCATTGCAGGGAGTGGAAGTTGTCTCTCAGGATGTCAGTCAGTGGTGTCCTGCTGTTTGTTGGTGCACAGTTGCCAGCAGGGCCTTGTGCTCCCCACAGCAGTAGCCAGTGTCAGCCATCTTGTGAGTCCTTCTCCACTCCCTGTGATGTGAGCATGGTTCAGGGTGGTGTTGATGGGACAGTTGTGGGGGTGACCAATATCAGTGACTACGACTCCCATCATGCTATTGCCTCCACCCCCTTCCCAGCATGCCCATGCTTCCTTCCTTTTGACTCTGCTTCCCTGTGGGGTGGGCTGGCTGTGCTGACAGGATGGCTGGGAGTGTTGTCCTGGCAGTTGTTTGGCTAAAAGTCCCAAGAGTGGCCCTGTGCTTCACACAACATTACCCAGGGTGGTGGTTCTTTGTGGGATCTTGTGTTAGGATGGGGGGCATTGCATTCTACCAGGTGGGTTCTGTGGAGTTTGTGTTGGGGGTGTGTGAGGGGAGGTGCTTGTGACTATGGTTAGTGCTGCAAGTCCTCCTTCCCACCCAGCCAGCCAGCCAGTTATCCCACCATGGAACGTGCTTGCATTGCAGGGAGTGGAAGTTGTCTCTCAGGATGTCAGTCAGTGGTGTCCTGCTGTTTGTTGGTGCACAGTTGCCAGCAGGGCCTTGTGCTCCCCACAGCAGTTGCCAGTGTCAGCCATCTTGTGAGTCCTTCTCCACTCCCTGTGATGTGCGCATGGTTCATAGTGGTGTTGATGGGACAGTTGTGGGGGGGGGCAATATGTGTGACTGCGACTCCCATGATGCTATTGGCTACACTGACTTGGCCAGCATACACAGAATTCCTTCCTTTGAGTGGTCTTCACTGTGTGTTGGTGTTGTTGTGGTGGCTACATGTCTGGATGTGTTTGTTAGTTCTATTTGTGCCACTGCCTAGCTGTAGTTGTAGTTGTGTTTGTACATGTGATGGCACAGTTGGATGTGACTTTTTTGATGGCATGTGTTGTGTTTATCTGACTGACATACACATTTTGGGATGATTCTGTTCTGGTTGCTGTGTAATTGCTATGAGTGCATGGTTTGACTCTCCCCTTGACAGTGATGTGTGTGTGTTTTGTGGCAGTATATTGTGTACATTTGTTGTGTACTCACCAGGCTCTGGGATGTCCTCTAGTCCATATACGCTCACTGGCGGAAGGATGGCCCGCACCTTCTCCTCCCAGGGCCTGAGGTATATTGGCTTGGCAGGAGGGCCACTGCCGGTGTGTTGGCTATTGATGTAGTCTTTTTGAGCAGGTCCCGTACCCTCCTGCGCACGTCATACCACCTGTTCTGGATGTCGCTCTTTGTGCGCCGACATGGTGATTGTGCGTTCACCCTGTTGATGATCCTCTCCCACATCTTGGTTTTCTGGGAGATGGGGGTCTGTTGGACCAGTGTGCCAAACAGCTGTGGCTCTACCCTGAGGATCTCGTCTACCATGACTTCCAATTCACTATCTAGGAACTTGGGATTCTTCTTGGGGGGCATGGTGATGGGTGGTGATGGTGAGTGATGTGTGTGTTGGTGTGCAGGTGAGGGTGTGTGAGTGTGTGTTTTGCTGGGTGTATGTGAGGTAGGTATTTGTTGGTGTGCTGATGGTGTGTGGCTTGTGTGAGGGATGAGCTGTGGGTGTGTGGTTGCTTTCTCTTGGGTGCTGGCAGTGGAATGGCATTTGCAAAGGCTCATGGTTGTGATTTGTGTCCTTTATATGGGTGGAGTTGTGGGTGTGTCTTTGTTCTCTGTCCCCACCCCCCAGTATTTATTGGCTTGGTATTTGCTTGTTTGGCCTTTTTTTGGGTGATTTTTCCTTTGTACTGTCTGTGTATGTTGGAAACGTTCTTGTGACCGAGTCGGACCCTGCATTTGTCTCGTACGGTCTTCTCCGTTTCGTTCACGCTGTGTATGTGCAGTTTTCTATGCTGCGTACGCGTCGGTCGCGGTGTTTTGTGTTGCTTCGGCTCGGTTTTGTATGCGTGTCGGTCGTACGGCTTGTCCTCCGTCCGACTCGCTCGTGGTTTTCGCGCCTTGCATCGTACTTTGCGGTTTGGAGTTCGCGTGTACGTTTCGGTCGGATTTGTTCCGGGTGCGTGTCGGTCGGTTGGATTCGCGTGTTTTTCCGACCGGATTGCTGTTTTCCGTGCGGCTCGGTCGGTCGACTTGGGTTCGGTACGTGTCGGTCGGATTTTGCACGCCTTGCATCGTACTTGGCGTGTCGGGCGCCACAGGTACGTGTCGGTCGGTATTATTTCCGGATCCGAGTCGGTCGGTGCTTTTTCCGGCCCGAATCGGAATCGACCCCACTGTCTCAGTGCCTGCTCTCTTGACCTGACAAAAACAAAGCTGACCCCCTGTCCCCTACCTCCTTCCCCCTTTCCTACCCCCATACACACACATGAGCAGGGCAGCACACATGAGAGGACGCAACTTCAGTTCTCAGAGAGTGACCCAAGTTCGATAGTTGTCCTTTTCTGGTGGGCCTCGACGTCCAGGCAGAGGCAGCGATGCTATCCTAGAAGAAATTAAATTAATTTAAAACATGATGCTGCCTGCACCCACTGGACCTTTTCATTCTAGCCTGAAAACTATCAGCTAGCTACACTGTTCAGAGTGGGTCACTGGCTGCCATAAGAAAAAGATGTGATGCACAATGTGGACCGTAGAGAAGTGCCAACCCCATTCTCTGGCGGTGGGCGCTTTGAAACAAAGTTTTGCCCATGATCACTAATGCCCACCACAGTAGGACAGTGACACACCGGTGGGGTGGCACCAGATGCCGGAAATACAACACGAGGCAACTAGGCGCCGCCCCTGATTTACATAAGGCCAGTCACTGCCGGTGGTATAACACTGACAGGTGCCAGATAGGATGATCATGTCATGATTGGCAAGCCATGTGACATAATGATACGGCCTCTGAGGCTCAATTGGTCTGAATGTTTCAATGCATTCAGTAGCTGAGTAGACTGCAGATCACGGCATTTTCCCCGTGGGCCAGAAGGGTGGGGCCGGTTTTTGATCTGTGGTGGCCGGTTTTGTTACTGGGGGCCAGTTTTGCAGTAATGCTGCAATATCGGGCCCCTGCAACAAAAGCAGCAGTAGTGCTTAACACTAGCACCCCCCTGCCTACCTGTCCCCTAGCCCTTCCCCCTTCCGCCCCCCCCATTGCCGGTCGAGCGGAATTGCCAGGGCTGGTTTCTGTTCCCAGTCCGGCCATGCTGCAGATGCAGGCTGTTTTTATCATGTATTGATAGTCTGCCAAATTAAACTTACAGAGGCCAGTAAGCAGAGTGTGGGGCTCATCACTGCAGCACAGTAGCCCTCACTGTGCTGCTTTTTTAATCCATCTCCCGAGTCCTCTCATCTGTCTTGGTCACTCTCGCCCGGCCATCTTGTGCCTCGCAGCACGTTGCAGCAAGTGGTGTCTACGCGCTAATAATGCGTGACTATGCATTTTAATGTGGTGATGCAGACCACCACATTAAAATGCTTTAGTCTAACCCCTGATGTGTGGTACTTGGCAGGGCTGGATACCTTATGTGTTATGATATTGTAATCAGGAGGATGTACTTGGGTTCTTTTTCCTCTTGACTCTCCTTTGGTGATTACATATATTTTTTTACTGGCATGACCTGTATTTGAATGAGCGAGCCAGTACAAAAAGTCAGGAGCCAGTACAAAAAAATAGGAAAATCACCTAAAGCCAGTATTTTTTTCACTACATACTTCAAACAGCAAATATAAGAAGAAAGCTCTTTAAAATGTGCTCTAAAGCTACCTCAATGAATCCTGAATGATAAAGTAAACATATACAGAAAAGTCATGATACAAATAAATTCAGATGATTTTATATGAAGTTTTATTTAAGTATTACATACTGACCATTGCAAACTCTTAAAACATGAACAAATAGCCAGTATTTTTCTTTTGGAAAGGAGGCAACCCGATCCCTGACTGATAATTAAAGTGAACAAAGACAGAAATGGCATGTTAAAAATGAATACAGACAGTATTATATCCATTGCGTTTTGCAGATTCTTAAAATGTGATCAAGTGGCTGGTATTTTGCTCTGGGAAAGGTGGCATCCCTAGCTTCACTACATGTTCACTCACCCCATAGGCAAAGTGCAGTTGAGGGGGAAATAAAAGGGAACACAGCTGTTTGAGGTGAGTTCTGAGATAATGAATATTGGAGTAGGGAGAGTTACTGATAATTAACAAAGGAGGCCTGAGCCCCAAGATCTAGGCCCACTTCACACCACAACACTGGCAACAAGGTAGACTACAGGTCTGTTTAACTGCAAGCTGCTCCATGCAAACGTTGACAATCCTATTCTCTCGTGAATACTCATTGTTGAAGCACTGCAACCTCAGCTGACTGTCCCTGCTGCACAGTGACATGTGCTACTGTGCCTGGCAGGCTCCCCATTTGCCTGGGCAGACCACTCCCTCGAGGCAGTGTAGCCATACTCAGTATCTGCTCCCTCGCGTGGGAAGAAAAGACAGTTTAGTTATGTGCCGAAAATCCTGGCTAAGAGAGTATGAGGCAGAGTTGGCCCACACCAGCATACTGTGAATCACATGTGAGGCTACCCAATCCAGGGAAATGGCCCCAATTTGCACATATGAATCCCAGAGCAGGTAAAGGAACTCACTCAGAACCTTCCCAGAAATCCAAAGAAGTTTGCAGTTTCCTAAGCTTGGCAAACTATTGTGGAAGATTAATCTTAAATCTGGCCACTCTAAATGAACCGCTTTGAACACTCACCAAGACGCTCTTAGTATGGGAGTGGTCAGAGGCACAAGAATCCGCCTTTCAAAGTATCAAAGATGCCTTGCTACAAGATGCTATAATGAAATTATTCGAACCTTGCAAGGAAAGAGAACTCATTTTTGATGTAAGCAGATGACTTTTGATCAATGTTTGGTGTGAGAATCTGGGTGTACTGTGTGATATGGCTGCAGGGCCTTATTATGAAATACACTCTCAGATGCTGACTTGGGTCCAGTCAGTATTGTTTACTTAACCTTAGCTCAACCCTAGGTAGTTGTAGCTGCGAGCAGTAAGGCTTAGCAAAGGAACTTAGTGTGAAGCATTTAGCAGCACCAAACAACAAAATAAGAAAATCACACACCAATAAAAAGACATGACAACAATTTATAAACATAGAGCATATTTTAATAAATTTTTAGAGACCTTGATCATCAAATTCCACCAGAGGTTTATGGAGATACGGATTTTAAACGTTTTTATCACTTTTAAAGGCAAACACTAACAAGCATAGGTCAACAAAAAGTTAGTAAACTTTTCAAATGTTTGAAAAAGTTAGTGCGAGTACTCCGGCCTGAGTTGGGTGACCAAATCCGACAAGGACAAGGTATAGGGGCCCAGTCTTGATGCTTTGGACAGTTACCTGGCCATCAAAGTCTTTTTAGAGCAAGTTCCAAACTCTACAGCACGATCGCCATAGAAGTCAATGGAGTGGTCCTGATGCTGAGGGATGCAGGCAGAGATGCTCAAAAGGATGCTCCGGTTGTGGTGCAGTCGACTGGGGTGTCTCAGGGGTGGTTCCTCTCACCACGGGTGATGTGGGGCAACTTTGGCCATGGAGCTCAGGGTCCCTCAAAGTCCTCTGCGTTGCAGTAGTCAGACAGCCGCTGCTGCATTACTGGTCACGCTGCACCGCTGTTGGATGCAATCTCTTTGGTAGGGGTTGGTGTCCCCTGTGAACGATGATTCCAAACTTGGACAACACTCCAGAGTCCGCCAGACTCGGGTGCAGATTTTGGCTAATTCAGATTTGCCCTTGGTTGTGCCCGGCAATAGGTAGCCTCAAAACCTCTGCGCTGGCTGCCGCTTTGTCAGCTTGGGCTCTTTCAGTTCTTGTTGTCCTTCAGCTGGTTCCAGGAGATCAGCAAACTGTTCCTCGGAGTCACTGGTCTTGGTAAAGTTGGGAAATCAACTTTCCCAAGGGTCAGGAGCCACAGACACAGCACTAATCTCACAAGCCCAAAAGTGCAGCAGGTGCAGTCCTTTCGATGGTGCAGCCTTTCTATGCACGGTCTAAAGGCATCAGGGCAATCCTTCTTCTGTCCTCTCTTCTTCTCCAACATGAAATGAGGGGCAGGGTGCCAGGCGTTTTCTACTTATTCCAGGAAAGTGCCAGAGGGGACTACACAGTCACTAGCCAATGGGCTACTGGGTCCCCTCCTTTCTAGTGACAAAGTTCCTGTGATGTGTAGCATCTGGCATCCCAGAGAGCCCCATTCTTGCTTCTTCAAGATGGCACAACCCTTCCTTGGTCGTCGGGAGCAGGGTAGCCCACCATAGAGGTGTAGCAAATAGTGGGCTACATGCTAAAGGGGAAAACCAGTTTGGGCACTGGTCTCCCCTTCCTTGGCTCTGTCTCCTAAATGTCTGCAGGAACAAAAGGCATCCTGCTCGGGGATGTTGTCACAGTAGCCTTCCAAAGGCGACTTCACCTTTGAAGCCTGCCTGTTGGGCTAACACCCTGAGTGGACATCCTGGGAGAGGAGGTAACACCTCGCTCTATGGCAACTACCTTTGTTCCCGAGCCTGGGAGTCATTCACATGTCTCCACAGGTGGTCAGAGACCTGTCTGTTTGTCAGTGCCTTTGTGAGGTCGCTGGACTAACTGGAGTGCAGAGTGGCAACTCTCTAAATGTTGCCTAACTTTAATGGTGACTTTAAATCCGACCTGGGCATCAGGTCGGGTTTAATGTTCCCATTATGTTACCTTACTCAACTTGGTTAGGTGGCCCCATTAAGCAGTTAGCCGGGCTGGGGTGCCAGCCGGTAACTCTTTGTTAGCCAATGGACCTCCTAACCCTTCCACAGCAAAATGACAATTTGGAAGTGTTGCTTTTAAGACATATAGAAAATCATATATCTTACTTAACAATATATAGCTCCCTGCCATAGAACTGTCTAGGCCTTCATGAGGGGAGACTTACATATATTACTTAAGGGAAGTGGTGGCTTTGCCATTGGGTGTAATGGCAAAGTCGAACTGGCAGTGTCACACACTGCCTTGTGAGTCTGCAGTGGCAGGCTGGGGTCCATTTTGTCTCTGTTACATGCAGCGTGGCACATACAGTGCTACAGCTCTGGATGAACAATCTGTCTTAGATGCCCTGGGCATCTGGGTGCCATATACAAAGGACTTTTAAGTAAGCCAGTACTTGCCAATTGGGTGTATCCAATTTGACATAACTTCTTATAGGATTTGAACACTGGAACTGAGGTATGGTTGGCAGGCCTCAGTGTGCTCTCAGAGTAAAAAAACCAGCAGCATCAGTCCCAAAAATGTGGGGGTGAACATGCAAAAAGATGCATTTCATTACATTTGGATAATTATGATGACTTTCAATTTGTGTTTAAAATGTTTAAATGTCCAGATATGGAGTATTCTGATGAAGAAGCAATATGTGATATCCAGCACAGTGGAATGGACGTATTGATTTAAGTGATTTGTTTTCACCAGTTGGCATCAGACATTACTTGGAGAAAACTCAAATTATGTTATTTCATCCTTGACTGAAAGTAGAGATTCAGGATCAGTTGACGTGTTCTCATTGGTCTACTAAATAAACTGAACTAATTGACTTTGCCTTGTTGTAGAATTCAGACTTCCGGAAAGACACAATGAAACAAAGATTTTTCACGTTGCACAGAAATGGTTAAGAGTCCTTTGATAGAGGACAAAAAGGAACACTGCTAAGGTAAAGTTAGATTCTATATTACGGCGATTCAGGACATATGCCTCATGCTTGCCCTACTCGTCCTCAAAAGGATATGCATAAATTTCAGGCATCGGTAAAAGGGAAGCTGTGTATTGGTTACCCTATTTTGGGTCTTCCATGAGTGGTCTAATTATCCAATTATCAATTTTGTCTATCTTTTTCAAGATTGAAGAAGGAAATACTATTCATGTTCCAGTACTATTGAATTGTTGTACATGTGGAATATTTTTGGATCATGATTGTGCTTTTGAAAACAATATTCTTAAAAGAGCTAAGAAGACATCTGTGGCAGTTCAAACCGTTGACAGTTCACCATTGGCTTGAGGTCCAGTACTAGAATCTTTTTACCATTATAGGTTTCTTTTAAAAACTACATGGAAGTACTTTCGTTTGATATCATTACTTCTCCTAATTGTTATATGATGTTTAGAATGCCTTGGCTGAAGAGGCAGTTTTGTCATGATCATTATTAGGCTTCTGGTCATTGTTCCTCAATTGAAGAACTACACAATTCCATCAGATTTAACTGTGGCTAATCTTTGTTTTGTACCACCTTAGTACCAGGCTTTTTCTTTAGTTTTTGCCAAGCCTAGGGTCTGTACACTTTCTCCGTGTAGAAAATGTGATTACGCTATTGAAATTAAACCTGGTGCTATTGTACCTTTTGGATGTATCTCTTCGCTGTCAAAATTGAGGAGGCAATACTTGAAGACTATTTGCAGAACAACTTACAAAATGGATTGATTGTAAGTTCCCCCCGCTTGTGAAGAGCATGTCTGTTTTCTGTTCAGAAGAATGAAGGAGATCTTTGACATTGTATTGATTATAGTGGTTTAAATCAAATTACTATAAAAGACCGATATCCCTTACCTCTTATCAAAGATATTTTTGATTCTATGCAGTGAGCACTATTTGTTAAACCTGAAATGTGAGGTACCTAATATGTCCAGCGTGTAAAATAGGGCAACAAGTCGAAAACGGCATTCCACACTTTGAATATGGGTTGTGAATTGTTTTTGCTATTCTTAAAAAAAATCTTTTTATTCGAGTTTAGGTTAAGTACAATTAGTCCACAATGTCTGCAACAAAGCAAAGCGGGATCACAGTCCCAGATGTATTCAGAGGAAACTGAACGAGTGGTGTTACAGAGTTGCCAGGGGCAGATTACAACAGGTGTAGGGGGCAAGCAGTCGAATAAATCTGAAAACAACAAATGACATTCACATATTGACTGTCGACTGGATAATTAGCCGTGCAAGACTGCAAGGAGTTCAGACAAGCCCCTTGGGGGTTTACATTACATACCTTTGCAATAAGGTAGAAAAGATTCTATTACATAAGAAAAAAGCAACAAAAACAACAACAAAGTCAACTGGGTCCTGTATCTTCAAATCACAACAGGCACCCCATCCCATACCATCTATCAGAGCACAGCATCACAACAATAGTGTGTCAAGGTGAAGCAAAATCCAGGCAGACCCTGAGAAAGAAGGCACACGTATACGCACCAACTCCTGGTATGGTACAAGGCCATCAACCCCTATGGCAGACCAGGGGTCTCACAAATCAGGAGCTTCCCCTTTGTTTTTACTATTTTTTAAACATTTTATGAATTCAATTTCTTTTGATCTGAATTAATATTAGTTTGCATTGAATTATGGGGATAGTGAGCTAGATGTACAAACGTACAGAATTGCGATTTCCTAATTCGAATCTCTGTGAATTACAATTAGGAAATTGCAAATCTTTATGTACGTACATTTTAGGCTACAAATTGTGCGTCACTACTCAGTTGCATCACAGTTTTGAAAATCACTATTAGTGATTTCCAACATTGTGACTGGAGTTGCAAATTGAAACGCGACCCCAGATGGCGAAAAACACTTACTGCTCATGGATGATCACCTCTGAATCAGGAAGTGACTAACGGTATCTGCCTGGAGACCAGCCTGAGTGGATGTGGACTGGAGGAGGAATGCAACTGCCTTTTCCAGCACAGCTATCACAATCCCTAAAGAAGGACCATCAGCACCAATGGCCAGCCAAAGTGAAGAAAAGGATGCAGGAGACAGAAAAAGAAAAATGAAGTACTCGGAGAAGGAGTTGGAGATCCTGACTCGAGAGTGTTGTGACAACTATGAGGAATTGTTTGATGTCATGTACAAAAGAAAAGGTGGCAAAACATCTCCCGGAATCCCATGGAACATGAGGTAGCCCCCTAACTGTACCCCTACCCACTGCACTGGAGACCATTGTTGAGACCACCCTGGAGCCTGACGCTGTTGTGGGAATCAAGAACATTGACACCTCAACACCTGGAACATCACAAAGTAAGCGTGAATCATTTACTATTGTCACATCTCATACCTTACATCTATGTCAAAGGCCACATAGAACTGTAGCATACATCAGACGGTTGTTCCTCAAGTTAGTCAAAAAGTACATTTTTAGTGCATTATGAGACATGCAGTCAAAAAGTCAGCACAGGAGTCACATTTATACTTTTATTGGGGTACTGCTATCAAAACATACACATTGATATCTCATCATATCAGTGAGTAAGCAGATTTTCATTATTTCCCACAGATCTCTCTGAAGAACATAGTGATTAGACCAATGTGGAGGGAGTGGAGATCTCAAACATGGCAGCTGAGGAAACTATTCCCATTGCCAGTCACCCAAGCGCAACTCCAGCCCAATGTAGCACTGCCTCATTGTCACCTTAGGCAGCATTAATGGACAACGAAGTCACTCTGCCTACCAGTACCATCCAGCACACAAGTGTGAGGCAACAACATCAGTGTGTTCCACGCTGTGGGCGTAGTTGGCACGATGAGGCACATCACGTTGTAGATCCTGAAGCCACTCCACAGTTGTTTGGAGGCCTTGAGGCGTCCATGATCCAAATTTAGTGTCTGCAACACAGCAGATGAAACTCATGAACAGGAAGATGCAGAAAATGCAGCAATACATTTTATTTAGTTTTGACAACATTGGGACACAATGGCAACCATTTACACCCCACGTGCTGGCAATTATGCCAGCATGTCTGGGCTGACCATGCCTATCAAAGGAGTTGAGAACATAGCACTGTGGCTAAAATGGGTGGCCTAACCCGTTCCATTGGTCATTTGGCCAATGCCACTTCCACCCTATACATGAGAGAAAAGTCACCCTGCAGGTGAAAAAGGGACACTTTAGTGGTGACGTTGCCAGGGGCTTAGGACAGATCACGTCTGCAGTTGAAATGCTACAAAACGCACAAAAAGCAGGTGGTGTTGGAGATGCCCCTCAGCATAGTGAGGACATCTCATGTGTTAGCAGCATATCTGCCAGTGATGCACTTGCTCTGTGACGCAGGAGCAGCCATACTCCTGCAGGAGAACAAGTAGGGGCAGTCCATGTTCTTCTTTGCTACAGAATGCTGTGAGGGACAAATCATATTAAGTCATTTTGGTATAGTTGTTGTTATTTTGGTAATGTAGCCAACATTTGTTTGTACTTTACTGACCACTTTGGTATCATACACATTCTTTATTCTGGTTATTCCCCTCATTCAAATGTACAAATAGATTGTAATAATCAAAGTGTGGAATAGTATCTTCAATGCTACTGTAATGCTAGTGAAGATAACTGAGCCTCTTATCTACCGATTGCACAATTTTCTTATAACAACGCAACTCATAGTGCTACCACGAGTTCACCATTATTTTGCTTACAAGGATTCCATCAAAGAGCTTTTCCTTTTCACCTTTTATTGATCCTTTGCTTTGAGCTACTACTGACTTTATAAATCATTTACAGAAACAAAGACAATTCATTTTGGAAAGCTTACGTCATTCTAAACATACAATGAAAGAATATGCTGACAAGTCAATATTAGGATCTGTTCCTTTTGCTCCTGGAGTTAAAGTGTGGTTATCTTCTAATTTTCTTTCTGTTCATACAGTGTGTTAAAAATGGGGGTCTCTAGTTGGCAAGGGTTTGCACCTTTGTCCAAGTAGGGACCCTTCCTTCTAGTCAGGATAAGTTACACTTCCAAAATAACCCCTGCTCACCCCCTTGGTAGCTTGGCACGAGCAGTCAGGCTTATCTTAGAGGCAGTGTGTAAAGCATTTGCACATAACCAACAGTAATACAGTGAAGACACTACAAAAGGACACCACACCAGTTTAGAAAAATATCCAATATTTTTATATATCCAAAACAAGACCAAAAACGATAAAAATCCACCATACAGTTCTCAGAAATCTTCAGTAATCAAAATAGTCTTGAAATGCAGTTCCTCGAAGTCGATAGCTCCGTCTGGGGCTATCACGGCATTGTGAACAGCAAATCCAAACAGTTCTGGTTGACCGCGGCATCGCAGGCCAACTACGGTGTTGGGAAGACCCGCAAAACAGTACCTTTAGAAATGTAGGGAGTCTGTGACCTCTCGATGAGCCCCGAAGGGCCGGCGTCTGCAGGCGTCGGGGCAGGAGTCGCCGGGCCCTTGAAGTTACATGCATTGCAGATCGAACTCCTCGCTGTTAAAGTCGGGCGCGCCGGAAGGCGTCGGGCTGCGGTGCGGAGTGCAGTGCCCTCAGGTCGCGGTGCAGGCAGTGGCTCGGTGATGGTCAGCCAGCAGCGTTAGTGAGACCAGGGCTGCGGTTCGAAGTGATGCGGTGCTTGTCGCGGTGCTGGCAGGTCCTGGTGCAAGCGACGTTGTTGCTGAAGCGATGTCGTCGGCTGACGAACTGTTGTCGATGGCGCCGGCGGGCCAAGGCTGCGGTGCGGGATGAGGACGGTGAGTTGTGTAACTTACGAGCGGTGCCCTCCAACCACGGTGCAAGCAGCGGCGTCGATGTCGGCGTGGAGCGACATCCTCGGGGATACCAGGGCAATGGCGTGAAGCGAGGCGGTGCGGAGTGCAGTGCCCACAGGTCGCGGTGCAAGCAGCGGCTAGGTGGCTGCGTCAGGTGGCGTCGTCGGTGAAACCAGGGTTGCGGTGCAAAGTGCAGCGTTGCCCTCTGCGGTGCCTTCAGGACACGGAGTCGGCAGCGGCGTCGTTGATGGCGTCAGGTTGCTTTTCTTCTGTTGCGGCACAAAACACACAGTCCCCAGTGCTGGTAACAGATGAACTTGAAGTCTTTGATGTTCCTGAGACTTCTTGAACAGGGGGCAAGCTCTACTTCACACCCTTGGAGAAACTCACAAAAAGGAAGTTGCAGAAAGTTCAGTCCAGTCCTTTCACTGCCCAAGATAGAAGCAGCCACTGAAGGCCAACACAGCAAAGCACACATCAAAGTGATATTCTCTCCTCACAGCTTCTCCAGCTCTTCTTCTTAGCAGTCTTCTTGGTTCCAAAAGAGTTCTAATGTTCTGGGGTCTGGGCCCCAATATTTATACTCCAAATTCCTTTGTCCTCGCAGGCAGAGTGCCTGTGCTTAGTCCAAACCAGTTTGGTCCTCTCTGGCCCAGCTTCCCAACAGGAGGCGGAGACAGCATTGTCTACAGCAGACCATGCCCATTCAGGTGCAAGGAAATCTCCTCCCACTACTCTAAATGCAGCCCAGGTCTATTCAGCCCAGCCCTGACTCATCCAGACTCTTTGGAGCAACTGCACATCCCCAGCCCCTGCCAATCCAAAGCCAGACGGTCAATACACATCCTAGCAGAGGCACACAGGATGGCTAAGCAAGAAAATACCTACTTTCTAAAAGTGGCATTTTCAAACACAGAATGTAAAAATCACCTTTACTAAAAGATACATCTTTAGATTCTGAGTTCAGGCATACTAAACTTTATTTTCCTATCTGGTCCCAATGGGAAGTTATATTTATAAGATGTTATAAATTAACTCCCATGCTTTCCTATGGGCCAGATAGCCTTTCAATAGTGAAAAACGAAATTGGCAGTATTTCACTATCGGGACATGCCACACACATCAGGGCATGTCCTACCTTTCACATACACTGCACCCTGCCCACAGGGCTACCTTGGGCCTTCCTTAGGGATGACTCACATGTAAGAAAAGGGAAGGTTAGGGCCAGGCAAGTGGGTGCACTTGCCAAGTCGACATGGCAGTACTAGACTGCACACAGACACTGCAGTGGCAGGTCTGAGTTACCTTTGAAGGGCTGTTTGTGTGGGTGGCACAACCAGTGCTGCAAGCCCACTAGCAGCATTTGATTTACAGGCCCTGGCACAGACAGTGCACTGTACTAGGGACTGACTAGTAAATCAAATGACCAATCATGGAATCACCAATCCATAACAACAATTTACAACAGGAGCACTTTAACACTGAACAGCAGTGCGAAAGTGCCCAGAGACACTAAATCAGCAAAAACAGAGTCAAAACCGGGAGGTCAGAAAGCAAAAAGACAGGGAAAACACGCCACAAGATGCCAAGTCTAACACAATGTAAGAAAAGAATAACATCATTTGACATGGGTCCTGTGCTAGCTGTATCCCTGGAACTAAGCTGAGCCTGACTGAGGAGGTCCAACAAGTATGAAACCTGTATTGGGGTGCTTGTGTTCCAGATCAGACAGGACCTTGCTTGGCAGTTCAGGCTGGACTGTTCTTATTGGAGTAGGACCAACACTGATTTACATATTGCTAGGTCTAGTCTGAGGTGGCATAAGGGGCAAAAGAATGATGGGTTGGAATGTTACCTCGAGCGATTGCCAGTTGTAAGACTATTTGCAAGCATTCCTCTCATCGCTTTTTGTAAGAGTGTTATTAAATGGAGGGTGGCACGATGACTACTGACAGGAGTCACCCTCTCCTCTAGCAGTCATGAAGGGAACTTAATTGACCCTCACACCGTTCAGTCCTCGACAGGATCAAGCAGCATGTTCACTGGAGAGGCTACTGGAGAACATGAGAAAGCATGCAAAGGGGGATGTGTGCCTCCAACTTGCCTTTAGCATGGTGCTAGACAATTCATGGAAGATCTTCCTATCGGAAATAAAAAATTGAAATCAGAAAGCTAATGCGCCATGATGGCCCTGTGGAGAGTGTCACTGATGATGGATTGTTGCTAAGGGGCTGTACATTGGTAGTGCCCAAAACCCTGCAAGATAGAATATTAAGACTCCCTTACCAAGGACACCGGGGATAGCTATAGCAAAGGCAAAGTAATGGGTGAAAGCGTGATTCCCTCACATGCATGATATAGTTGAAATACTAGTCAACAATTTCTACTGGAGGAGGACACCATCTAAGCCAGAAATTAAGGAAGAAGTGCATAATCTCCCATTCTAAAGTCAGAGAATAGGAGTACAACAAGATTGGGATATAGAATGGACATTACACAACTTTTTGAGAATCCGCATTGCACTTCCCACTGTGTCCAAAAACTCTCATGTTTGCTTTGCAAGTCAATGACATAATTCCAACAGCACCTCAATGGTTAATAGTGATTCCAAACAAGGGAGCAAGGGGGTATGGCCAGTAGGGGAATAGAGTAGGGGCAGGTCTCAGGTGCTCCTGTCCATCTCCGTACTTACAGCACATTATAGCCCCCCACTGAAGCCTCCGAGGTTACCACACATCTTGGGAACACCCAGAAACAGAAAGGACAATGGCAGAAAGCTCTAGTAGTTGTGAGAAATACTATGTTTGCTGACTTGAATTGATAGAGCACTCGAGCGGCGCTCGCCTTCTTGGAGTTGCAGAACTGATCTTTGCAGGGAACCTGGTGGGGACCTCGGGGATGAAGCAGTGAGCAACTGAAACACCCAGGGGTCCTTTCTGCTAAAAATGACTGTCAGAACCTGTAATGACTGAATAGCGGAAGTGGATACCGGCCCGCTGCCGGATACTGCCTTAGCCTGCATTAAGATACTAGACATGCCCTCAGGCCTCCTGGTAAAAACTAGGCCAATGATGGGCCTGGCCTAAGGCCCCAGTGAAAAACAAAACATCCGGGAGGCATAATTGTAGGTTGGGACTGGAGTGACACATGGTGGCACAACGACAACAGTGACATTTATTGAAGGAGCACAGAGGATGGGGATGGAGGCCAGCTGGACAGCAGAAGAGCCAAAGAGGATCAGTATCCTGGACAGAGGTGTCCCCAAAATGGAAAATAAAAGAGCCCGAGCAGGAGCAGAGAGCATATTAAAATGACATAGAAATCAGGTGAGATTGACACATTGGGGGTATTACTGACTTGATAACGAATTGACAGACTCTCTCAAGGCATTTGAAGAGATGGACATTCTGAAAGCTGCTTTGGAGAAGCCTGACAATCTACAGTGATTCACTGTCTCAGCCATGGGGGTTCCCCGGAAAAAACAAGAAATCATGGCATCACCAGAGTGCCCCAGGTGGACACAGGGAGAAAAAAGACAACTGACATCTTCCAAATGCGGAGGCAATAAACAGGCACGAAGACTGGTTGACCAGCCCTGCTAGTCACAGAAGGAAGAGCAAAAATACCAATTGATGGACGGAATGCTGAACAATGTCAGACACTCACCCCACGCAGTCAGAGACGTAGATCTAAATCCATAATTCTTTTTGCTCACCATGCCATTCCAGTTTGGACCCAACTATATGCAAATCAGTCTTGACCCTGCTCCCCATGGGAACAGTCTAGCCCAAACTGCCAGGCCAGGTCCTCCCTGGGCCAGAAACAAGCAAAGCATCCTAGGACCGGTTTCTGGGTATTACCCCTCGTTAGCCAGGATAGCCTGAATCCAGTGGCATGCCGAGCATGGGACACACATCTGGGCATACCTGTCCCACTGAGGGTGACAAAGCAAAAAGAACAATTGATGGACGGAATGCTGAACAGTGTCAAACACTTCACCCATAGTCAGAGATCTGGGCCTAAATACATTGTTTTTTTGCTCACCATGCCATTACAGATATCTACAGAGGAAGTTATTACTGCAATATCTAAACTTCAGGGAAATCCCCAGGCCCCGATCAGTATACAGCCACGCTTTATAAGCTTTATTTTACTAAACCTGCACCAATTCTCACTAGACTCTTCAATGATATCGGAGAAATGTTGCTTCGTATAGACCTATCTCTTTGTTAAATGTAGATGTTAAACTTCTCGCAGGGATTTTAGTGCCTTGGCTAGGACCCCATTTCCCAGAGTTAGTTGAGGCTTATCAGTCTGGATTCATACAAGGATGGCAATGTGGAGACACTTCCAAAAATCTGCTCACCCTCAGTGAAAATGCACAAGAATAAAAACTGTCTTAATACTGTTGTTAGACACCGAAAAGGCATTCAACAGGGTCGACTGGACATATATGACGGAGGTCTTGAGGGGAGTGGGGCTGGGGTCCTGATTCCTCTGATGGATGGCAGCAAAGCTCTAAAGCCCCATGGCTAGGATAAGAGTCAGTGGGGGAATCTCACAGCCTATCATGATAGAATTGGGGACAAGATATGGATGTCTCCTCTTGCCACTCATACTTGCACTCGTTTTGGAAACATTTGACAAGACATTAGACATAGAGAAGAAGGGTTAATATGTGTACTGATACTTTTAAACTCATCGTGTTTGCAGATGATGGGGTGTTCTCACTAATGTACCCTCTGGACTCTCTCCCAGCCATACTGCTTGAATTGTATGCCTTCGAGAGAGATTCTAATTTTAAAATTAATATAATTAAATTAGAAGTCCTTTTACTGAACCCCCCTCCACACCAAGCAGAAGCCCTCTAACAAATCTTCCATATATCGTGGACATCTGATTATGTCATCGCTCTGGGGATCCTAATCTCCCGCACTACCATTCAGACTGTCACCTTGAAATATGTATGTCGGACAAACCAGGGTTCATTTACAAAAGACGTACAAGCTTAGGTGACATACTGTGCCCTAGTTTCAATAATCCCAAAAAGACAAACACAGGCTTTGATTGGTTACCGTCTCAACCAAAGGGTTTTTATAAATGCGGACATTGCAATATGTGTCAATACAACCTGGATAAGACCAACAGTTTCCAGTATAATATGACTTTTGAACATTAAATAAACACCTTTATAAATTGTAACACCAATTTGTGGTCTACTGTGTCCTGTGTCTAGGTAAACGCATATATATTAAAGAAAGGATTCAAGAACATATTCGTGCCATCAGGAATGATAACAAAAATGATCCTCTAGCTGTACACTTTAACACTTGCCATGGGTCTGCAGATTTGCCGCTAATAAGATTCCATGGCGTGGGGATGCTACGGGATCACCCTAGAGGAGGGACAGAATAAAATTGCTGAGACAACTAGAGACAGGCTGGATCACCAAACTTAGGGCTGTGGACTATGGCTTAAATGTAGATAGGGAACTTTATGTATTTTTAAATGATGAATAGACCCTGTCTTGATGTTCTGTAATTGAACTCTTGCATTCCCTTCACATCAATCTGTGGGGGCATTTTATTCAAATTGGCCAATAACATTGAAATACATGTTTAGACTTACTAATTTTTTGAAGCATACCAAAATATGTTGAGACAACCCATAGGTGACCATTCGATAGTTCTATGGTACAATATATTGTTTTGTCTGTACATTACAAGATCTATAGGACTTATCAAGAGTTCATTGTTAATGTTATTGAAAAATGAAAACCGTAAAATGAGAAATGTCTTTTGGGTCGAAGCTTCACCAATATTCTTTCATTTAAAAAAAAAAATATTTTTGAATTATAAGTCTCCCTTTCCTCATGAGCATTTTATTTAAAATGTTAATTTCTTCTGTCTCTATATTCTTTTTTCTTTTCCCAATGGAATAAGGGCTAATAGATATGCTCTTTTCATTATGGCACTTCTGGGACTAATATTTCCTTTCTCGTTTTTGGGCCTCTCTTTTTTGTTTTAACTATTGCATGCGGGTTCACCTAATATCACGTGAAACAGTTTTAGACAGACTCTCTTAGTGGTTTGCTCCAGGTGGAACTTTTATATTAATTTCTACTGTTTGGACTTGGTGATAATTTGATACGTTAAATATGGCGCCCATTTTTTAAGGCCGACTGTCGAGCCGTCGTCTCTTTCACTTTTGCATGCTCCGGCTGAACCTCTACACCTTGTCTTATTGTTGCAGATTTTGTGAGAACTTGACGCGTGAAACATGGCGCCCATTTTCCAAGACCGAATTTCGAGCTGTTGTTACTTTAAATTTTTCCGACTCTTAAGGAGTCGCTCAAGTGACCATACCTTGCTCGTGTCTACACTGACAATGCCGCTGGTAAGAGTTGGCTTCACTTTTTGCTACTGGCAAGGATATATTTGGACTGTATTAGGTGGTGCATTGGACACTTTTGTCATGCTTCCTCTTATCTCCTGTTGCCTTTTCAGCTACTGTAACACCTGTTAATTACCGGCTCATCATAGCTGTTTTCGTTACAAAGTCTTTATTATGATGTTGTTTCTTTGACCTCAGGTAAGATGGCATTTCCCGTCTGGGGTGTCTTCCCCTCTTCATGTTTAGAATGTGTATCGTATGTGTTTTGCCAAGTGCGTATAACAAATGATCCACTTTGCTAACTGAATGCTAAACCAAATTACAGATTTTGGTCCTGACACCGACTTCATGGTGTTTACTGTTCGATACTTTTAGAGAGATTTCATTCCGTTTTTTTGAATATGTGTATTATAGATATGATTAAACAATTACGACAAACTGATTAAACCAAGACCGTTTTGGTCATTAAGGGCCACATGCATCAGTCAGGATTTGCGAATCCTAAATAGCGAATTTTAAGAAATCGCTATTTAGGACTCGCAAATCCCTATGCATGTAGGAATTGCAAAAAAAATTGCGATTCCTACATATTCCTTAATTGCGACTCGCAAATTGCGAATCGCAATTAAGGAATAGCTACCCATTCATTCCTATGGGCCTAGAGGCCCATAGGATGAATGGGAATTGCATGCCCAATTTGCGAGTACCAAATTGGTACTCGCAAATTGCGCATGCAATTTCAAGGGTGCAAGGGTGCCAAAAGGACACCCTGTTGCACTCTGGAAATTGCCATGTTACCACATGTTGCACACATACATGCCCCAAGGGTGATTCCCTAAATGCATTTGCAATTTAAGTAATCGCAAATTTTGCGATTACTTAAATTGCGATTTTGCATTCGGGTTGTTGCATCCCAAATGCAAAAATACCGGTCGCCGTGGGGCAGATTCTGCGAATCTGCCTGTTTGCGATCGGTATTTTCGTTGATGCATGTGCCTCTTAATGACTTATTGAATAATATGCTTTTGATTGTAAATGGACTGTTTGAATTACAACTTTAGAGATTTTTTCACAGTTTGTTCTGTTTGCGTGACATTTTTGCGTAACTTTTGCACACATTTATGGTTGTTTTTATCTTTCCTAGCGCAAAAATAATTTGTTTGATACTACTGAATTTCTTCTGCGGACTATTTGACTTAAATAAACGGTCCTAAATCAATTAATTCCTGTCCTCGGGGCACCGAGGTACGCTTGAACAAATAACATTTAGTTTGCTAGACACATTTAGGAGTGTGCTGTCTCCGAATTAATTTTTGAGGTCTGGATTCATACAAGGATGGCAATGTGGAGACAGTTCCAAACATCTTCTCACCCTCATTGAAAATGCACAAGAATAAAAGCTGTGTTGATACTGTTGTTAGATACCCAAAAGGCATTCAACAGGGTCGACTGGACATATATGACGGAGGTCTTGAGGGGAGTGGGGCTGTGGCCCCAATTCCTCTGATGGATAGCAGCAACGCTCTAAAGCCCCAGGGCTAGTATTAGAGTCAGGGGGGAATCTCACAGCCTATCATGATAGAATTGGGGACAAGATATGGATGTCTCCTCTTGCCACTCATACTTGCACTCGCTCTGGAAACCTTTGCACATGAGATTAGACAAAGAGAAGAAGGGTTAATATGTGTACTGATACTGTTAAACTCATCGTGTTTGCAGATGATGGGATGTTCTCACTAATGTACCCTCTGGACTCTCTTCCAGCCATCCTGCTTGAATTGCATGCCTTCGAGAGAGATTCTAATTTTAAAATTAATATAATTAAATAGAAGCCCTTTACTGAACCCCCCTCCACACTAAGCAGAAGCCCTCTAACAAATCTTCCATATATTGTGGACATCTGATTATGTCCACGCTCTGGGGGTCCTAATCTCCCGCACTACCATTCAGACTGTCACCTTGAAATATGTATCTCGGACAAACCAGGGTTCATTTACAAAAGAGGTACAAGCTTAGGTGACATACTGTGCCCTAGTTTCTATAATCCCAAAAAGACAAACACAGGCTTTGCTTGGTTACCGTCTCAACCAAGGGTTTTTTATAAATGTCGACATTGCAATATGTGTCAATACAACCTGGATAAGATCAAACGTTTCCAGTATAATATGACTTTTGAACATTAATAGACACCTTTATAAATTGTAACACCAAATTTGTGGTCTACTGTGTCTTGTGTCTATGTAAACGCATATATATTAAAAGAAAGGATTCAAGAACATATTTGTGCCATCAGGAATGATAACAAAAATGATCCTTTAGCTGTACACTTTAACACTTGCCAAGGGTCTGCAGATTTGCCGCAAATAACATTCCATGGTGTGGGGATGCTACGGGATCACCCTAGAGGAGGGACAGAATAAAATTGCTGAGACAACTAGAGACAGGCTGGATCACCAAACCTAGGGCTGTGGACTATGGCTTAAATGTAGATAGGGAACTTTATGTATTTTTAAATGATGAATAGACCCTGTCTTGATGTTCTGTAATTGAACTCTTGCATTCCCTTCACATCAATCTGTGGGGGCGTTTTATTCAAATTGGCCAATAGCATTGGAATACATGTTTAGACTTACTAATTTTTTGAAGCATACCAAAATATGTTGAGACAACCCATAGGTGACCATTCGATAGTTCTATGGTACAATATATTGTTTTGTCTGTACATTACAAGATCTATAGGACTTATCAAGAGTTCATTGTTAATGTTATTGAAAAATGAAAACCGTAAAATGAGAAATGTCTTTTGGGACGAAGCTTCACCAATATTCTTTCTTTTAAAAAAATATTTTTGAATTATAAGTCTCCCTTTCCTTATGAGCATTACATTTAAGATGTAATTTTTCTGTGTCTATATTCTTTTTTCTTTTCCCAATGGAATAAGGGCTAATAGATATGCTCTTTTCATTATGGCACTTCTTGGGACTAATATTTCCTTTCTAGATTTTGGGCTTCTCTTTTTTGTTTTAACTACTGCATGCGTATTCACCTAATATCACGTGAAACAGTTTTAGACAGACCCTCTTATTGGTTTGCTCCAGGTGGAACTTTTATATTATGTTCTACTGTTTGGACTTGGTGATAATTTGATACTTTAAATATGGCGCCCATTTTTTAAGGGCCGACTGTCGAGCCGTCGTCACTTTCACTTTTGCTTTGCTCCGGCTGAACCTCTACACCTTGTCTTATTGTTGCAGATTTTGTGAGAACTTGACGCGTCAAACATGGCGCCCATTTTCCAAGACTGAATTTCGAGCCGTCGTTACTTAAAACTTTTCCGACTCTGAAGGATTCTCTCACGTGACCATACCTTGCTTGTGTCTACTCTGACAATGCCGCTGGTAAGCGTTGGCTTCACTTTTTACTACTGGCAAGGATATGTTTGGACTGTATTAGGTGGTGCATTGGACACTTTTGTCATGCTTCCTCTTATCTCCTGTTGCCTTTTCAGCTACTTAACACCTGTTAATTACCGGCTCATCATAGCTGTTTTCGTTACAAAGTCTTCACTATGATGTTGTTTCTTTGACCTCAGGTAAGATGGCATTAGCCGTCTGGGGATGTTATTGTGAAACGTCACTGTTGTTGGACGCTGTCTCCATACATGAGGCGTGAGTTTTCAAATATCCTCAGTCCAATTTGAATGTACGTCGTCAAAAAGGCGAAAAGCTAGGTCTTGTGGCATAAGTGAGCCTCAAGTGTAGATAGGTAAAGTACTTGTAAAAAGCGGCGTGTGTCCGCGAAAACCCTGTCCCGCAGCAGCTGCTGTTTCACAATAACACATATTGCTGAACTCTGCTAACCGAGACATGAATCTGGCTATCTTACCTTTGCCCTGAAGAAGCCCTTGTGAAGGGTGAAACGCGTTGGCTGTTTGTGTACAAAGGACTTTCTGGAAAATAAAGAATTACTACTAAACTTACAACGCTTGCGGAACGAACTTTGTTTTGTGTGCACTGCAATTTGTTGCTTTTGTGTATTGCCTCTCATAAATCTTTTTCTTGAATTAATTTGTGGTCATGTGGCAGCTGGCCATTTGAGGTGGGCAATACAAGTACAAAGTACCTTTTTTGTGACTAGCCTAGGTAGTGCAGTTGCCGTCTCACCCTGCTGCCCTCTGCCTTTTTGAAACTATCTAAAGAATTTAGCTTGCTGAGTACCCAAGATGAAGTTCCATCCTCAAGAACAAGTCAACGGTACAGTCTTCGACCAATACCACATCCATCTCAGAGACCAAAGAACTATGGGCTTGATGACTATAAGCCTGATGTACAAAGGTATTTTGTGCTCTCAAAGCTTGTGGCCAGCAAGCAAAATCACAGGGAAAAGTCTTTCTGGCTCATAAAAGGGGTTTGTGGCCCTTGCTGAACCGTAAAATGGATTGGGCGTGAAGGGGCACCAATATCAATTGTTTGTGACCTGTAACAGTTGATCAAAGGGGTGGAATCTGATTCGCAAATGGGAAGATGCCTGCTTGGGACACATTCCCCTTTGAGAATCATGACGGTGGCTTCAGGAGGAGGCGGCAGTGGCTGATGTCCTCCCAAACAGAAAACCTTTTATTTTAAAACTAGCACTGGTCCATTTAAGGGCGATGGGCTGTGTAAGAAATTGGGTTACTGGTTGATGGGGGTGAAACCCTACTCAAGCAGCAACCACAATCTTTTTCAGGGTGAGGCAAAAGCAAACCCCCAATTAACCTGTGCTCTGCTTTGCACAGAGCAGTCAGGTTTAACTTAGAGGCAATGTGTAAAGTATTTGTGCGTCACTTCAAACAGTAATAATGTGAAAACACAACACGAGAAAAACTGCGCACCAAATTAAGAGATAATATTTTAATTAATACATCAAGACCAAAATGACAAAAATCCAATCAGTAGAACTGGATATATGCAATTTTAAAGATTTAAGTGAAAATAGCACCAAAAAGCCCACATCACTACTCGCGGCTATCTGGCCGTGTAAGACCTAGAGAAATTCACAAGTTCAGACCGACCACAATGGAGCGCACGTTGGATACAGAGACCAGGTTAGTCCCTCTGAAAAGTTACCTTCTCAGTTCAGTGCAAAGATTCCCATTCGTGGTGGAGGGGGCTGCGAGGAGCAGCGAAGCATCGTGGACGGTTGTCGATTTAGCACGAGGAGCAGGCCTGGTGTCGCAGACAGTCATCGCTGTAGCACAAAGATTCTGTTGTCGTCGTAAGCTGACGGCTTGCTCCAGCTGGATTTGGGTGCTGGTTCAGGGGGTTGTGAGCCTGTTATGTCCCTGTAGTTCTGAACAGGATGCCAGCGGACTAGCCCTTGGAGTCATTCGGAATCAAGATTCCAGGGGCAGGTCCAATCCCTATGACTCAAGCAGGAGGTCAGCAGGGCAGCAATCCAGCAAGATAGCAGACCAGCAGGGCAGCAGTCCAGCAAAGTGGCAGTCCTTTCAGCAGCACATCAGTCCTTCTTATTGGCAGAGTTTCCACAGGTCCAGAAGGGTACTTAAGGGTTGGTGTCTAAGGTCCAATGTTTATACCAGGTGACTCCCTTGAAGCGAAAGAAGCGTCTGGAGGTTTCTCTTTGAAGGGCACTTGCTTTTTGCCTTTCCTGCCCTGGCTCTAGACTAACTACAGGGAGTATGCAGCCCTTTGTGTGGTGGCAGAACTTAGCCTATTCAAGTGGAAGAAGGGCTGTGCCCAGCTCCGCCCTCCCATCCTGCCACTGATGGCCCATGTAGGCACACCTAAGCCCTCTATTATGCGTGACTGTCTAGGAGGAATACACAAAGCCCAATTTCCAACTACTCCCAGTCATATGACCTAGAGACAGACTGCAGGTACTAAATGGCTAAGGCAGGAAAATGGTATCTTTCTAAAAGTGTCATTTTCAAAATTGTAATTTAAAACCAGACTTCACCATGAGAGAGGATTTTTTGTTGCAATTCCAAGACACCAAACATGTACTGGTTACCTCCTCCCATTTGAAAATTATCACTTACTAAATGTAATAAGGCAACTCCAATGTTATCCTCGCAGTAGTGAAAAATGAATTTAAGATTTTTTCACTACCAGGACATGTAAAACGTAAAAGTACATGTCCAACTTTTTAAGCATATTGCACCCTGTCCTCTGGGCTGCCAAGGGCCTACTCTAGGAATGACTTATATGTATTAAAAAGGAAGGTTTAAGCCTGGCAAGAGGTTTCTTTTGCCAGGTCAAAATGGCAGTTTAAAACTGCACACAGGCTGCAGTGGCAGGCCTGAGACACGTTTGAAGGGCTACTCAAGTGGGTGGCACAATCAGTGCTGCAGACCCACTAGTAGCATTTAATTTTCAGGCCTTACGTACATGCAGTACCACTTTACTTGAGACTTACAAAGTAATTAAATATGCCAATTGGGTATAAAGACAATTCTGCCATGCTTAGAGGAGAGACAGCACAAGCACTTTAGCACTGGTTAGCAGTGATAAAGTGTGCAGAGTCCGAAGGTCAACATAAACAATTTCAATGCGGTGACGGCAGACATTTTGGGGATGACCCTGCAGAAAGGAGCAAGTCCAGAAGGTTGCTTTAAAAAGTTTGTTTCCCGTTTGGGAATTCAAAAGCAGGGACAGATGTCTGCTGTTCCTTAAAGTGCTCCTTCCCTGCATTTGCAGCCAATCGGAGGGGGTGGCAAACTGCGTCCTGCTTAATTAATAGTTATGAGGCAAATTGCATTCTGAATCACAAACCAATCAGTGTGCAAATTGGTTCTTGGTTTGTGAATGAGAATAGTACTTTGGGCCCTAAGTTTGGTGAGATCTCAAAGGAACTGTAAATATCTGTTAAACTGGTTGGTCCACAGTTCTGTTTGAAAGGGATGTAGTGTGGCAACTGGCAACAAGTATACACACATACCAAACTATTTCTATTTAATTTTTTAAGTTTATATTTCAAAGGGAAAGGTGCTGGCTTTTGCTGTTTTTCCAATTTTTCATGCTTTGGCCTGACAGCGCAGCAGCATTAACAGGAAATGGGCTTTGGCTACGCCCATACCGTGGGAGGCAGGATTACATTTTCCTTGGGGCAGAAGTTGCGTGCTTCTACAAAAACATGCTTGCCCTCCATATAGCTGTGATAATTGTTTTTATCCAGCTGCCTGAGCTTGAACGTTTGAAGGCACACACATGACATTGTAATGCCATTAAAGTGTCATAATTTTATGGTGTCTTTCTCTGGCAGTAGCACATGTTGGAGGAGGGTAGTCAGCTTACTTGGATGTCATAGTGTGTGAGAAAACAGGCTTTTTACAGCTTTCCCAACAAATTGTTGTCCCATTTTGGACTACTATATGCTGGTTTTCGACTTTGAGAGTGCACTGAGGCCTGCTGTCCAGACTACAGTGACAGTATTCTTTCTTTTTCAAAATGATGTATTCAATTAGGAGGCCCAACGCTGGCTGTCCACACAAGAGCTGCAGCACTGGTTGTGCCACTCTTTGTATGACAAATGAAAACACGACTTTCAGCTGCCATTGCAGACTGAAGAGGCTGGGCATGCACTGCACACATGACTTTGCCACTACCACTAGTATCAAAGTACCCATGTTCCTTGACTATATAAGTCTGGCCTAAAGCATGCCTATGAAGCCCTAAGGCAAGGAGCTGTATATTGTTATGACAGACATATATTTGTTATATGTCTGTGCAGCAAAGCTCTAAGTGTTGGTGGTTGCTAAGGACAGTTAAATAGCCTTAGAAGATAATTGCAGGGTCCATCATGTCTAACTCCTGACACAGGCTACCTAACCATGTCATATAAGGTATCAAATTAAAGGGGACATTAAATGCGACTCCATCCTGCAGTTGACAATTATGCCAAATTTAATGCTGGCCACTTTTGTGAAAGTTGCCATTCCTTGACCCAGCTGGTCCAGTGACTTTACAGAGGCACTGGGACTGAGACAGGGTTCTGCCTACCTTGGGAGAGTGTGAACAACTCCCAGACCAGGAACAAAGGCTACTTCCGCAATGTAGGTGTGACCCCCCCCCACACTACAGGATGGGTTGCAAAGGGTGTTAGCCCAAAAGGCAGACATCAAAGCTGATGCTGCCTTTGAAGGTCCGCTGCAACAATACTCCTGCACAGGAAGCCTTTTGTTTCCACTAGACAAGGTAGAGCCAGGGCCAAGGAAGGGAAAACCGGTTTCAGAACCAGTTTTCACTGGGTGTGCAACCCATGGTAGCCACACCCCCGCCCACCTACACTCAAGGAAGACTTCAGCCATGTTGTTTGTGGCATGCAAGTTGCACTCTGGGACAGCCAGATGCCACACATCACCAGGACTGTGTCACCAGATAGGAGGAGACCTACTAGTCCATTGGCTAGTGACTACATTGTCCCATTGGAGCACTTTACTTGGATATAATGGGCACCACTGGCACCCAATACTTCAGAACTCATTGGATTTGGAACAAGGACAAGAAGAAGACCACTCTGCACTCGTTGGAAGCGCACAAGAAGAAGCTGTGATGTTGCAGAAACTGCAACTGCTACACTTTGGCTAGCGGAGTTGGGACCCTGTTCTGCATGCCTGGCTCTGGGAAAAGTTGATTCCCAGACCCAATCCAAAGCAGAGAGTCCAAGGGTCAGTTGGCTCCCCCCCTCCCCCCCCCCCCCCTCTAGAATGGCACTGGGGACACTAAAGCTGGAAAAGCCCAAACCACATTTCTGGAAGTCACTGCAGCTGTTTTGCCGCTACCGGAGCCGGGCACTTCGACTGACAATTTGGAGATTTTCGACCTCCTAGACCTCTATCCTGTTGAATTTGGTCACCCAACCCGGGTCAGAGTCGCCGAACTCAGTGTTACAAACTTTTCAAAAGTTTATGAAGCTTTGACTTGCCAATGCTTGTTTGCGGTTGATGTCAAAGTTTTTAAATTCTTTAAAAAATCATAAGTCATGAATCCTCTGGTGCATTTTGGTCATCAAGCACTCTAAAAATTCATAAAAATATGCTCAATTTTTATAAATTGTTGTTGTGTCTCTTTCGTGTTGTGTGACTTTCTTATTCCATTGTTTGATGCTGTTAAATGCTTTTACAGATTGCTGCTCAGAGCCATAGCAACCCAGGCTGAGCTTAAGGTTTTCAAACAAGCCTGACAGGATCAAAGACAGTTTTTCCAAGTTTATTCCACAGTAAGGCCTCACAGCCTTATCATATAATACAACCAGAGCCTCACATTGGTGCCTAGCGGTGGAATCCAGAACTTGTGTTTAGCTGTACCAGACAATTAATAAGTTGTTATAAGACTGAGCTGGGGGTATTGCTAGTGAATTGTTGGGGGAACTGTTGTTGGAACTGCTATTTTTAAAGTTTTAATGATCGCACCCACAATTGCTGCTAAAACTGGTTTTTAAAGTTTTACTAAAAGCGTACCTTGCACTTAAATTGCTTTCCACTCGTTGTGTGAAGCTTTGGACACTTCCTATCACCGGCAGTGCCTTCGCGCTGATTGGCTAGTCCATAGCCAATCAGAGCCTAGCCCTGGAGGAGCCTGCTGAGCCCCCGAGACATTTAATGATCGCCGCAGCGCGGACGCGCAGCTGGCGTGCTGAAGGCGCGCCTAAGGCAAGCCCGTCTGCGCCAGAACGTTGCCAGGAGCCAGGGACTCTGCCCGATCTGAGGTACAGAGACTAGCCTACTCGCGTGAAGCATTACTCGCCCTACAAGGCGTGGGCGAATGTGGGAATCACGGTTGGGCCCCAGAGGACTGCCCCATCCTCTGTGGACAATGTCCCTTTGGGATTAACCCTCCTGGGTACCCTACACTCTCAGGTCTTAGGGCTCAGACATATACTTTTCTGAGTATCAACTGTCGCTCCCTGACAAAACACCACGCTGAGGTGTTCGACCTCCTTCAGGATCGGTCACCTGAGGTCCTCTTTCTAACGGAAACTTGGCTTTCCGAGGCCTCTGTGGCTATACCGGCACTAGCCCTCCCCGCAGGATATGTAATATGCAGCCTAAATAGAACAGGGGGGGTGTGAGGGGGATATTGCGATTATCTATAAAGCAGTCCATTCGTGTAGCCTTATCCCCCAAGACATACCGGACTGTGAGAGTGCGCTCTTTAAAATCGCACTGAGTGCAAATTTCACCTTCTCTGGGCTACTCATATATCGCCCACCTGGTCCATCTAAAACTTTTAGAGAAGCCCTGGCGAATATTATCAAGGTACTAGCACTCCAGACAGCCAATTTTAATGTTATTGGTGACCTGAACCTTCATCTAGAGTTGCTGGAATCCCCGGACATTCTAAGTTTCCTTGGGGACTTGGCAGCATGCCAATTGACTCAATTGGTCCCGGGTTCTACGCACATCGCTAGACATCTCCTCCCCTGATTTTTTCAAACCTCCAGTCATTGGAAGTCCAAGCACCCCTTCCTATGATCTGGACAGATCACTTTCTCATTTTAATGCGGCTAACGCTAGCCGGTCCTAAGCACCGGTATAACCAGCACCCTTCATTGAAACGGCCTTGGCACAAACTTGGCCAGGCGGCTTTCCTCACAGCCTTGAGCACACAGCCGCTAGATAAAGCCGCAAATATGGAAGAGGCCGATGCGCTCTTTCAAAGGCGGGTAACCCAAGCACTGGACACCTGTATCCCATTTAAACCCACCCACTCTAAAGGTGCTCGGGCTAACGCCTGGTTCAATGAGGCCCTGACTTTAGCCAGGAAGAATTGCAAGGTTCTGGAAAGAGCCTGGAGGCGTTCATATGATCCCCAGGCTAAATTGCAGTACAGATCAGCAATCAAGGCATACCATAAACTGGTGCGTAAAACTAGGGCAGCCCACTACTCTAGCCTGATCACTACAAGTAATAATCGTAGCAAAACCATATTCTCCCTTTTGAAGGATCTGGTTACATCTCCCTCGGCATCAGGCAACACTATATCTTCTAGCCTACAATGTGACGAATTGGCGAATTTCTTTCTGGAGAAGGTGGAACGTATCTATCATAATTTTGACCACGGTGCACCACTCAACGTGACCGGGAGGAATATGCACATAGGCTCGGAGATTGTCTCTCTCACGTCACTTCCCCCTATTTCCCCGAAAGACTTGGAAGCACTGGTTGTCAAAATAAAATCAGGATCTCCAGATGACCCTTTAAGACCTGACGCTTTTCGAAAAGTTCAACAGGGCCTCCTGCCTGAGTGTCTGGAGCTGGTCAATTTATCCCTTGCCTCGGCGGTGGTTCCAAAATCCTGGAAGCATGCCAAAGTGGTCCCCCTACTTAAGAAACCAACACTGGACGCATCCAAGTCGGAAAACTATCGTCCTATCTCGTTACTTCCATTTTTATCCAAAATCTTGGAAGCTCATGTGAACCCCGACTTTAACTCATTTCCTGGAAGCTAATTCTATACTAGAAATTTCCCAGAATGGGTTCCGACCACGATATAGTACTGAGTCTGCCCTGCTGGCGGTCATGGAACAACTGCGTACCGCCTCGGATGCCGGCAGAACCTCAGCTCTGGTTCTGTTGGATCTGAGTGCGGCATTCGACACGGTCTCCCATGAAATCCTTCTTCTCCGTCTGGAGGAGATAGGGGTTAGCAACAAAGCCTTATCGTGGTTCTCGTCCTTTTTGGCCGATCGGACTTTCCAAGTAATAGCTCCCCCTTTTGCCTCCCATGTTCACCCACTCCGCTGTGGGGTTCCACAGGGATCAGCATTGAGCCCCATGCTTTTTAATGTCTATATGAGCCCATTGGCGCGGATGGCCAAGCGCGGGGAATCTCCTTGTTGTCATATGCAGATGACACCCAATTGGTGATCACCCTGTCAAATAATCCCAGCCAGGATAGAGCGAAATTCAAAGAAGACATATTGGCCATTGCAGAGTGGATGACAGCCAACTTTCTGCAGTTGAACTCAGCCAAGTCTGAGATTCTTCTGGTTGGCAAAGATTCCCATCTCTGGGACAATGAATGGTTGCCTTCTGCCCTTGGAGCCTCTCCTGTCCCTAAATCGATGGTGAAGAATCTGGGACTTATGCTCGATAAAGATCTTAACTTTGAGACGCATGCCAAGTCAGTGGCCGGGAAATGTTTTGGGCTACTTCGTGGCCTTAAGCCGATACTTGGTCTGTTTGACGCCCAAACGCGTCAGCTGATCATCCAAGCCTCCATACTGGCCCGATTGGACTATTGCATTGCGCTCCTTCTGGGCTCTAACAAGTCTGTGATGAACCGTTTGCAGCGAGTCCAGAACGCTGCAGCTCGTGCTATCTTTGCCCTCCCCAAGCACTGCCATGTCTCCAACCTCCTCCACCGTCTGCACTGGCTGCCCCTTGAACAACGAGTTCGTTTCAAGGCGCTCTGTATCACGCACAAGATTCTGACAGGCATCGGCCCAGAAATCCTGAGCGATCTATGCGCCCATTATGCACCCTCACGAGCGCTGCGCTCGGCGAACTTGCTTCTTGCAAGAATTCCACGTATACGAAGGACCAGATCTGGCGGTCGCTCCTTCAGGCGACTGGCCCCCGCCTTGTGGAACTCCCTCCCTCTACACATCCGTAGCAATTCTGATCACCAGGCCTTCAGAAGGTTAGTAAAGACCTGGCTCTTCTCTCAATGCTAACTCCTCGCCTACTCCCCACTCCGTCTTGCTTCAGCGCTGGGACGCCTCATTGCCGAGGCAGCCATGCGCTTTACAAGTATTCTAATCTAATCTAATCTAATCTTACTGACAGAAAGTCTATACTGTTGTAGATTCTAGCAGCAGTCTCAAGAAGTTGCCAAAAAGTCTGCAAGCACTAGGCCCATTTTTTCTTAAGCCAAAGAGAGGTTGACCACCAGTTCTTTTTAAATAGCATGCAAGGCTTAAAGATGAATAATTGAGCAGTTGACCAGGATAACCTGTCCAAACTTAAAATCGGTGATTTAAGAGGGATGTGCAGAAGGAGAGAAATTGGACTGGGCCTCTCTGCCAAGAAAGAAGAGTTGGAGAAAGCTGTTAAAACCTGGGGGGAAGCAAGGGAACTCCAGGCCCAAGTTTAATTGGCAGAGGAAGTCACCCCAGAGAGTGGTGATGAAGAGAATTCCAACAGCGGTCCCTTTGAGATTGGAGGGGACAACAGCAGTCAAGACATGAGTCTATGTCGGGGAGTGAGAGGAGCCTCACTCCAGTAAGAAGGCCCAAGGACTTAGATTCCCAGCTCAAGCCTTTGGAGCTTGAGGAGAGAAGCCTGGAGATCCAGGAGAGAAGGCTAGCACTTGCCCAGAGAAGAGGCAGGATGGGTTTGAATCCCCAAGGTAATGGAGGCAGCAGTACTGATTCAGAGGTGCACGCAGATGGTACTCATGATCCCAGGTTGCCCAAGGACATATTTCCTGAATTCACTGAAGGTGATGATATAGACAAATGGCTGGCATCCAATGAGAGATCTCTAAGGATAAGAAAGGTGGGTGCACACCATTGAGGAGCCTTGTTATGGGAATTGTTGCCTACAGTAGGGAGGGATAGATTGCTCACACTAGAGGATGAGGTAGCAAAATCCTACACCCGCATGAGACAATCAATCAACCAATCAAGGGCTTATATAGTGCGCTACTCACCTGTAAGGGTCTCAGGCACTCATTGAACTATTTGTCCTCACACCTGAGAAGTACAGGTTAAAGTTAAGGAACACTGCAAAGGAAGCTCCACAAACATGGGTAGACTTTGTAGATGCATCTGTGTTAAGTCACTGGATGGCTGGCTAAAAGGTAACCAGGTTGATAGAAATGAGGGCTTGTTGGAAAAAGGCCCTCTCTAAAGGGTTACCCCACACATTTTGCCTTCCTCCTCCTCTTTTTCTGACCTTCTTTTTGTTGGCTTTAGGACTCCGGGCACTTCATCACTGATGACCAGTGCTAAAGTGCATGCTCTCTCTCCTCTGAGCATGATATAATTGGTTTACACCTGTTTGGCATATTTGATTTACTTGTAAGTCCCTTGTAAACTGGTATGTCATATACCCAGGGCCTGTAAATTAAATGATACTAGTGGACCTGCAGTACTGATTGTGCCACCCACAGAAGTAGCCTTTCAAACCTGTCTCAGACCTGCCACTGCAGGGCCTCTGTGTCCAGTTTAATGCCACTTCGACTTGACATTTAAAACTACTTGCCAAGCTTGAAACTCCCCTTTGATTGCAGTTACGTCAACCCTAAGGTGGGCCTTAGGTACCCCTGGGGGCAGGGTGCTGTGTAAATGAAACGTATGACATGTACTGGTATGTTTTGCATGTCCTGGTAGTGACAAACAGCCTAGTTTGTTTTTCACTACTGTGAGGCCTACTAGGGAATTCCATTATACACTTTTAGGCTGTGATTCCTGATCAGAGAAGAGTAGCCTTTTCATGTTTCATATGTTTAGAATGGTGATGACAAATCCTCCTTACTGGTAAAGTTGGATTTGGCATTACTATTTTTGAAATGCCACTTTTAGAAAATGGGCATTTCTCTGTGCATATATCTCTGTGTGCTTTGCAGCCTGTCTCCAATACCCTTATGGGCTGTGTGACAGACAGACACAACACAGGAAGGATAGGTGTGTCTGAGTACCCATCTACATACATCTGCATTCTGTTGGCCTTGCCTGGGCAGGATGTAAGGGAGGGGCTAACACTTCACTTGAATAGGCAGTGTCCTGTCCTCACACAAAGGACAGATTACTCCCTACAGATATCCTGGCAGACAGGACTGGGTTGAAAGGGATACTTCTGCACTTCAGAGAACTGATTTGAAGTCACCCCCACATCAAAAGCACTTTTGGGAATAAGTACTGGAACTCTGACCCCATCAAATCAGACACTACTGGAATTGGAACTGGAGCTCTGCCAGAAGAACTGCTATGCTGCTTAAAGGGCTCAGCTGGACAGCTGATCTGGAAGGCCTACTTTTCTGCTTGTTGCCCTGCTGCTTGCTGCTCTCTGACTCAGCTGAAGGAGAGCTGGACTCTGCCTTCACTCCAAGTGATCTCCAAGGGCTTGTTGGCTTGTCTCCTGTTACGTGAGACTCAGGGATATCAAAAGTCTCTACCCCTGCGCCTTGCTCACTGGAAGTGGCCCAGATACTTGCAACATGGATTTTGACGCATTTCCCGACCGCATGTAGCAGAACGGACGCTTAGACCCAGTTGCGATTGTAAAATCGGTGCATCGCATCACAACCAGGGCTTTGCCTCTAGAGATCGACTCATCAGACAGCGTATCGCAGCTGCTGCAGCTTGGTATGATCGACACATCCCCTTGACTGCATGGCAGAATGCGGTGCATCGCTCGACGCCTCTCGACTCCGGCACCTTTTTTCGGAACTGAAGCATCACCTTCACTGCATGGAGAAGATCAACACATCCTGCACCTGCTGGCCTCGATATCGACGCATCTCGCTGTTTGCGACCAGGCAAGGTACTTTGTTCACCGGGACCTTTGTGATTCCTATAGACAGCCGGAGCTCCAACGCAGTTGGCCCAAACTTTGACTTTGCCCTAGTCCAGTACAACCTAAAGTAATCTTTTTAGTGCTACTTGCTTCTAAGAGCTTTACTGCATTTATTCCTTTAAAATTGAATATCTCAACCCCTGTAGATTGGATTTTTGTCATTTTGGTCTTGTTGTGTTCAGAATATAATCTATTTTCCTAGACCTGTGTAGAGTCTTTTTGTGATGTATTCATTGTGTTACTGCATGTGTGTGTTGCACAAATACTTTTCACACTGCCTCTTTAGATAAGCCTGACACCTCTGTACCAAGCTACCAGATGGTGAGCACAGGTTATCTTTTAGTGTGTATCTAGCTTACTCTGCCTAGAGTAGTGGTTCCTGCCTGGCCTGGGTGTATACCTCAGCCAACCAGAAATCCCATTTCTAAGAAGCCTTGTACAATTTAATTGTGAAAGAACACATTTTGAAAGATTGTTTCTCAGAGAAGTTACACCAGCATCTGGTAGATTCAAAGCTTTCTAGCCCTAGAGAGTTGGGCAAAAAGGCTGATGAGTGGGGTTGTACTAGAATTCCCAAAACAGATCAGTGGGGAGACTTAAAAAAGGGGGAGGATTTGAAAGGGGGGGAGGGGTGCTAGGCCCACTGAAGGGAAAGGAGGGAGGTGGTAAACCCATCAAAGAAAATTCCTCAGAGCCCCAAATCCCTAAAAAGAGAGGATAGTAAATCCCACCCCACCTCTAGTAGTAAGCAGAGTAGTGGGGACCCTAAGCTTAAAAAGTTCATAGGAGGTTGGCCCTGCTTTGATTGTCAGCAGATTAGGCACCACAGAGGGGACCCAGCTTGTCCCAAGAAAAAGGTAACCACTGGAGTTGTCAGAGTAGCCGTAGAGGATTATTCCTCAGTCGAGGATATCCTAGTTGCTTTTGACTGAGAAAAGGGCCCCGAGGGCGAGTTGGTGGTTTCTGAGAATAGTGAACGCTTTCACCCCATAAAGGTGAATGGAATCCCAGTCACTGCCCTGAAAGATACCTGTGCCAGTCACACCATTGTTCATTACAGGATGGTACCTCCAGACCAGTATTTGCCAGGAGAGACACTAAAAGAGTAAGGGCTGTCTCAGGTGATGTTACTGTTAAGCCTGTGGCTTTAGTAACTTTAGAAGTAGGTGGTTCCCTTAGCTGGCATAGGATGATGGTCAGTTCACAACTGCCCCTAGATTGTTTTCTCGGTAACGACCTCCCAGAGGTTGGTCAAAGCCCAGAGAGTGCAGTTGCCCAGGGCACTGCCTCACCCAACGATTCTGAAGGTGCTGTTCCTGTAGTTAGGGAAAGTAGCCCCCAGAAGAAAGGCAAAAGAAAGGTAGGAAAGGGGGGCAACCTTTAGAAAATGTTCCAGTGAGCCAAGGGCCTTCTATCCCAGTAGGGGAAAACTCCAAAGTTGGTACTAGTAAGGCCTCACTTGTTACTCATAAGTCTTGGAACGTCAGGCCACTGTTCAGCACAAGGTTGTGACACCAGAAGAGAGAGTAGAAGGAGGGCGCCTACTACAAGTTGTGGTAGCCCCCAACTCAGAAAAAGCAGTAGGGCACCCTGAACCCAAATAAACCTATTGCATAGCCCATCCACCTTTCAGTTGAAAGCTAAAGGTGAGGTTCTGGGTACTGACAGCTGTTAGTAGCCTCTACTGGGTGTTAGCCTTTGTGGCTGCACTGTCATCGGTATGGTGGTCTGATCCCCTGTCAAGTAGCAAGATAGGCCCCTGTGGGCAAGCTGTTGGATCACGGGGTGTAAGGGAACACGGGACACATAGAAAGGTGGATTTGAAGGCTTTTATTTTGCGCTTCTTGGTCCTTCGTTTTGGAATTTCCAGGCTATATGGAGCCAACAATAAATGTAATAGACAAAACAAAGAGGTCCACCACTGTTCTTCCCGATTCCTTCTTTCGTGCCTCGGGGGTCTTGTCACAGCAGGGTCTCTGGGGCATCTCTCTCCCTCTCTCTTAGGCCCAGGGTGTGGGAAAAGAAGGAGAAACAACAAGCTAGGGTTACTACTGGGTTTGTTTGGCCTTCCGCTACGTGTGCACCCACCACCGGACGTTGTGAAGTGAGGGGGGGGAAGTGAGGGGATTCCACAGTGCATAAAACAAAACAACGCACGCGTGAACTATGTCCCCGTGCTACCCCACCACCCCCACCAAAACGATCTCCTCTCCGGTACTTGCCTTAGGCCACGACCCGTGTCCAGGGCCGTGGCGTTGGGACCCGGGGCGTTCTCTCCCTCCTTCGGGCCGCCGGGCTCTAGCGCAGTGTATACAACGTTCTCTTGTGCTTCGGGTCTTCCGATTCCTTCCTCCTCGTCCTCGTCTCGTTCGCCGCTCTTCTCCGCTGTCCCCATCTCCGCACTCCTCTCCTCTGTATTCTCGCACGCCTCCCTCTCCTGCTCAATGCCTTTTCTTCCGTCCTCCGCCGATGACGTGAGTTGCTCCTCCTCGGTTCCTTGTACTGCCACTAGACCGCTCGGGTCTTCCGGCTTGTGTAGCGAGTCCCAACCGCCCGCCGGCCACTTCCGGTCCGCCTCGCCGCTGTACTCCTCACAGCCCCCTTACCCTATAGGTCAGGGTGGGGTTACTCCAGTTATGGATAACCTCTGTGGGTAAGCTAAGTGTTGCCCTTGCTAAGATAGGGTTAGCAGAGGTAGGTACCTCTGACCATAAGGAAAAGGAAAAGGGTGAAGAAAACAAAAAGTCAGTTAAAGTCCGTTTTAGAATGGGTCCTGTCAGCATTGAGGTTGGTCAAATTCCCAGTGGGAATGACCCTGTCAGCAGGATGTAAGGCAGAGTAGGACCTGCAATAATGACAGCCAGGTTTCTGCATCCTTCCTCACTTAATTCCCATAAAGACTCACCAGGAGGTGGTTGAGGTCTCCAGGGAGTGTTCGCTAGGGGGAGGGGCTTGTGTGAAAAAACAGGCTTTTTGCAGTTATCCCCCGACTTTTATCCCCATTTTAGACTACTATATGTTGGTTTCCAACTTTGAGAGTGCACGGAGGCATGCTGTCCTGACCCCAGTGACACTGTTCTTTCCTTTTCAAAATGGTGTGTTTAATTGCGTGTCCCCAATTGGCATGTGCTGACTTACTTATAAGTCCCTAGTATATGGTACCTAGGCACACAGGGCATGTAAGGCTGGCTGTCCACACAGGAGCTGCAGCACAGGTAGAACCAGGGCCAAGGAAGGGAAAACTCGTTTCAGAATCTGTTTTCCCTGGGTATGCAGCCCATGGCAGTCACATCTCTGGGAATGGACTACCAAAGTCCTTACACTCGAGGAAGACTTCAGCCATGTTTGTGGCATGCAAGTTGCACACTGGGATAGCCAGATGCCACACATCACCAGAACTGTTTCATCAGATAGGAGGGGACCTACTAGTCTATTGGCAAGTGACCGAGTTGTCCCCTCGAGCACTTTACTGGGATATAATGGGCACCCCTGGCATCTGAGACTTCAGTACTTGCTGGATTTGGAACTAGGACGAAAGGAAGACAACTCAGCACCTGTTGGAAGTGCATGAGAAGAGGCTGCAACGTTGGAGCGACTGCACCTACTGCACTTTGTGCTAGCGGAGTTGAGACCATGTTCTGCATGCCTGGCTTGAGGAAATGTTGTATCCCAGCCTCAATACGAAGCAGAGACTCTAAGGGTCAGTTGGCTGAACCCCCAAGAGTGGCACTGGAGACATTAAAGCTGGAAGAACCCAAACCGCATTCTGGTAGCCACTGCAGTTGTTTTGCCACTAGCTGACGTCGGGAACTTTGACTGACAATTTGGATATTGCCAAAAGTTGCACCTCAGTTTGCTGGACCCGTGGGTGTTGGTTGTGACCAGATTTGTCCACCACAAGGGACACTAGCCCCTGTCAAAGGATTGCACCGTCACCACTGTGTTTCAAGAACGAAAGGTCTGCATCAGCAGCTCTTTGACCCCTCCATAGAGGACTACATGGGTCCCTAAGATCCATGGCCGGAATCACCCCCACTCATCTGTGAAATGAGGATTCGACCGGACTTCACTCCTGTGGACTGCACAGCATCTAGACCATCCATTGAGCATCTTTAAGCCTGGATCCCTCATCATCAGGACCACTTCATAGAAGTCAATGGCAGATGCCCTGTAAAGTTTTGAACTTGCTCTAAAAAGGCTCTGATGGCCAGGTAAATGTCCAAGATTTCTTTTAGGCCTCCTAGACCTTATTCCTGCTAGATTTGGTCACCCAACTTGGGTTAGATTAGCTGAACTCAGTGTTACAAACTCACACAAACTTTTCAAACATTTACAAAATTTTGATTTGCCAATGCTTGTTGATGTCAAAGTTTTTTAATGCTTTAAAAATTCATATCTCCGCAACCCTCCGGTGGATTGTTGTCATCATGTACTCTAAAAATTCATTAAAAAATGCTCTATTTTTATAAATTGTTAAGTGCATCTCTTTATGGTTCTGTGACGTTCTGATTCCGATGTTTTTTGCTGTAAAATGGTTTACACATTGTTCCTTTGCTAATCCTTGCTGCTGTTTAGAGCCATAGCTACCCAGGGTTCAGCTTAAGGTTTTTAAATGAGCCTGCCTGGACCCAGGGCAGTTTTTGCGAGTATATTCAATGATAAGGCTTCACTGCAATATCATATAATACATCCAGATCCTCACATAGTGCAACTGTCATCTGCCCTTTTAACCTACACCAATTTTATTTTACAGTTTTTTGCTTTCACACCAATACTTATCCATTCCAATGCTATTTACTTGTAATGTTTCACATTACCATACAACATTCCTCTAACGCCAGACCTACTGACATTGTCAATGCTTGTTGTAACTACCTTTGACATGAAAATGCCGGCCAGTCAAGCCTAATGGAGGTTTGGTTACATTTTGGATTTGTACATGCCACATCATGAATACCTGCCTTTTTGCCATTTACATTTTGCATTGGTAATTGGCGATAAAGTAGTTAAATGTAGGCATCTCCGCTGTTGAATGTGATGAGTTGAGATTCCCCTTACAACCTCAAAGGTAAACAGAAGCTGACATCTTAACCTGTTGCGTGCCAAGGGCGGAATGCCTCAGTCATTGTCCATGGTGCTCGTGTGCCGAGGACGGAACCATTCCGTCCTGGCACCCACCCACGGAGGAAGCGCTAGCACTCCTCCCTTGGGCCGCCCATCTACGGACCCCCATCGGGGATGCTGCCGCCTCTGACCACCCCCGTAGCATCTAATGACGTTGGCACATATCATCAAAAACATGCCTGGACATGCTGGAAGCTATTTGCTTCCAGTGCATCAGAGAGCAACAAGTACGTTGCTCCTCCAGGGAGGGTTTGGGGAGGGCAGAGAGGCACGGAGGGAAGGAAAGATTTTTCCTTTCCCCCGGTGTCTCTTTGCAGTGCATTCCTACTGTGCAGTTGCGAGTGGGGCCACGATCGCGGAGCAGGAATGCACCCACTAGCCACCAGGGATGTTTTGGGGCAATTTTTAGTGCATGGGAGCGGCCCCTTGGATTCCAGAACTTTCCATCACAGAAATGTGAGGAAAATATTTTTTTAGACAAATTATGGGGTTTGCAAGGTACTAAGGGTAAAAAAAAGTGGAAAGCAAACACAAGGAGATGATGGACGGAGCGCTGAAACTTTTCAGACACTCACCCCCAGTCACAGATCTGGGTTGAATCCATCAACGTTCTTTAGCTCACTCCGCCACCCCAGTTCAGACATAGCTATATGCAAAATCAGACTTGACCCTGTGCCTCATGGGAACAGTCCAGCCCGAACTGCCAAGCCATGTCATCCTGGACCGGAAACAAGCATCCTGGGACCGGTTTCGGGCTAACAGCCCTCATCAGCCAGGCAAGCTTGAATCCAGTGGCAAAGTGAGCAAGGGACCCACGTCTGGGCATACCCTGCCAACTTAGGGTGAACAAGCAAACACAAGGAGATGATGGACGGAGCGCTGATTTTCAGACACTCACCCCCAGTCACAGATCTGGGTTTAATCCATCATCGTTCTTTAGCTGACTCCGCCACCCCAGTTCAGACATAGCTATATGCAAATCAGACTTGACCCTGTGCCTCATGGAAACAGTCCAGCCCGAACTGCCAAGCCATGTCTTCCCTGGACCGGAAACAAGCATCCTGGGACCGGTCTGAGCTAACAGCCCTCATCAGCCAGGCTAGCTTGAATCCAGTGGCAAAGTGAGCAAGGGACCACGTCTGGGCATACCCTGCCAACTTAGGGCGAACAAAGCAAACACAAGGAGAACGATGATGGATTCAACCCAGATCTGTGACTGGGGGTGAGTGTCTGAAAAGTTTCAGCACTCCGTCCATCATCTCCTTGTGTTTGCTTTGTTCGCCCTAAGTTGGCAGGGTATGCCCAGACGTGGGTCCCTTGCTCACTTTGCCACTGGATTCAAGCTAGCCTGGCTGATGAGGGCTGTTAGCCCGAAACCGGTCCCAGGATGCCTGTTTCCGGTCCAGGGAAGACATGGCTTGGCAGTTCGGGCTGGACTGTTCCCATGAGGCACAGGGTCAAGAATGATTTGCATATAGCTGTGTCTGAACTGGGGTGGCGAAGTGAGCTAAAGAACGATGATGGATTCAACCCAGATCTGTGACTGGGGGTGAGTGTCTGAAAAGTTTCAGCACTCCGTCCATCATCTCCTTGTGTTTGCTTTAAAAAAAAAGTGGAGACAGCCATGCAAGTCAGTCCATCCTGGTATCCCCTAGGTGTCTAGTTTTAAAAAAATATACATGTTTGCTAGGTTTCCCAAGGTGCCGGCTAAACTAAAGCCCAAAATCCACCACTAGGCACATTACAAACAAAGGGTCATTTTTCAGTGGAAAAATGTGGTGTCCATGTTGCGTTTTGGGCCGTTTCCTGTAGCGGGCACTAGGCCTACCCACACAAGTGAGTTCCCATTTTAATTGGAGGACTTGGGGGGGAATGCTGTGTGTGTGGAAGTTTGTGGCTCCCCACAGATTCCAGAACTGTCCATCACAGAAATGTGAGGTAAATGTGTTTTATTACACACATTTTGAGGTTTGCAAGGGATTCTGGGTAACAGAACCTGGTGAGAGCCACACAAGTCAGCCCACCCTGGATTTCCCTTGGTGTCTAGTTTTTAAAAATGTACAGGTTCGCTAGGTTTCCCTAGTTGCCAGCTGAGCTACAGCCGAAAATCCACAGCTAGGCACATTGCAAAAAAGGGGTCCGTTTTCAGTGGATAAATGTGATGTGTCTATGTTGCATTTTGGGCTGTTTCCTGTCGTGGGCACTGGGCCTAACCACAGAAGTGAGGTACTATTTTTATTGGGGGACATAGGAAAATACAGAATAGTAGAACAAGTGTTAGTACCAATTGTCTTTCTCTGCATTTGTGCCTTCCAAATGTAAGACAGTGTGTAAAAAAAAAAAAGTCATTTTGGAAAATGCCCTCTAATTCACATGCTAGTATGGGTACCCACAAATTCAGAGATATGCAAATAACCATTACTTCTAATCTCCATATCTTGTTCCCATTTGGGAAATACATAGGTTTCCTTGATACCTATTTTTCACTCTCTATATTTTACCAAATGAATTGCTGTATTCCCTGTACACAATGAAAAACCATTGCAAGGTGCAGCTCAGTTATTGGCTCTGGGTACCTTGGGTTCTTAGAGAACCTAGAAGTCCTATATATCTCCGCACCCAAAAGGGTCCAGCAGACGTAACCCTATATTGCTTTTAAGAATCTGCCATTGTTAGAAAAAGTTACAGGTGAAAACGTAGGCACAAACGGCTGTTTTTTTCAACTCAATTTCAATGTATTTTTATTTCAACTATTCCTTTCCACAGGAAAACCTTGAAGGATGCCTTGCTGAATTTACAATTTTTTCTACGTTTCAGAAATGTATAGCTTTCCAGCATCCACCATTGGTTTCACACTCATTTCTACCACTAACTGTAAGAAGGTTGAAAGACCAAAAAATAGGAAAAATGGGCTATGTCCTAGTAACATGCCAAAACTGTGTTGAAAAATTTAGTTTTCTGACAGACGTCTGCCTGTTCCTAAAAGCTGGGAAGATTGTGATTTTAGTACCACAAACCCTTTGTTGATACCATTTGCAGGCAAAAAAACAGATGCTTTTTTCTGCAAGACTTTTTTCCCATTTTTTCCCCCCAATAAACACATTTAGCTTCATTTTGGCTTATTTCTCAGTCCCCTCCAGGGGAATCCACAAACCCTGGGAACCTTTAGAATTCCCAGGATGTTGGAAAAAAAGTACGCAAATTTGGCATGGATACCTTATGTGGACAGAAAGTTATGAGGGCCTAACCACGAACTACCTCAAATAGCCCAAAAAAGTATTGTGAGGGGTTTGTAAGCCTGGCAGTGAAAGATGATAGTAATTTTCTTTTTCCTGAAACCGGGTCATAATACTTCAGGCTTGCCCTGTGCCCACTGGTGTAGCTAGGGCGGTGGGGGCGGACCGCCAGGTGGCATGAGCACCTAAGGCCTAGCTACGCCACTGCCTGTGCCTTGGTTACCACTTCTCTCACTAGAGCTGCCCTCTTGCGCCTAGCGCCACAAGGCCTGTTCTTTGATCATGAACTTGTCATTGTCTATCGCGCTTTGAGTGTCTCTAGACTGCAGAGAGGTTAAAAGGCATACTAATGATCTTGCTGCAGATGAGAGCCTTTCCCCTTCACTTTGGCTCTTCTGTGATCGTTTCCAGCAGGAGCGGCTGATGTCGGGGAAGAGTGGCGAGGGGGGTCGGGGAGGGGTGACGGGGGGGGGAACGATGGACAAATGAAAAAACAATAAAAAAGAACTTACCAGGCAGCATGACAGCAGCATCAGGATTGGCCTGAGCACCCTCGATTTGCGCTCCCAGAGAGACTGGGAGATGTTGCCTGCTGTCTCCAACCCAGCAATGCCGCTCGGGTTGGAAACAGCTCAGTGCGCATGTTGGTTTGGCCATCCTGAGCCAGCCGGCCAAACCAACATGTGCACTTTTAACAGTGCCCACCACTCCCCCTCCTCACTGTTACCCCGATGGCCACATCCCCAAAGACTCGGCCCGAGCAGGAAAAATCAAACGATAATAAACACGTTTTACTGTCGTTTTATTTTTCACCTACTGACAGTGGGGGCGACGCTCTTCCTCCATAGCGGAGGACTGGAGCCACCTCTGGTTTCCACAGCTGTCTTTATCTGTTGACCCAAAGTTACCATGCCTTTGGTGTCAGAAGCTCCTCTCACTGCACAGGTCCCTTTCCCCACTTGTGGAGACTGAAGGTGCTTCTTTGGCTCTCAGAGCTCCGTAAATGATAAGCCAGTGTTCTCTCCGACTGACACCATGATCCTGTCTCCAGCCATTGTGTGCTGGGCAACGACCATAGCAATCGTTGGCGGGGGGAATAAGGATGGATGGTGGAGTCCCGGCTGTGCGGACTCTTTCATACCCACTCGATCCCTTTGGTTCAAGTTAGGTTTTGCACGGGGTGGTAGTGCGTACTAATCTGCCCCTCCCCCGCTCGGGCTTCCCGCACCTGGTCTGTGAGCGCTGTTATGCTCATGGCGGCAGTGGCGTAACGAAAGTTGAGGGGGCCCCCCTGCAAGGTACACGGAGGGGCCCCCTCTCCGGATTTACCCCGGAGCTCTCAGGCCTGAGTACTGTGCTCAGGGGGCCCCCTGCAGCTGTGCCCTTCATTCCTGCTGGGGTGGGGAGAGTAGGGAAATCTTGTTGATGTGGTGGATCTCATTAGGGTCTGGTTTTCTAGGTGCCAGGAGGCGCAGGCCCAGAAGGGAAGGAGCAGCGGCCAGGCAAAAAGGGTAGAGTTGATGGACTTTCAGCGAGGCCAGGGTGTGGGGCTCAACTGGCTGATGCTCACCACGGACTGCTGTGACCAATCAACCCCTTTCACACTCAGACATGTTGTTCTTTGTTTTTGAAGCAATTTCGGATTTTATTTTTGAATTGAAATGTTTAGTCTGTTTACATTAAAACAATCTCTCATAGAATCTCATAGAACCTAGACTCTAAAATATATTTAAGTTTTAGGGTCTAAGTTATAAGTTTAAAAGAATCATATTCACCCTAGCTTAACACTTCCCTGTGTACTTCTGAGTTTAAAGGTGAGAACATTTACTGTCAAGGTCGGACTCGTTTATAAGGCAATCAGGCAATGCCAGACGGGCTGGTCTGACAGGTCACTGTGAGGGCTGTTTTTAGGTCTCACCTACACAGCGCATACACCTTGTCCCAAAGACGTATTGTTTACAATTCAGTGGAATCACAACCCACCCACAGCATGCTATTAGCTGTTTTCGTTTTCAGTCTCATTTCCAATCTTTTGATTTCTTAGCTCCTGTAGGTTTCTCTTCCTTTCTTGTGTTAGCTCCTCCGACACCACTCTAAGCCGCTCAATTCCACCCTACTCTACGCCACTCTATTCCACTCTAATCTACACCACTACACAAAATACACTGTCCGGCACTGTAGCCAACTCCACTCTACCCCACTCTACTTTATGCCTCTCCACACTACTCTATGCCACTCCACACCACTCTAGAGCTCTCTACTCTACGCCACTCCACTCTTCAACAATGTCACTCTACTCTACACCACACTCTATACCACTCCAGTCTACTGAACACCACTCTACTCTACGCCATTCCCCTCCACACAATGCCACTCTATGCCACTCCACTCTACCCCACTCTACGTAACTGTACTGTATGCCACTCTACTCTTTCTTTATATATATTTTTATTAATATTGCAAACCACCAAAACAAAAAACAATGCAAAATGATCACCAGGCAGAGTGTATAGGAGGCAGCAAACAATTTGAAAGACCAGTAATATCAGAACCAATAGAGCAGATGGGGAGGGTGTGAGCCTGTAGTGGGGACCCTGCAAACCACAAGACCCATCGCACTATACTCCAGTTCCATAGTCCAGTCACCCATCCTTCCTCTAGCACACTCATACACACATGTTCACCCAGGGCGAGACCTGCCACGATATCCAGGAATCCTCAGACAGCCCTCCAGCAACAGTGCCATGTCCAACGGGGCAGCTGTGGGTGAGGGAACACCCAAAAGTTGCTCATCGACAGTAGTCATCCCCCACGGTCCACTAGTGGACAGGCCAGCAATATGGCGGACCAAGCAGGCAAAATCGGCACCCTCTGCACTCCCCTGGCCTCCTCCCTACGAATCTCCTCCCTTTCACATTCCACCCACCTCATCAGCTCCAAACCCCAACTATATATATCCGGGCTCCACGCTGACTTACAGCTCATAGTTAATTGTCTGCGAGCAGGAAACAAACAGATCCAGGAATCTATCCATAGCTTTCCGAGCTGTGGTTTGCTTGTGTAGGCTCAGTAGACACAGCTAGGGGCTGAGCACAAATTCCTGGTTGGTGTCTCTATGGATCACCTGGAGGACCAAAGCCCAGTATGATGAGAAGAGGGAACAAGACCATACCATATGGAAAAAGCTGGTATCCTCCACAAAACATCGAGGGCACTCTGACGCCGCGGCTGGGAACATAGCATCTATGCACAGGGGGTGAGATTAGCCTGATGTAAATAGTAAAATTGTATAAGTTTGAAGCAGGCATTCTGAAGCACCCTAGGGGTGCACTCCAGAACCCTCCTCCAAGCCTGTTCAGTCAAGGGCGTTCCAAGGTCTGCCTTCCAGCACAAACATAGCTTCGTTAGGTCCAGCCGGGCCCTCTGCAGGAGAGCTCTATAGTGTAGCATGGCCACCTTCGTCCATCCCGAAATAGGAAAAAGAAGGCAGAGGCTGTCATGGTGCAGTGGTTCCGCAGCCCCAGGTCCCCACCATTTGTGTATCCAGTGGACTGGAATGCCGCGGAGCAAAAGTGCCCCACAGAGAGGTTATAAGTCTCCTGGAGTGCTAAAAATGGACACAGTTTGCCTCCTGCAAAAAGATCACCCAGTACCGTGACCCTGGCTGTCGTCCACCTATGGAGATCCATCCAGCCCCCTGTTGCTCCCAGCGCTGAGCAAACAGGAGCAGAATCTCATGCGTGTAAAGCGTCTTGGTATGCATCCTCTCAAGAGCCCTGCACCAAACAAAGTGTTCTGTTCTGATAAACACATTCAAAGTTTGCACACTAGATGGAAGAGCTTGTTTTAGCAAGACCCTGGTCAAAAACTCCTTGGATGGAGAGCCACCCTCATGGGTACCCAAACCATCTCAGAGACAGGACCGCCACCGAGCCACCCATTGTAATTGTGCTGCAACATAATACAATTCCAAATTGGGGGCCGCTAAGCGACCCTCCATTGCTGGGAGGCGCAACTTCCAGAGCCCCACATGGCACCGCAAAGTGCCCCAGTATAATAACAACAGCACACTGTCAAGTTCCCCCAAAAACGTCTGGGGCAGCTCTAATGGGAGGGCCGCAAACAAATAAAGGAGACAGTGCAGGATGGAGAACCATCTTGGAGACAGCAACCCAGCCTCTCATTGAAAGCGGTAATGTTGTCCAGAAGGCTACCGACCGTCTCAAACCAACAAGAGCACAACCGTAGTTGCAGACAAACAACAGTTCTGCCAAACAATAAATGGAAACCCCCCAAGTATTGAATATAATGCTTCCACCACCAGTGCTGTGGGAATAGTCCCGCACTCCATTACATCACCCCGAAGGGGATAGACGCAGGACTTGCTCCAGTTGACCTCCAGCACCGAATAGCGGCCACAATCTGATAGCGCTGACATCGCCCCCCTTAAGTCAACATCATCTCCCCTCAAATACAACGACATATCATCTGCGTATAGAGAGAGATATGTACATTCAGAAGTGAGGTGCAGTTTACAATAGTGTTTGCACAAGCGAACTGGTTGAGCCAAAGGTTCCAGGGTCAGGGCGAACAACAGCAGGGATTAGGAGCAACTCTGGCGGGTGCCCCGCTTAACCACAAAAGCCTCCCAGATCAGAGAGCCAGTACAGTTCCTAACAAGTGGGCGAGTGTAGAGGAGCTTCATCCACTTGACAAAGGATAGGCCAAGGCCCATACCAAACATGGTAGCATATATATAACTCCCAAAAGAGCGAGTCAAATGCTTTTTTAATGTCCATCAAAAGGAGCAGGGCCCTTTCCGGGAAGCGCTCCCATTGGTCCAAAGACAGGAGCAGGTGACGAATATTAGGCATGGTGCTACGTGTGGGAATAAAGCCTGTCTGATCAGGATGAACCAGAGAGCACATATGAGGGAGCAAACGGGTGGCTAAAACATCGTCAGGATGTTGTAGTGGGTGTTAAGCATCGATAGCGGTGGTAGGAGTCAAGGAAGAGCAGGTCCCTATCATTCTTTGTAATCGATACAATAGCGGCTTCACGTAGGGAGGAAAGAAGTAGGCCCACTGTCAGGAGTCATTAAAGAGGGCTGCAAGTTTGCTTTCAAAAGCAAAAAATATGGAAAGGTCTTCTGGGGCCACCACCTCCTGCAGCCAATACTCCAAGTATGCCAACAGTGAATCACCCTCAACCCTGTCAGGCAGCACCACAATCCGGACATTATTCCGGTGGGCACGACCCTCGTGGTCATCTAGCCGGGCCATCAGGCACCGTTTTTGTGCTTCTAGAGCCATAATGCGATGGTCCACAAATTGGATGGCAGGAGTCAGTGATTGCATAGTGCCCTCCAGATCATGGACCCTCTCCAACAGTTTCCGTAAGTCTTCCCAGATAAAGCTCAACTCTACTGAAAGCGAGTAAATTTTACCTTTCAAACGTTCCCCAGAGGGGTCTACGACAGCCAGGAGGGCCTCAAACTTGCCATCCATATATGTCTTATCCCCGCTCCCAGCGCCCTTCTTGATCCCCTAATTGGCGGCGCTTGTGGTTGCATCCTCTTTGGTTCGTTGCATGCGCCCCATGATGACCCCAACAAGGAAGAAGAGAGCACCGAAGATAGATGCAGTTGCGCACAACTAGCTAGCTGTAGGCCCAGTCAAGCACATCCCAGGTTGGGCCATGAACACAGCCAGTCGCTCACCAAATGTTGTAATGGGGTTCAGAATAACACCAAAGGGTGTAACACAGGAACAAATGGGACCCAAAACAGCATGGCGATGGCGGGGCCTCCAGGGACAGACACTCAGAGCAGTGTAATCAACTACCCAGCTTGATAGCGTGATACACCAAAGGGAATCCACCTCCCCAGGCTTACGCCAAAGGGCCCCTGCTCACCAAATGCTGAACATCCTGCACCAGTTGCTGAAGAGCCCCTCATTAGTAGGAGGGGAGACGGTTTCCTGCAAGATGAAGAAGAGGCAGCAAAGTCCTCACCAGGGGACCCGGCAGAGAAGTAGGCATCAGCGCACACCAGCCCACACAGTCCCCATCTGCATGTCTCCAGGGTGCCCGATGGAAGGACTAAGGGCCGGATGTACGACCCGTTTTTGCATGCGCAAACGGTTGTGCGACCCGTTTGTGCATGCAAAAACCTCGTGGGCCATGTACAAAGCCTATTTAGCAAGTCGCAATTTATTTGCGACTCGCTAAATAGGTTTTGCGACTCACTATTAGGAAGGGGCATTCCCTTCCTAATAGCGACAACAAAGCCATGTACCAATGTTTTGCAACCGCAATTCGGTCGCAAAACACTCGCAAATTACCACCCTCTTCAAGAGGTTGGTAATGGAGTCGCAAATGAGAAAGGGGTCCCCAAGGAACCCCTTCCCCTTTGTGACTGGCTCAGAAAATATTTTTTAAGGGCAGGCAGTGGTCCCAGGGACCACTACCTGCCCTTCAAAAATAAAAAATGAAACGAAAACGTTTCATTTTTTTTTTTTAGATGCATCCCGTTTCCTTCAAGGAAAACGGGCTGCATTTTTTTTTTTAAACTGCTTTATTGAAAAGCAGTCCGAGACATGGAGGTCTGCTGAGCCCAGCAGGCCACCATCCCTGGGAGGGCCAGCCATTCCCAATGGGGTCGCAAATTGCGAGTGGTTCATTAATATTCATGAGCCTTGCATTTTGCGACCCCATTGGGAATCGTTAACAGAGTCTCTGACACTGTTGTACATCCCAATTTGCGACTCGCAAATTGCGACTCGCAATTGTGACGCAATTTGCGAGTCACAAATTGGGTGGTCGTACATCTGGCCCCAAGGCCAGTAAAACATTCAAACAACAGTGGTTCTCCTGGTGCCCAATGCAGTAAATAAGCCCAGCAGGACAGGTAGGCGCTCGCCCCCTGCAGTCAATGCCCCATGGGGCACCACAGTCCTCAATGTACTACTCCCCCAAGTTCAGGCGGGAGAGAAGCAGGCGGAGAGAGGGTGAAAGTACGGCCGTAGCGGCCAAAGAGGGGTCGCCATCTTGGGCATGGTCGGAGCCCCGTCGCGGTCGTCCCGTGTGGTGCACCAGCTCCCAGAACAAGTACTGCAGTGCTACAGGGGCCTTTGTCCCCAGAGACCCCAAAAGTGGACATTAAAGGCGGCAAGCAAGGGGGGATGGAGAGCTCGTCCAACATGGAACTGTAACTCGGCCTCCACGGACAAAACCGAGTCACCATCTTGTTACTGCTCCAGACTCCGGTGTCCTGGGCCGTCAGACCCCTCTTACACAGTCTCCTCACCAGAAGTGGTGTCCGGAGACTCCATATGGTCACCAGAAATCCAGGGGCTCCAATCCTATGGCAGCAGGTACAGTGCCACTCTACTCCACTCCACTCCACTCTACTTCACTCCACTCTACTGCACTCCTCTCTACTCTATACCACTCCACTCTACGCCACTTGTGCCACTCCACTCTACACCATGCCACTTTATGCCTTTGCACTGTACACCATGCTACTGTACGCCACTTCACTCTATGCCACTCCATGCCCCTCCTATGTACGCCACTCTACTCCACTCTACTCTACTCTCTGCCACTCTGTTCTACACCACTCTACTGTACACTGCCTCTGTGTGACTCTATGCAAATCAATTCCATTCCACTCCACCCCACTCCATGCATCTCTACGCCACTTCATGCTACACCACTCTACTCTTTGCCACTGTACATCGCACTGCTCTGGGCCACTCTACTCTACGCCACTCCACTCCACTCTATGGCAATCTACTCTACGTCACTCCACTCTCCGCCACTCTACTCATCTCCTCTCTGTTCTACTCCACTCTATGCTACTCTACTCCATGCCATTCTACCACACTCCACCTCACTCTATGCCACTCTACTCCATGCCATTCTACCCCACTCTATGCCACTCTATGCCATTCTACTCTACATCGCTCTTCTCTATGCCACTCTATGCCGCTCCACTGTACAGCACTCCACTCTATAGAAATTTAAACTACCTCACTCTATTCTATGCCACTGTCTGCCATTCAATGCTACTCCACTCCACTCCTCTCCAGTGTACACCGTCCTATGCCACTCCACTTCACTCTACTCCAGACAATACTACTCTACGGCACTCTACGCCAATCCACTCCATGCCTCTCCACTGTACTCTACACCACTCTACTCTACTCTACATCACTCCACTCTACCCTATGCCACTCCAGTCTACTCTGCGCCATTCCACTCCATTCACTCCACTCCAATCCACTCCACATAATGCAACTCTACCCCATTCTACTCTACGCCACTCCATTCCATGTCATTCTACTCTACGACACTCTACTCAATGCCACTCCACTCCATACAACTGTACTCTACTCCACTCTGTGCCACTCCACTTTACACCACTCTACTCCACGCCATTTTACCCCACTCCAACCCACTCTATGGAACTCCACTCTACACCACTCTACTCTATGCCACTCCACTCTATGCCACTCCACTCCACTTTACCACTCTACTCCACGCCACTATATGCCACTCCATGCCACTTCAGTCTACTCCAGTGTATGTCATGCTACACTACTCCACTCTCACTTTTTCACTCTATGCCAGTCCACTCCACACAATGCCACTCTAGGGCACAAAACATCAGTCCACTGTACGCCACTCTACACCACTCCACTCTACGCTACATCACTCCACTTTACGCCACTCCACTCAACTCCACACCACTCTAATCTGTGTCACTCTGCTTCATGCCACTTTATTCTACTCCACTCCACTCTACTCTATGCCACTCCACACAATGCCACTCTACTGCACTCTGTGCCACTACAAACTTCGCCACTGTACTCTATGCCATACTACTCTACGCCACTACACTCCAATCCAGTTCATGCCTCTCTACTCTACGCCACTCCACTCTATGCCACTTGCTCCACAACACTCTACTCAACCCCACTCTATGCCACCCCACACTATGCCACTTTACTCTGCCACTCTACGTGACTCTACACCACTCCACTTCACCCCACCACACTCCACTCTACGCCACTCTATGCCACTCCACACAATGCAACTCTGCGCCACTTCACTCTACTCCACTCTAATCTTTGCTGCTGTATGTCACTTTGCTCTATACCACTCAACTTCATGCCACTTCACTCCACTCCATTCCACTCCACTCTACGCCACTCCACACAATGGAACTCTACACCCCTTCACTCTATGCCATTCTACTCTTTGCCACTGTACGCCACTCTGCTCTATGCCACTCCACTCTATGACACCCTACTCACGCCACTCCACGCTACACCGCCCTTCTGGGCACTACACTACTTTATGCCTCGCCATTCTAAGCCGCTCCACTCTATGCCACTCTACTCCATGCCATTCTACCTGAACTCCAACCCACTGTACATACACCATTCTACTCTATGTCAGTCAACTCGGTGCCACCCTGTGACACTCGTCTCTACAACACTCCACTCTATGCAAACCTAATCTACTCCACTCTATGCCACTCCTCTCCAGTGTACGCCACGCTATGCCACTCCACTCTACGCCACTCCACACAATACAACACTACAGCACTCTACACCAGTCAAATCTATGCTACTCTATGCCACTCCACTCGACTGTAATCCACTCTACTCCAAGCCACTTCATTTGCACTCCACTCCACGCCACTCCATGCCACCCACTCAACACAATGCAACTCTACACCACTTCACTCTACACCACTCTACTCTTCGCAGCTGTACGCCACTCAACTCTACACCAGTCTACTCCAGGCCACGCCACTCCAGGCCACTGCACCGCACTCTACGTAACTCCACTCAACTCAATGCAACTCCACATCACTTCACTCTATGCCACTTTACTGTTCACCACTGTATTCCACTCTGTTCTATGCCACTCTACTGTACACCACGCTACGCCACTCCAGATCCTTCCACTCTATGACACCCCACTCTACTCTACTCTACACTACTCTAATCTATGGCACTCCACTCATTGCCACTCCACTCTATGCCACTCCAGTCTGTGCCACTCTACCCCATGCTATTCCATCCCATCCCATCTCACTCCACCCCACTCTACACCATTCTACTCTATGCCACCCTATGACACCCCACTATATGGCAATCCATTCTATACAAATCTAATCAAGGCCACTTTATACCACTCTTACCACTCCATTCCTCTCCAGTGTACACCATGCTACGCCACTCCATTCTATGCCACTCCACTCCACACGATACAACACTACAGCATTCTACGCTAATCCACTCTATGCCCCTTCACTCTACTTTATTTTACACCACTGCACTATAGGCAACTCCATGTCACTCTACTCTATGCCACTCCACTGTACAACACACAATGCCATGCAGCGCCACTCTATGCCACGCCACTCTATGCCACTCTACTCTACACTTCTGTACTCCATACCACACTACTCTACGCGACTCTACTCCACTCCACTCTACTCTGACACTCCACTCTACTCTATGCCACTCCACACCACTTTACTCTACTCTACTCCACGCCACTCTACTCCACTCCACTTCATTCTATGCTGTTCTACTCCACTCTATGCCTCTCTATGCCCCCACTCCATTCAACTGTATGCCACTCTACTCTCTACTCTATGCCACTCTACTCTAAGCCACTTTACGCCACTACATGCTAAAAAAAAAACAAAAAAACTCCATGCCACTCCACACTACTCCACTCTATGGCACTCCACTCTACATCACTCTACTCTATGCAATTCCAGTCAACGTTACTCTACAGGGCTCTACTTCACTCCATTCTACGCCACACCACTCTACACCACTCCACTCTATTCCACCCCATGCCACTCTACTCTATGCCACGCTACTCCATGCCATTCTACTCCACTACACTCCATTCTATGCCACCACACTCTATGCCACTCTATTTTGTGGCACACCACTCTATGCCATGCCACTCCACTCTACACCACTCTATGCCACTCCACTCCACACAATTTAACTCCACTCTTATACACTCTACTCTTCTCCACTGCCCACCACTCTGCTCTCTGCCACCCTACTCTGTGCCATGCAATGCCACTCCACTACACTCTTTGCCACTCTACTTTATAGCACTCCATTCTACGCCTCTCCACTCTACTCTACTCTACTGTGTACCACTCCACTCAGTCTATCCCACTCGACACCACTCTACGCCACTCAACACCATTCTACTCTATGTCACACTACTCAATGCCACTCTACTCTATGCCACTCCACTTTACAGAAATCCACTGTATACAAATCTAATCTATGCCACTTCATTCCACTCAACTCCACTCCAGGACATGCCATGCTATGCCACTCCACTTTATGCCATGCTATGCCACTCCACTTTATGCCACTCCACTCTACACCTCTCCACTTAATGTCAATCTACGCCACTCTACTCTATGCCCCTCTACCCTACGCCACTCTACTCTATGCCTGGAGCGGCTCATGCAGGTAAGAGCGGTGGGGCGGGGTGGGGGGAAACTCGACAGACGATGACGAGGGAAAATTAATTCTTTATTTAATTTTCCCTTGTCATCGCCTGTCGAGTTCCCCCCACCCCGCCCCACCACTCTTACCTGCAGGGGCTCCTGCTCTATGCCACTCCACTCCACTTTACACCACTCCACTTCTTTGCCCCTCCACTCCTTGCCACTCTGCTCCGCTCCACTCTACGGCACTCTAATCTACTCTCCTCTATGCCACTCTACTCTATGCCACTTAACTCTACTCTATGGCACTCCAGTCTACTTACGGCATTCAACTCTACTCCACTCTACTATACGCCACTCCATTTCACACATGGGTACTCCATGTCACTCTACTCCACTCCACTATGTCCCACAGTACTCTACACCTCTCGGCTCTACACCACTCCACTTTGCTCCACACCACTCTACATTCACCCCACTCCATGCCACTCCACTCTTTGCCACACTACTCTACGCCACTCTATTCAAAGTCAGTGTATGCCACTCTACACCACTCCCAGCTACTCCACACCACTCCACTCTAGCCTATCCACACCACTCTACTCTATGCCACTCCATACCACTCCATTCTATGCCATTCCACTCTACACCACTATACTCTATGCCACTCACTTCTAGTCTATGCCATTCCAGTTGATGTCACTCTTCAGCTTTGTACACCCCTCCACTCTATGCCACTCTATTCTGTGGCACTCTGCTCTAGGCCAGTCTATGCCACTCCACTCCATGTCACTCAACTCTATGCCTCTCTACTCTGTCACCCCACTCTATTCCACTCCTCTCTATGCCACTCTATGCTACTCCACTCTATACCACTCCACTATACACCACACCACTATACACCTCTCTACGCTATGCCACTCTACTCCACGCCACTCTACTCCACTCCACCCCACTATATACCACCCCACTCTATGCCACTATACTCTTTACCACTTTACATGACTCTGTGCCACTCCAATTCACTCCACTCCACACAATGCAACTCTACACCACTCTACTCTTTGCCACTGTACACCACTCTGCTCTATGCCAGTCTACCCTATGCCATTCTACTCTATGCCACTCCAGTCTATCCCCTCTGCATCACTCCACTCAATGCCACTCTACTCCACACCATTCTACCCCACTCCATTCTACACAATTCTACCCTACACCACTCTCTCCACATCTCCCTATGCCCCTCCACTCTACAGCATCTAATCTATCCCACTCTACTCCACACCACTCCCATGTATGCCACTCTACTCAATGCGCTCTACTCTTTGCCACTCTACTCTACTCTATGCCAATCCAGTTGATGTCAGTCTACAGCATTCTACATCCCTCCACTCTATGCCACTCTTCTCTATGGCACTCTCCCCTAGGCCACTCAATGCCCCTTCACTCCATGCCACTCTACTCTATGCCTCTCTACTCTATGTCACTACACTCTACGCCACTTCAATCTACGCCACTAATGCCACTCTGTGCCACTTCACTCTATGCCACTCAACCCTACACCATGCCACTCTATGCCACTCCACTATACACCACTCTACACTGTCACTCTACTCCACTCCACCCCACTTCATGCCACTCCACGCTATGCCACTATACTCTTTACCACTCTATGTGACTCTGTCCCACTCCAATTTACTCCACTCCACACAATGCAACTCTGCGCCACTCTACTCTTCACCACTGTACGCCACTCTGCTCTACGCTACTCTACTCTATCCCACTCCAGTCTATCCACTCTGCATCACTCCACTCCACTCTTTGCCACTGTGAGCCACTCTGCTCTGCACCACTCTACTCAATGCCACTCCAGTGTAACCACTCTGCATCACTCCACTCTTCGCCCCTCTACTCCACACCATTCTACCCCACTCCACACCATTCCACGTCACCCTATGCCCCTCCACTCTACGGCACTCCACTCTATACAAATCTAATTTATCCCACTCTATTCCACCCCACTCCTGTGTATGCCACTCTACTCTATGCCACTCCATTCCACTTTACGTCACTCTATGCCACTCTGCTTTATGCCACTCAATCCTACATCACTCCACTCTACCTTTCTCTACTCTATGCCACTCTACTTTACACAACTCCAGTCTATACCACCCTACTCTATACCATTCTATGCCACTCTACTGCATGCCACTCTACTCTACGCCACTTTACCCTACGCCACTCCACCTTACGACACGCCACTCTACCCTACTCCACTCTATGCCACTCTACACCACTCCACTCTATGCCACTCTAATCCTCTGTCCTTTATGCCACTCTACTCTATGTCATGTCACTAGCTTTTAGCCATGCTGAACACCAGCCACACTGCTGTACAACCTGGCTGAAAGATATTGGCAAAGCCAATAGCTCTCGTAGAGGTGGCACATACTGGATTTACCAATGCTTATTTGGCCTGTTTGAAGGCCTGGTTTATCATCCATTCGGCCAGTTTATACTGTTGATTTCCCTGATTAAAACAAAATTGCCTGTAGCAATCTCAAATCGATGCAATTTTCCATACTTTGCAAAACACTTCTACAGCACGTCTTTACAAGATCAAAACTGTCCCAGTTTGCGAACAAAACCTGCTTTTTAGCTATCTAATTCACTAATAAGAACCATTTTTATTTTGGTTCCTAGCCCTATCTTCTGTTTTAGTCCGACCCTGTTTGCCGTCATGACTGTCAACCTCCAATAAAATGTATATGCAATATTTAAGTCAGGCGTCTTATTGGGAGAACTCTGGCAGGCATAATCTCTGGTGTGCAACACGAAGGGACATCTGTGATGTCTGCCATGTTGTAGTTGGGCCGTCATAGATTGTATTAAAGTTAAGTAGGAACCGGGGTTACCGAGTCCGACACGGTAGCATGGCGTGAAGCGGGAAAGGCACGCGAAGGCAATGTGTAAGGCAGTTGTGCAGCACACTCTTACTCTGACTCAGAAATGCGAACGCAATAACATGACACCACACCAGGCTTTTGTATTTAAAATCAAGATCTTTTATAAATAATTTAAGTTGGCATTAGATGAGGCAAATTAATTCAGATCTACAGTCAAATTCATTGCATTACTCAATTGGTGCACATTTTAAATAAAGCATCATAGCTCATCAACAATGTAGGCCACTAAGAGGCCGCAGGAATTATCCCCTACACGTAGCACTTAATAATGATCTCAAGGTACGTTAATAAAACAGGGGCCTAGACATGCAGTTCACTTTAGCTTATTCAATTACTTAAAAGAAGGCTTTTCACTTTACATTTAAATAGGCCTGCATTAATCTAGGCGAGCCCACCTTCAGTACAGTGGGCGTCGCAATTCCAGTACACCTGTAACATAAAACACTTCAACGCAATTCAATTAAATACTTTCCCCCTGTGGTAAAAGATTTCGCAGTTAAAAGCATGGCCTAGGCAGTAATTACAATAGGCATCTGCAATAAGTTATTAAATACTATAGGGAACCCCTCGACATGTCCAGTATCCTGGGGCTTCTATGACCCTTAGGGGTTAACTCTAGGCTAGGCCCACTCCTCTCCGGGGCCTCGCCTCATGGGGAAAGTTTACCCAATTGATTATAGGGTTAATGGTGGCCCCCGGCCCCCAGTGGCGTTTTGTGGGCCCTAGGGGCCTCCTGGGCTCACCTGTCGCTGGATCGTTGGTCGCGCTTCCTCTGCGACTGGCACTCCCCCAGGCCCGGCCAGTGTTCTGGAGGGCGGGGCCCGGTCGGGTGCCTCGGCCTTCAGGCCGGACTGTGGGGACGTTGCGGGGGCCGGTATCACCTTCCTCCGGCCCCCGGGATCAAGGAGTGACTGTGGGGACGTTGCGGGGGCTGGGATCTCACTCCTCCAGCCCCCGGGATCAAGGTAAGTGCAGCCGCGGCTTCCAGGACTTCGGGGAAGGGAGCGGGAGCCAGCAGTCCTCTTCAGCCGGCTCCCCGTCTCCCTCTACACGGCCGGGGCTCTTCCTGGGCCTCCGTCGGCGCTGGGGGCGGGAGCGGAGCCGGCGCCCAATCGTTGCGCGGCCTTCTTGGGGGCGCGGCCGGCGTCCCCGGCTGCTTAGCGACGGCGTTGGCGGGGCCTGGAGGCCTCGATGATCGTGCTGGCGATTTCTTGTGCCGCAACGGCGGCGGGGCAATCTCTTCCGGCCGCGACGGCGGCGGTGAGGTGATTTCTTCAGCCGCGACGGCGGCGATAAGGGCCCAGGGTCCAGTGGCAATTTCTTCGGCCGCGGCGATGAGGTGATTTCTTCAGCCGCGACGGCAGCGATAAGGGCCCAGGGTCCAGTGGCAATTTCTTCGGCCGCGACGGCGGCGATGGGGGCAATCTGTGGAGGCTTCGTTGAGGGCGCGGACGGCGCACCTCACCACAGAAACTCGAGGGGCTTCCCTCGCCTCAGCGCTCCCTTCGGTGAGGGCGCGACGGCGCACCTCACCTCACGGCACTTCTCAGGCGGCGACGGCTGTGGCGGTGATCTCTACACAAGGTCAGTGACCTGGGGGTGACAGAAAGCAGGACGCACCAGCAGCCTGTGGGCAGGGCTGACTGGAAGAGTACTTGGGGGCAGCCCAGCAGTAGGCAGGAATAGTGAGGGGGTGAAGGTCTAGCGCTTCAGGGTACGGCGCTTTACCTGGTGATCCCCAGTTGGGCAGTTTAGGCTTCAGGCCTGGCTGGACGGTCAAGATTCCTCAAATTAAGGCGTCTTGCGACTGCTCCAGCTTGGTTGCTTCTTAGGCGCTTCTGGTGATGAGTTTCTTGTCAGAAGTTCCTTAGTATAAGTTTCTTGTCAGAGTTTCTTGTCAGAGGTTTCTTGTCATGAGGGGGGAATGAGTTGGTGGTCTGGGAGTGCTTGATGTTCCTCCCTGCACGCTGAAGGTGGTTCCCTGGGTCCCCTCACACTGGGCAAGGTCAGTGGGTGGTGGGCGTTCCTCAGCTATCTTACTCCAGCAGGGCCTCAGCCCTGTCAGCAGCAGTAGTGTAGGTCTCCCCCCTAGGCCCTAAAGCCTATACTCCGGCGGAGGTTCTCCCAGGTTCAGTGGTGCCTCATCAACCTGACTCCAACTGACTAAAAGTTTTCCCTCCAAGCCTTTTATACTCCTAGGTCAGGTGACTTTCCCAAAGGCGGCAAAACATAACTCCTCCCACAGCCCGGAAGGTTCTGGAACCTTCTACATGCCTGGCTATGTGGCCCAGAGGCGGGGATGGAATGGATACTGTATCCCTATACCCCAGCCTGAACCTGGCTACTAGTGTGTATGCGTGTCAGGCCCCTCTGCAGTAGCAGGGGCCTGTGGCAGCCATCTTGAGTGAGTTTCACACATGGTAAAATGGCTAGGGAAAAACGAAAAATTTCGGGGAAAAAGGGCCACGTCCAACACAACCCCCTCCCAGCCAAAAGCCAGGGTAGACCGATCAATGCCTTGATGGGCTTCCCTGCTTCGGGCGAGAAAACTTGGACGCGGGCCGTTTCCCCAGCTGCAGGAAGGTCCTGCAGGTCCTTCTCCACTCTGGAACCCGGTGGTTCCCTCTCTCAAACCTCCCTGGACCAACGAAGCCACCCCACTGGCGCTCCCTAATTGGCTGCAGCCAGGACTGGGCGCTAGGCCGTCCAGATGTCTCTGGCCCTTGCGGTCTCACAGAGCGGGGGCAGTAGCCCCAGGCCCGTTGGCCACTCTCCTTCTCCTCCTTGCAGTTCCAAACTGCCACTGGTCCACCCACCTGGGGTCCGCACCCTCAGGCTGACCAGTAGTCAGGGGCGAGGCTCTCCTCCCCCTACCTCTCCTTCTGGGGTTCCGCCCTCTCCTCCTATGCGGGGCACCCTCAGACCAACCCTCTCTCACTCTTCCAGGGCCGTGACCCTGCATCCGATCCACCAACCCAGGGTCTAAACCCTTAGGTTGCCCCGGTGCCAGAGGCAAGTCCTCCCTTCCTCTGCACCCCCTCCCAGAGTTCAGCACCCTCCCACCTGGAGTAGCGCCCCTGGGAGTCAGCTCCGGAGGGACACTGCTTACAGACGTCCCTCCCGCCAGGTCAGGTAGCCCCTGAACCTGGCACCCCAGCCCAGGATCTAAATCCTGTGGCTAGGCAGACCCCAGAACCCCTGGAGCTCTGAATACATACGCCCCGGGTTCTCCTGTCACTGGGGGATCCCCTACCATGGATGGCCCATCGGGACAGCCTAGGCTCCCAACCTGGGGTTCCCTTATGGAACTCTCCAGGCCCTGAGACTGCGGTTGGGGCACCTCGGGACACCTCCCCGTCTCACTCCTTCCTATGGATAGGATGTGAGGCCCTACAACCCGCTCACTATCCTGGGACCTAGCTGGGCTATTCTCCGCCTCTCCCACCTCGCTGGGTTGGAAGATCCCTGCACCACTCCCTTCAGGATCACTCCCCAAACTGGCTATCACCTCTCTTGATGAATAGAATTTGGGCTCCTGTGGAACCCCAGCAGGTACGCTGCCACCATTTACTTTGCCCTGCATCTCCATCTGCAAGGCTCGGAGCTCCAGTTCCTTCAGGCTAAGCTCATGTGCAAGCTTCCTTTCCTCCATGGCTAGCCTTGCCTGTTCTCGCTCCCTTTCCATCCTAGCAAGTTCTAATGTTAATCGCCTCTGCTTCCTTCTGTCCTCCAATTCCTCTGGTGACAAACTTCCCCCTGACGCACTACTGCCTGCCCTGGAACGTCTTCCTGGCAACACATTCTCGCTAACATCAATGCGCAGTAGGTCCAGTTCTCCTGGGTTGTCTGTCTCCCCTGCTCCTCATCCCCTCTTCCCTCCGGGTGGGCCATTACCCATGCCCTCAAAGCTTTCTGAAGCACCTCCTTCCTGGCGCCTCGCTTGACGGCCACCCCCCTCTCTAGGCAGAACTCCTTGAGCTGTGTCACCGTATACCTTTCTAGGTTGGCTAACTCAAACTCCATCCTCCTAGGTGGGGTCCCAGACAATTTAAGGAAGGGGTTCTAAACTGTAGGTAACAGGTCTAACACAGGAATGTACACAGTCGGCAATTACCATAAAATTCCTAGCACTCTCATTACAATAGGTGTCTAATTGCGGCGCACACTGAGTCACTGTAGGGTGCTGCACAAGCACCAGTCCTTATCCAACCGCTGAACACCAAATGTTGGAACCGGGGTTACCGAGTCCGACACGGTAGCATGGCGTGAAGCGGGAAAGGCACGCGAAGGCAATGTGTAAGGCAGTTGTGCAGCACACTCTTACTCTGACTCAGAAATGCGAACGCAATAACATGACACCACACCAGGCTTTTGTATTTAAAATCAAGATCTTTTATAAATAATTTAAGTTGGCATTAGATGAGGCAAATTAATTCAGATCTACAGTCAAATTCATTGCATTACTCAATTGGTGCACATTTTAAATAAAGCATCATAGCTCATCAACAATGTAGGCCACTAAGAGGCCGCAGGAATTATCCCCTACACGTAGCACTTAATAATGATCTCAAGGTACGTTAATAAAACAGGGGCCTAGACATGCAGTTCACTTTAGCTTATTCAATTACTTAAAAGAAGGCTTTTCACTTTACATTTAAATAGGCCTGCATTAATCTAGGCGCGCCCACCTTCAGTACAGTGGGCGTCGCAATTCCAGTACACCTGTAACATAAAACACTTCAACGCAATTCAATTAAATACTTTCCCCTGTGGTAAAAGATTTCGCAGTTAAAAGCATGGCCTAGGCAGTAATTACAATAGGCATCTGCAATAAGTTATTAAATACTATAGGGAACCCTCGACATGTCCAGTATCCTGGGGCTTCTATGACCCTTAGGGGTTAACTCTAGGCTAGGCCCACTCCTCTCCGGGCCTCGCCTCATGGGGAAAGTTTACCCAATTGATTATAGGGTTAATGGTGGCCCCCGGCCCCCAGTGGCGTTTTGTGGGCCCTAGGGGCCTCCTGGGCTCACCTGTCGCTGGATCGTTGGTCGCGCTTCCTCTGCGACTGGCACTCCCCAGGCCCGGCCCGTGTTCTGGAGGGCGGGGCCCGGTCGGGGTGCCTCGGCCTTTAGGCCGGACTGTGGGGACGTTGTGGGGGCCGGTATCACCTTCCTCCGGCCCCCGGGATCAAGGAGTGACTGTGGGGACGTTGCGGGGGCTGGGATCTCACTCCTCCAGCCCCCGGGATCAAGGTAAGTGCAGCCACGGCTTCCAGGACTTCGGGGAAGGGAACGGGAGCCAGCAGTCCTCTTCAGCCGGCTCCCCGTCTCCCTCTACACGGCCGGGGCTCTTCCTGGGCCTCCGTCGGTGCTGGGGGCGGGAGCGGAGCCGGCGCCCAATCGTTGCGCGGCCTTCTTGGGGGCGCGGCCGGCGTCCCCGGCTGCTTAGCGACGGCGTTGGCGGGGCCTGGAGGCCTCGATGATCGCGCTGGCGATTTCTTGTGCCGCAACGTCGGCGGGGGCAACTTCTTCGGCCGCGACGGCGGCGGTGAGGTGATTTCTTCCAGCCGCGACGGCGGCGATAAGGGCCCAGGGTCCAGTGGCAATTTCTTCGACCGCGACGGCGGCGATGAGGTGATTTCTTCAGCCGCGACGGCAGCGATAAGGGCCCAGGGTCCAGTGGCAATTTCTTCGGCCGCGACGGCGGCGATGGGGGCAATCTGTGGAGGCTTCGGTGAGGGCACGGACGGCGCACCTCACCACAGAAACTCGAGGGGCTTCCCTCGCCTCAGCGCTCCCTTCGGTGAGGGCGCGACGGCGCACCTCACCTCACGGCACTTCTCAGGCGGCGACGGCCGCGGCGGTGATCTCTACACAAGGTCAGTGACCTGGGGGTGACAGAAAGCAGGACGCACCAGCAGCCTGTGGGCAGGGCTGACTGGAAGAGTACTTGGGGGCAGCCCAGCAGTAGGCAGGAATAGTGAGGGGGTGAAGGTCTAGCGCTTCAGGGTACGGCGCTTTACCTGGTGATCCCCAGTTGGGCAGTTTAGGCTTCAGGCCTGGCTGGACGGTCAAGCCTCCTCAAATTAAGGCGTCTTGCGACTGCTCCAGCTTGGTTGCTTCTTAGGCGCTTCTGGTGATGAGTTTCTTGTCAGAAGTTCCTTAGTATAAGTTTCTTGTCAGAGTTTCTTGTCAGAAGTTTCTTGTCATGAGGGGGGAATGAGTTGGTGGTCTGGGAGTGCTTGATGTTCCTCCCTGCACGCTGAAGGTGGTTCCCTGGGTCCCCTCACACTGGGCAAGGTCAGTGGGTGGTGGGCGTTCCACAGCTATCTTACTCCAGCAGGGCCTCAGCCCTGTCAGCAGCAGTAGTGTAGGTCTCCCCCCTAGGCCCTAAAGCCTATACTCCGGCGGAGGTTCTCCCAGGTTCAGTGGTGCCTCATCAACCTGACTCCAACTGACTAAAAGTTTTCCCTCCAAGCCTTTTATACTCCTAGGTCAGGTGACTCTCCCAAAGGCGGCAAAACATAACTCCTCCCACAGCCCGGAAGGTTCTGGAACCTTCTACATGCCTGGCTATGTGGCCCAGAGGCGGGGATGGAATGGATACTGTATCCCTATACCCCAGCCTGAACCTGGCTACTAGTGTGTATGCGTGTCAGGCCCCTCTGCAGTAGCAGGGGCCTGTGGCAGCCATCTTGAGTGAGTTTCACACATGGTAAAATGGCTAGGGGAAAACGAAAAATTTCGGGGAAAAAGGGCCACGTCCAACAGTATTGTTCATGTCTATTTAGATGGATGGAGAGGTCATGCCTATTGGTATTCACATATAAATATGGGCAAATCAGTAGGTGGCAAATGTCATATTCCTTCTATTCTTCCTTGCATTCTTCTAAATAAAAGGCAAGGGCTGTTCACTGTTCTGTAGTGAGCTGTAGCATTTCCACTTGCAGAGGTAGGCTCACATCGATCAAACCGAGGAAGCGGGTGACGAGCGTTATCAAGAATGAGACTTACGCAAGCGGTGATGATCAGGGTGGGGGAATGTGGTGACTCACGTAAGAGTAGCATGTCTGTAACGAAGGTTGAAGGATGCAATTACATTGTGTCAAGCTTATCTCGAGCGATTCCCACATAGAGGGCAACTTCTCTTCCCATTGTCATCTCAAAAATCTCATAAAACAAAGTAACCCAAAAGAACTCTGACCCATGGATATACTCTCAATATATCTTGGTGCAATCCACTATTCACTACAGTAAACAGTAAGGGCCTCATTTATTAAAAGTGTTGCATCGCAGCAGTAAAACACAGATGTGATGCTTTTTAGTGTGCCCTCATTGCGACACCATGGATGTGCTGTATTTACTGTACGGCGCTATATGTCGCAGGGATTGACAGATACGTTAGTGTTCCTGATGGATCTATAGGCGCAAAATTGGTGCATTGCTGTAGTGTGTCTGAAAACAGACGCAACTCCAGCGTCACTTTGTAAATATGGCGCAGTGTGGTGAATTTTTTACACCGCCGCAGCGTCACAAAAGGTGACACAACGCTGGTGTAAGGGCCTCATAAATGAGGCCCTAAATGATTTTTGTCAATCTGGAGACCAGGGGCCACATGTATCATGCATTTTAATGGTCGCAAATGGCCCAATTCGCAGAATCAGGGCATTTGTGATCGGTAAATGCATTTTGGTATGTATGAATTCTGATTTATGATTAGGTAAATACATACCGATTAGTAATAGGAAGGGGCGTGTTCAGGGCGTCCCTTCCTAATACCGAATGGCAGCGGTATGAAGGAATGTTTTGGGACTGAAATGCGGTTGCAAAACATTCACATTTTACTACCTACTTCAAGTAGGTGGTAACCCACTCGCAAATGGGAAGGTGTCCCAAGGGACCCCTTACCCTTTGCGATTGGTAGTGAAAATATTTTTTCAGAGCAGGAAGTGGTTCCAGGGTCTTTTTTAAATGGAACCCATTTTCATTTAGGGAAAACAGGCTGCATTAAAAAAAAAATGATTGCTTTATTTATAAGCAGTCATGGGCATGGTAGTCTGCTGACCCCAGCAGGCCACCATCCCCATGATTTTATCGATTCCCAATGGGTCACAAATTGTGACATACCCCATTAATATTTATGAGGAAGGTCGATTCTCGACTCACTAGGAATCGCTTGTTTCATGCATTAGGAATAGCGATTACCTAATTGCGATTCGCAGAAAATCGCAATTAGGTAATCGTTATTTCCAACATTGATACATGTGGCCCCTACTGTCCTTCACTGCCACCTCCTACAGCGTCTCATAAAATCTGTGATCATTCAAGTCCATGTGGACTTGAAATAACACCCAGATTTCCTCAAAGATGTGTTTGTTCGTTCATCCGATGTATTATTCTTTCGTAGTTCGCCTTGGGCATCATCTCAAGCAGCCCTTTCTTTTATGATGTTGTTGTGTTTCCTTTTCTCGATATGCATACCCTTGCCACCCAGGGACGTGGAGAACCATCAACTCCAATGGTTCATCATGTTTGGGAGCTCAGTGAAGTTATGCAATATAAACATTGCTGCTGTAGGGGCAATCACCTTACCCCACCACTCAGAGAAGTCTTGCAATATGAACGATGCTGAGGTAAGGACAGTCCCCTTACTCTACCCTCTTTCCATTATTCCCCACACCTCTTCCAATATTCCTGTAGTCACAGAGCAGGACCACAGTACATGGCAATGGTACAGTCAGGAGGGATGGAGGATCAATGGAAGTCACTATCCCACCAAAAGTGACTCCGGCTTTTTATATGTATGTGCATTATGGACACAGTACTTTTTTGGTTAAATGGCACTGGTATACAGAAACAGATCACCCAAATAATTTCCAGTGGAGAGAACGTTTGAACTCAATACTTAAGTTCATATAAGGGGTGTAGGAAGGTGGAATCTGACTACATGGTTGCCCCCACTTTGTTTCTGGTGTTTTGATGGTTTTTGACTTAGTTTGGCTGGGAACCTGCTATTCAGGTCCCCAGCCTATCTGCTTTCTCTTATAAATTGATTCCATGTACTTTAGGTACATCGCAGATTGGATTCTGGAGTGCCCTTATAAGTCCCTAGTATATGGTATACTATGTACCCAGGGCATAGGTACCCCAGAGGCCTACCAGGGGCTGAAGCATGTATTGTGCCACCCCTGGAAGGCCATCCAAAATGACACCACAGGACTGCTACTGCAGCCTGAGTGAGGTGGTGCATGCACCCCTTACAGAGATATAGGTTCACTATATCTCACCTAACACTGCACATAGAAACCTATCAGTCACCCCTATGGCAGGCCTTACCAATCCTGAAGGCAGGGTGCTTGGTTATATGTGAGAGGGTGCCCATGCATGAGCAGAGCCCCTCTGCAGCCCTCGGAATCTCCTATCCGGGGTTGTCTGTGGTGCAGCCTGACTATATACTCTTAAGTGCATTATAACCTCGTGGTAAAATGCTAACTTTGGACTGGCTGCACGGAAACACGTCGTGTTTGGTGTCAAACACCTTGGAATCCTACCCCCTCGCCAGTCCTGGCGGCGGGGGTAGAATTCCACCCTTCTAGAGGGAGAGACATGTCCCCACCGGTATACCCGGTAGAAACCTTAAAGAGCCCTGGCATCACAAAATGGATGCTGCAGCCACAGACACGAGTCTGGCCTCCTGCTGCTGACCGAAACTCCGGCAGGGGAGGCCTGGACAATAGGTTTCCTGCCACAGGGAGGTGTGACCACCTCCCAGACAGGCCTTAGTGGATTGGGGCTGGGTGGGTGCACTCCAAGAGTGCTTTGAAGTCCTGCACTGGGGGCACATTTGGTGTCCTCGTGCATACCCCAGTTCAAACCGGTTGCAGGGGCTACCAGCCCTTGCTCTGGCGTGAAACTGGACAAAGGAAATGGGTGTAGCCACCCCTCTTTCCAAACCCTCCCATAGGTGGGTGCCCAGAGTTAGTCCAACCCCTTTCTTTAGTATAAGTAAGGGAACCCTGGCAACAGGACTTTAGATATCCCTGGACGAAACTCTGCAACTGAATCCTGGAACTTCGACGCTCTACTCAAGACTAGAGGACTGAAGAAATCTCTCTTGGGGTCTAGGAGTGACTCCCCTGCTTGGCAGGCACCAACGAAGCATTTGCCGGTCTGCATCACCGAAGCTCCCGCCGGACTCCAAAGTACTTGCAGCCCAGGAAGAGGATTTCCAGACATCTCAGAGGCCGACCCGAGTCCCCAGCAAAGCTGAGACCCGCAGCCCTCGTGAGTATCGTGGAACCGGAACTCCTGGACACCGTGCACATTTTCTAGTGCATTGACTTCTCGACGACTCTTGAAGTCCTGCTTTGGGTTACTTGTAGCCCAGGCCCCGAGCACCATTTGCACCGAAGATTGTGAGCCTACACTCCACGACTGTTCCGTGGGCCCGCTTCCTGCATTTCCGCTTGGGGCTCCTTTGCGATCCCTGGTCCGTCGACTGGTAGGTCCCTGTGAAGGCAACTCTGATTTTCTTTGGGCGTTTCTGGTTGCTCCAGACGTGCCCTAACTCCCCACCAAGTGGTGAGTCCCTCAGACCTTGCTGGTCTGCTCCGAAGCATCTTTCTCCTTTCTGCGTGGGTTGCTGTTGCCAAGGCTTGTTGTGTTCAAACCGGACACCAACGCTGCAGCACTCGACATCCTTCGTAGGACAGCTCGAATCCAGCTCCTGGTCATCGTCGACGCCTACTGGTCCTCGTGGCTGAAGAGTCAAGCTTCACCTCTTTCACCTGAAGCACCCGACATCGGTGGGCATTCAACTATCGTGCCCCTGGTCACTGGCAAGTGACCCAGACTCTGTCCCCTCTGCTTTCAGGTTCTTCTCTTCTCTGATCCAGGCTTGGATCTCTTCGGACACTTCGCATCTTCCCGGCAGCAGCACTTCTCTGCAGACTGCCATTGAAAACGACGACGCGACCCAACACCATTTGACACCTATGCACCCGGCTTCCCTGGGTGAGGTAACTCGAGTACTCCGGTGCTCCCGTGGGTGTTGTCCCTAGAACTGTCTAAGTCCAAGAGGGTTTGGTCCTAGTCCATTTCTAAGTGTCCTTAAACTCTAAAACAATAACCGCGACTTTCCCATAGACTTTAACGGACCTCGCGGCTGTGTTCACACACTGCACACAGCCCCCGTGGGTCCCCTGTGTCACTACCTTGGGTGGTTCCTTGGGGTCCCAGCGATTCTACAGGCTCTAGGCCTTGTGTCTACTTAAGTCGTGGTTCTTATACCACTTTCTTAATATATGGTTTGGTACGCCCCTAGGGCTAATCGTATAGTGTGCTATTTTACTGTGCTATTCGACTTGTAACTTGTGTACTTTCACCTCTAGCCTCATAAAGAGACTATTGGGTTGTGTTTAGTAATTAATACATATATTTTATATATATACCTGGTGTGGTTCTCCTTTCATTTGGTCATTCATGAGATTATAACTGGTAAAACAATAGCTTAACACTCCTTCAAGACTTAGCCTGAAGGCTGCTCTCCATAGCTACCACTAGGATAGCTTTCAATAAAGGTTGTCTTTAAACCTATCATCAATAAAGGTCGATTGGACTGGTGCAAGGTGCCCACTATAACTAGTGGACAGCATATACCAGGCCAATTTCTCACAAGGGGAGCCTTAGAGGCCTGGAAAGGGGTGAACCAAGAATCAATGAGAAATATATTCATGTTGATTGGAATGAAAAGACATCTAAGAGACTTGGGTGCAGAATCTTAAAGACTGCCAGGAAAAATTAATAGAACAGGTTTAGGAATTGAAAGAAAAATAATTCCCCAAGGTGCCATTCGGAAATCCCCATCTTCCCCCAATGGAGAGACGATATATGTCACAATTGACCCATGTCTTGTTGCCAGTCGCTCCTCGCATCTCATCATCCTCCTCCCCATTGCCACCTTTGTGTGGTGCGGGTGATGCCACTGCACCGGGCCTCAAGCGGGTGGGTGCCATTTGCACATGCACTCTGACAACATGCACCATTGGGAGCCCTGACGGTGCTGCTTTCAAAGGTCATGTGCCAATTCATACCTTCCCCTTGGTGGCTGTCAGGGGGTGCTGTACTGTAGTTGTACAGCCCCCCGGCACATATTTTTTGGCACCGGGACTCTCTGCACCAGTGGCTTTGCTGGTCGTGACGGTATCCTCAGTGTGGCTCGTCATTATGCGTCTGTCATGCATTCCTTCCTATTGGTTAATTGAAATTGGTGTGGGTGAGTGCGGTGAGAGGGGCTGCGTGCCAGGTGCAGTGCACACAACCTGACTTGAGAGTGCACATGGGTGGCGACATTGCCTAGAATTTGTTATCCTTTGGATGTGGCGTGCTCTGGCCTCATTTCCCTATATATGCCACCTGCTTGCCTACCCTGCCCATCTAGTCTGCCTGAAGTTCCTTTGTTTAAAACAATTCTTAAAGCTGACAGCAGTGCACACTGTTTTCTGTTCCCTTCCTCTATTGGATCTGAGCTTGGAACAGTTCTCCAAGGCCTTGACCCCATCCTGCCTCAGCCTCACCACCCTCCAGTTGATCCCAGCGGGAGCCCTATGTGTGTCGCAATAGAGTAGAAAATGACATATTTATGGTTCTGTATTTGCGTGCGTGCAAGATTTTGAATGTTTGAAAGTGCCTCAGTAAAAATGGCAGCGAGCAAGCGAGTTCTGAAGTTTGACGGCTGGTTATGTAAAGAATGACATTTTTTAAGGTTAGGCGTGTAACAACAACATGGAAGTGTGTGACAGTGTAGCAGGGTTGCATGTTTGAGAACAGTCATTGTCAATAACTATACAACAAAATAATTTATGCGTACATTTGAGACTGAATGAGTGTATGCATGCGCGGCCGATTAAATAATAAACCAGTGTGCGTGCAGAGTGTAATAGAAATATATGTGAGAAGAGAACAGCGTGTGTCTGACTGGCCGGGCACCTTGCTGTCTATGACACTCTTGTACCTGTGGCTAAGTATTTGGAAGGAAACTCTGGATGTTGAATGGTATAAAATGTCTATACGCTAGGCTCAATATGAGTCACTGGCTTTCTTGAAGCTCATAGGACCGTTTTGTGTGTTTGAAAGGAAATTGTGTACTGCTATATATGTTACAAAGTGTGGCAGAAGAATCAGTTTGTAAGTAGGGGTGGGCGGTAAACTCCGCTCTGTCGGCGGAGTTTGCAGAGTTTTGTCACGCGGCGCTCTGCTTGGAACGAGGAGTTCGGCAAAAACTCTGCAAACCCGCCGGCGGAGCGGAGTTTACCAGCACTCTCACCCCTAGTCTCAGCAATCCCGCTGTAGGCGACTTACTTGTGGCAAATGTAGGAGTTCTGGGCCCCCAATGACCCTCAGCAGCCAAGGGGACTTCATCCCCCAACCAGTAGTGCGCCAGGAGGCCCGTTTGCTGAGTAGTTGAGAAAGGGGGTGGGGCCTCTGACGACGTCTCATCAATCCTGCTGTGGGGGACTTACCTGTGGCAACAATAGGGGTTCTTGGCCCTCAACGACCCTCAGCAGCCAAGGGGACTTCATTAGGGGTGGCCGAGCAATACTCTGCCCGCTCACAGAACTATGCAGAATTTGGAGGAGTTTTTCAGCAACTCTGCATAATTTCACAGAGTGAAGCTCAGTGAGCTCTGCCGAGGCCTGTTTGTAAAAATGAAATTTTGCTTATGGCTGTGGTTGAGAGCAGCGTGTTTGTTGCTGAAAATGCTTCATTTGTAAGGGTGTGTGTCTGAAACAGCACTGTGTATGAATGAATGAATGAATATTAGATTTATAAAGCGCTAACTTAGCCCAAGGGCATCAAGGCGCTGCAGAGGACTAACGTTCAACCGGATAAGATGCTCAAGCTAAAGTCTGTGTAAAAAGCCAGGTTTTCAGGGCCTTGCGAAAAAGAGAGTATGACTCAAGACCCGATAAACCATCCGGAAGAGAGTTCCACAGCCTAGCAGCAGCAGTGGAGAAGGCTCTGCCTCCCCATCTAACCTTCTTAAACCTAGAAACCATGCTTTGAATTAATGCAGTGTCTCAAATTTTGTACCACTATAGTAAAGACCTCTTGGGATTAATCTCACAAGGAGGGACGGGGGCTTGGTAGGTCCAGCATACGGGCCCCAGACAGCTAAGAAGGAAGAAGGGTATGCCGTTTTTAAGTTCTTCAGCCACAACTCTTTAGTTGTTTTTTTACTCATAGCACAGGAACCCAGCGAATAAAATATTTTTGGAGATTCCGGTAGCTATTTTTAAACCACACTCACATTCTCACTCCTCTACTCACTACACATACGCCCCACTATTATCTTTTAGCTTCACGTCGGCAACCAGAGAAGACCTCCGGCACAGAGCCCCCCTGCGGGGCCCGTTGGGCATTGCAGCGCCGGCCCAACGAGGAGCTGCCCAATGATGAAGCATGACACCCTCCAGGGTGTGTGAGGGCCCTTGCTCCTAATTGGAGCTATTCCGTTTTCACCCTTTCTTCTCCTTACGAAGGCCTTGTTTCATCAAATAGATCCCTCCCCCTCTCTTCCTCCTCCTCCCCCCTTTTTTTCACTTAGGAATGGCATACCCTTCTTCCTTCAAAGCCCTCTTGGGCCCACTTTGGTTTTCCCTTTAATTTTACATTTTACACATTTTAGCAGACTTTGTCTCAGCCCTGTTACCTTTTACATATTTTATTTTCACAATATGATTCTAAGTAACGTTTTCAGAAAGCCTTTCCTGCTACATAATCTGTACTCTTACGGGCACATGTATCAATGTAGGCTTTTGCGATTCCTTAATTGCGATTATTAAGGAATCACAATTAAGGAATTGCAAATGCCTATGCGTGTAGGAATCGCTATAAAATTAGCGATTCCCAAACATTCCTAAATTGCGACTCGCAAATTGCGAGTCGCAATTAAGGAATGCTTTCCCATTCATTCCTATGGGCCTACAGGCCCATAGGAATGAATGTGAAATTGCATGCGCAATTTGCGAGTACCAATAGGTACTCGCAAATTGCTCATGCAATTTCAAGGGTGCAAGGGTGTCAAAAGGACACCCTGTTGCACCCCTGAAATTGATCTGTGCACACATGTTGCGCACACACATGCCCCAAGGGCATGTGTGTGTGTAACCTACAACTTTGAAAAATGCACTTTAGTGCATTTTTCAAAGTTTTTGCAAATTACCATCAAGTTCAAATTGATGGTAATTTGCGGCCCCTATTAGAGGAATCGCTATTTGCGATTTCATCATGCATTTCATTTAAGGAATCGCAATTTGCGATTCCTTAAATGCAATCGCAATGTAAGAAATCGCAATAAATTGCCATTTCTTAAATTGCGAGAGCCATACAGTTTGATGCATCGCAGAAGCCCTTTTTGCGGGCGCAAACGGACGATTTGTGCAAATCGTACCGTTTGCGCTCGCAAAAACGATGCATGTGCCTGTTTGTTCATGGCTAGGAACATCGAATGAGATATCCTAGTACATGCGTTGTCCATTCAGAGACAACTTCTAACATCTACGCACATAATTGCATCAAAGCTGTATCACTAACACTGTGGTTTTAATACATAAACAGTGCACTATCCCTTAGTGGGTTAGAGGGGGGCACTCCAGCCACAATGGTCCTGGGACAAATGTTTTGTTCGCATGCAGCTCTGTCAATGCATAGCCATCTTGCAGCAAAAGTGTACAAATTTGTTAAGGTCTCTTCAAAATTAAAAAAGGGCATTTCATTAACATGCACAACCATTTCACAATAGTATATCAGATTATATCAGTACATTGAGAAGTATTTTTGTAAGTGATAGTTTTCAAATATGAATTTAGAAACATTCATTCTTTCCCCCACACTGACAATAATGCCAATAGTGAACTAAGAGGCAAGTCAGTTGTTCAGTGGCGGTGCGTCCATTGGGGGCGTTGCCCCACTAATGCCACGGCCCCATCGTTCTACTTCTGATGCTAATTGCAGCAATCTTGCAATTAGCGTCAGAAGTAGAACACGGACGCTGAAGGGGGTGGGGCTGCGGCAGCACTGTCCGGGTTGAGTGACAGCGGACAGCGCAATAGTGCGCATGTTCGTTTTTGGGCTGATCATTTTTACGATCAGCCCGAACATGTGCACTAGCCTTCCCCTTAAGAGACCGAGGGTTGCTTCATGCGCAGCCCCCGGTCTCCTAACGGGCAGGGAGTATGCCTGGCCTCAGCCAATCCTGGCGCTGCTGGAGCAGCGTCTAAATTGGCTGAGAGCCAGGGGTTGCCAGCCACTCACGCTAGACATTGAGAAGGCGCCATTCCAACGCACCGGACCCCGGCCCAGGAGCAGACAGCAGAGGCGTCGCGGACTCGCCCGGTCAGGTAAGTTTACGTTTTTTTTCTTTTTAAACTTTATTTTTAAACCCCCCTCCGGCCCCCCCCCCCCGCGACCCCCTCCCCCCCGCGACCATTGCGAGCCGCGACTGAACGTGGCATACAATCCCTGGATAGATTGTAGTAACATACGTAGTTTATTGGTTGCCGATCATGAAGGGACAAGAGTTTATATAATGCGGCATTGCACAGTCGATTATTGCACAAACACCCTCACCTCCGAACTGCCGCTGGACATTTATTTGGCAAGGTGTTAATATGCACAAATCGTCATGTGATTACTGTAGATGCAAAGCTTTACATCCTCAGTCGGATCGGATCCATTCCCTTGATAATCACGAGAAAGGAGCACTGCGGTGCTTGGAAGAGGCTTATGTTATTATGACTATCTTTTCATTCCTGAATCAACGGTAACCACGCTGTAAAGCCACCCTGCTTCAGAAGCAGGGTGGCTTTACAGCGTGGTTACCGTTATTGTGCCTGGAAGGCTTCGTTTAAGGGAGCTGTTTGGTTTACAGCATGTTGGTTGTGTGCCCCCTTCTTATGGTTGTCTTTGTGGTAATGGTAGTTGTGGCGCGACTACCGGGCACCTGTTTATAGCTGTCTGCAAGTAAACCATTCCTTAATAGCCTACTCGGAATTTGCTAACGCGTGTCCTTGCAGGATATAAAAAAATAACTAATGTTTATTTTAGTTTGGCACACATCCTCTCTTTCATTCAAAGGAACGACTTTGTCTTCGTGTCGAGCCTTACTAATGACTGGGGACTCCTGTGTTAATGAAACGCCGAATACCTGCTAGTACGCTCATGTTTTGATTGACCACAGGTTTCCAAGATAGATTTCTGTTTTGCCTTCTTTAGTTTGCCAAACATGTGTCTGTTTTCTTTTCAGATAAAGAAAATACACCATTGTCGTTTAAAACTGCATTCTCCATTTTTTGTGTATTATCCAAGGTACAAACAAGACCAACTTAAGGAAAGTCCCCTATGAAACCAGTTAATATAACCTTTTTTACACTTTACCCTGTTTCTTTTCTATGCATTGCTTTACTGAAATGAAAACTCTGTGCTGGTGAGCTGAGCTGTGCAGTGTGCCTCCACTCCCCGTTAGAGAAGAGTGGGTTATTTTTCACAGCTCCTGTAACCCCATCACAAACAACCTCAATAGGTTTATTTACAGGAGGACATTGAAATGTTTTTTGTTTTACATTGTATTCAAGAGGTTCCCATATTTGATTGTTATTTATGGTTTACAAGAGCCCAACAACGTAAGCCTGCTGGCTAGGAGCTTGCATTGTAAAGTTATACAAGCTGGCATTTTAAGAGAACTGAAAAGTGTTGCATGCCACAAGTTACTTTGCTTTTGGATGGTGTGATTATTCCCCGGTCTCCGTCATTCTCCTTTCTCTCTGTCCTATGCAAGATGGGTAACACTAATGCTCCGAGTATTTGAGAAAATGTCAGGAACCACATCCCACTGCCCTCGCATGCGGTGTATATGGGGTCTATAGCTCACGGTCACTGCTTGCAAGCATAAGATACGATGGCGCACTTTAATCTCTGCATTTCTATAGCTTTACCTGATTTGATGGTGTTTGTTGCTTTGGCACAAATTTATCATAATGTTTTCCTTCATTGTAAAAGAGACATTTTTTGGGGAGGTTTCAGTACAAAGAAACTATTGGGTCTCCAGAGGTGCCAAAGCACATTTCCCAATCATGTGCAGATATAATGAGCGTTACAGGAACTTAGGCCTTCGCAGTGGTCAACTACATTTCCAAAAGGCACATATATATAAACATCTATACACAGCATGGCAGGAAGTTGGAGTCATTTGCTATTCAAACACACCTCACACTCGTTTGCTCCACAGTGCTTCCTGCTCTTTGGTGCATTGTATCCTGACAACTGTATTCTGGTTTTCCTAGATCCAAACCTTTCATATATCTTTAAATTGCTTGTGGTTTGAAAGCTTGCTTGACAGTAGACTGTTGCACTAACAGGAATTCACCTTTCCGAGGATTTACGCAAATAGGGTAGGAAAGAAAAGGAGGGAGTTTATGGATGGAAAGTTTTAAGATTTATTAAAATCTTAATCGCTGCCTTTGTAATAGGAGACCGATAAAAGTAAAAAGGGGAAGGACTCAAACTCACCTCCGGGATAATTCTTTACAGACTTAGTGGAAAGGCAGAGGGAAATATGACATCCCTTTATTAATGTAATAACTGCACTTTCACAATTGCTTCTTGCTTCTCAAATTTGCTTGAAAATGCACCATTTACCCACTCTTTTTCAAAATTTTCTCGGGGAGAAGCTTAAGATGTTCGGGCTCGCTCGCTGCGCTCGCCACGGTGCACTCCGACAGAAAGTTTACGCCCCACCACTTTCAAATGTCACCAGCCACCACTGCAGTTGTTATGTGCACCCTCTGGGTGTCCGGGGTTGCTATTATACATGAACAACATTATAGTTAATTAAATCAAATACAGGAGAAGGTTTTGTACAGCGCACATCTTGAAGTCATGTATTTGGAGGTCCTCTTATATGTGATAATAAAACGAAAAGCAGGGAAAGTGAAATAAAACAATTGCCTAGGATCTCACAATTTGGTAAAATGGGCAGCTGGGATTGATTCAAGGTTTTCTGGTTTCACATTGTGCAACTCAGTCACTAGATGTATATGCTTCACTTCCCCTGTACCCACCTTACCGCCCCCTCTCCTCTGCCCCCCCCCGGATCGCCACCCTGTTGGCATTGATGCCGCCCTCAGTCACATTACAGACCAAACTTTGTGCCCCTTGGGAAAATGTTTGCGAGTACCCATGACATAGATGGACCCGACACTACTTTCTTAAGTCTTGTTGTCCTAATACTAAGTCCTACATTTTTGAGTGGGAACCATATAACACCACTATGTGACTAGTTCAGTGAGCAGGGCAACTGTGTAGTTTGATGTTAGTGTGAGCGTGTAGTCATGTGAATTGCATATATATCTGGCTAGATATTGGCATGGTGCAATAAATTAAATATGTTTCTTAGCAGATCTGATGTGGTCACAAATGCAGTATATGTCTGTGGTTTAGTGTTAAAGATGTCAAGTGAACTGCACCCGCCACAGCATTGGTGTTTTCATTTAAGCTGAATCGGTCTGGCTATGTTGCCAACATATGAGAGACATATGCCTAGATGAAGGCTGATGTGGGCATGTGATTTGTGCATTCCTATGGCTCCTCTTTGCTGTAGTCATGTGCCCTATACTTGTAGGTGTCCAAGTATTAAAACAGCTGAGTAGGATTTACGCTACCACCAACAAAGTATTTAGGCCTTACAAGAGTTGAGAGTTATAGAGATATCAGTAAAACACAATGTGCCTAGCCTGGACCGCAACTTAACATTAAACCAATGCACATATTGTTTCCTAACTTGTGAGTAGACTACAGCAGCACTGCTTGCAGAACTTGGCTTAGCACTCCTGTATCTGTCACTACAACCCCACGATGTGCACTCACACAGGCTGCTAGGGCGTGCTGAACCTGAACAACGTAAGAATGGCACATGTATGAGAACTGCTTCACCCTATTCCTGATCCTGACCAGCATTACAGATCAGCCTGCTGTGGTCTGCAACAGAGCGGACTGGCTCTCCTGCCAACCCCATAGTAAGGATGAGCCACGGCGCAAGGGTGTGGGTCTGTGTTGTACATGCGCAGGGGTATGTTCACCTGACCCAACACCTGACAGAGACCACTGATGCTATTGCAGTGAGAAGTGGACTCATGCAGCCCAATATGAGGCAGAAACACTATGTTATAAGTGTTCTTTGTGAAGTTTTGTGAAATGTTACAAAACAAACTGTTGTCCGTGACCTGGAGATAGGCGAATACCAATTTGAACTGTTCACCTTCAGTTTCACATGTTGTCAGGCAGTTGCCATTCTTTTTATGATTCTTGTTACTGCCGCATGAAATAATTTAGACAAAGTCTCTCAATGTACACTGTTTGAGAGAACTGGACAGACCCAATACCTGTGTAGTAGGGTGTGCTTCAAAATGGAAGTGCATTGCCAGATCTATACGGGGCCATAGTGCTGGAATAACAGGGATTGCTAAAGGTCCGAGTTGAAGTGCATCCATACAGTAGTTTGTGTGACTAGACTAGTAATAGAGTTGTGCTACTTTCAGATTTGAAGTGTATTGGCTCAAAGGTTTTTTGGCCTTCGTTTTGTAATACCAGGAGTGCTACAGTTCAGGTTTTCTGGTTTATTGGCACAACATTTCAGAGTCTCAATGCTAGTATAACCGTTTTGTGCAGTAGGTCAAGTCCGATGTGAGGTGCACACTTTAGGTCTTTTTAAGTCAGTTTGCTAGTCTTTTCTCTATGGAATGTTTGTCTCTTGAAGGTGGCATATTATCGTCCTGCATATAAAATGGCAATTCACTTATCTCTGTGCAATCCGTAGCCACTTTGAATAATAGCATAATACCTGGTTCTCTCTGATTTTGTTTAATTTGATGAACCCGTTAGTATGTAATTTTCTTACAATTAAAGTATTGGAATGTTTCATGTGTGCCATTTCAGAGTCAATGGCTTTTCAACAAATGTAAGTGAAATCATTGCTATGAAATACACTAATGAACAAACGTTTTTCAAATTTTTGTATGATTCATCATCCCCACTCCTGAAACTTACTGGGGGAAAACAAGCTCCCTAACTCTTTGCAAATCTGATCAGGAATTACACTTGAATTCAGTCAGAGTCTATGCAGGCAGCAGGCGGTCCAGTTGGTTGAAGTGGACCATGCCAGTAGTAGAAAGAGGCAGGGGCCTCCTGAGAACAATTTTGGTCACCTGCACTTTTTTTTTTACAAATAAAAGCACTGGGGCGGGGCATGAGGGGGCGCCAACAGAGGTTTCTGCACAGTGCGCCACCAACCCTAAAGCCAGCCCTGCTCCTCCCCCACCTGTTCCTCACACACCCACACACACTTCGATAACCCCAGCACTCAAAAGGAGTCTTCTTAGCCCCACTGCATCCTAACAAATCTGAGGATCCTAGGGCTAGCACAACCCCGCCTGCTACAGGCATTCCCTAAGGTGCCATTCCAAAGTCCCCATCTTCCATCAATAGAGAGATGATCTCTAAGTCACAGTTGACCCATGCCTTGTCATCAGTTGCTACTCACACATATCATCATACAGCACAGAAGGGGGATGCTCTCGAGTACCCACTAAGGCAATTTCCCAGTGCCAATAGTGCTTTAGTGACATTCTATGCCCTTAAGCCCAGAGGACCTCAGGAAAAGTTAAAGAGTTTACCAATATTAGGGCAGAACCTCAAAGGTTCCAAAGGAGTCTGGTAGCTGACCGGGGAACCATCTGAGGCCATCAGCATTATATTAATGTGCATTGATCTCCTGTACCAAAGGTCCAATTTTGACCTGACATCTTGTTCTAATTTTATGTTGTATGATCTAAACATTCACTCTTTGTGCCGAGAGTTCTACCCAGTGGAGGCTAATTTGAAATGTTAATGCATAGATGGCATTAGTGGTGTTACAGTTGGTGAAGTTAGCGAAGATAGTCAATTTTCGATGGTAGTTTGGTAATTGAAGTTTGTTCACATTCCGTCCAGGCACCACATTTGTAATGTTCCACCAGTGGCAAAAGTCCCTAGATTTCAGTGATTTAATTATTCACTTAGAGTTCTGGTAGATATGCTTTTACCAAGTGATCTGTCAAGCTTCTATTCCAGTTGAAAACAATATTGAATCCTGATAGTGGACAAGATATGTAAGTTTTGCAAAATTATTTTTTATATTTTATTGATTAGTGGATTATATATGGTGACGTACACTAGTTGTGAAACATTTATTTGAAATATTTTGGGAGTAAATCGGTTCTCTCAAGTACAATAGAATGCCCATTTACATGCTTTTTTTTTTGCTAGTCACCTCCTATATCCCCGCTCAATCAGACATTGACACAGGTTGTCTGAATCCAGGAAGTATTCAGATTTTAATTTGCAATTATCCAAATGGTAAATTATCGTGGAGAGATTTCGGATGATTACTATTATATTCCAAGAGGGAGTTATGCTGCAGCGGTTTATGAAACAGAGTGGTGTAGATATTACTGTGATCTGATCTAATCTCTAGATATGAAAGGAACCCAAAAATATCCTAATGTTGAATCAGAAAAGGGAAAGCAGTGATGACAAAATTATGTGTGTACCTCCCAAAAAATAATTTGATTAGAGAACTGTGCCCCTGATTTAGAGTTTGGCAGATGGGTTACTCCAGTGAAGTGAAGTGCCTCCCTCATTATAAGAGCATTATAGCCAGTGGCACTTGTAATAAGGCAGACAGGATATCCTTCATGTTTGTGCAGAGTACCTGTCTGTATACTAATTCAGGCCCTGTGTTACCCCTGGGAAGGTGCCAGTGAGTTAAAGATCCCTGATCATTCTGAAGAGACTATCTGTCCCAGTTCGACTTTTAGAATTTTTTATATCTAGGAAGGGATACATCGACAATTTCCTTACAGACTTAGTGTTTGAATTCTGTATCGTGTATCAAATCTGATGGGGCACCACTCTCATACCCATAGAAAGTATTTATTGTCCTCATAGGAGTGGATTGTCCTCATAGGAGTGGATTGCCTAGCTTTGCGTTTGCCAACCAAAGCAAGAACATGAGAGCACCTGGTGCAAGTTATCCAGGTGAATTGTTTCTAAATTCCTCCCAGCTCTCTCAGGAAAAGTCTGAGATCCTGAAAAGGGAAGGCAGTGGAGCGGGAACAATTTTCAAAGTAGGGCTGACAGCTCACTAAAATTTGTTATTTTAAGAAACATTTGTTACTGGACAAGTCAGTGCAACAAATGCACCATACTACTTCCCTCAGGAATATTTAGGATCTCTCAAGATATTTTTAAAAGCATGGGTTCCTGTGGTGCACGTTAAAATACATTTTCCTAAATATATGGGTCAAATGGAAAACCCCTCATGGTGCAGTTGTGTCTTGTCATTTGTAGTGGGCACACTGAGCTTCAAAATAGCACCTGGGTTCAAATAACCTGGAAAGCCAGTTTTCGTTGATTTTCTTACATTATAAGTGCCTGTTTAAAGACAGATCTAAGACAGACTATGTGCTTTCAACTAAAACACCAGTGGCGGTGCGTCCATTGGGGGCGTTGGGGCGTTGCCCCACTAATGCCACGGCCCCATCGTTCTACTTCTGATGCTAATTGCAGCAATCTTGCAATTAGCGTCAGAAGTAGAACACGGACGCTGAAGGGGGTGGGGCTGCGGCAGCACTGTCCGGGTTGAGTGACAGCGGACAGCGCAATAGTGCGCATGTTCGTTTTTGGGCTGATCATTTTTACGATCAGCCCGAACATGTGCACTAGCCTTCCCCTTAAGAGACCGAGGGTTGCTTCATGCGCAGCCCCCGGTCTCCTAACGGGCAGGGAGTATGCCTGCCCTCAGCCAATCCTGGCACTGCTGGAGCAGCGTCTGGATTGGCTGAGAGCCGGGGTTGCCAGCCACTCACGCTAGACATTGAGAAGGCGCCATTCCAACGCACCGGACCCCGGCCCAGGAGCAGACAGCAGAGGCGTCGCGGACTCGCCCGGTCAGGTAAGTTTACGTTTTTTTTCTTTTTAAACTTTATTTTTAAACCTCCCTCCGGCCCCCACCCCCCGCAACCCCCTACCCCCCGCGACCATTGCGAGCCGCGACTGAACATGGCATACAATCCCTGGATAGATTGTAGTAACATACGTAGTTTATTGGTTGCCGATCATGAAGGGACAAGAGTTTATATAATGCGGCATTGCACAGTCGATTATTGCACAAACACCCTCACCTCCGAACTGCCGCTGGACATTTATTTGACAAGGTGTTAATATGCACAAATCGTCATGTGATTACTGTAGATGCAAAGCTTTACATCCTCAGTCGGATCGGATCCATTCCCTTGATAATCACGAGAAAGGAGCACTGCGGTGCTTGGAAGAGGCTTATGTTATTATGACTATCTTTTCATTCCTGAATCAACGGTAACCACGCTGTAAAGCCACCCTGCTTCAGAAGCAGGGTGGCTTTACAGCGTGGTTACCGTTTATTGTGCCTGGAAGGCTTCGTTTAAGGGAGCTGTTTGGTTTACAGCATGTTGGTTTGTGTGCCCCCTTCTTATGGTTGTCTTTGTGGTAATGGTAGTTGTGGCGCGACTACCGGGCACCTGTTTATAGCTGTCTGCAAGTAAACCATTCCTTAATAGCCTACTCGGAATTTGCTAACGCGTGTCCTTGCAGGATATAAAAAAAAATAACTAATGTTTATTTTAGTTTGGCACACATCCTCTCTTTCATTCAAAGGAACGACTTTGTCTTCGTGTCGAGCCTTACTAATGACTGGGGACTCCTGTGTTAATGAAACGCCGAATACCTGCTAGTACGCTCATGTTTTGATTGACCACAGGTTTCCAAGATAGATTTCTGTTTTGCCAGCTTTAGTTTGCCAAACATGTGTGTTTTCTTTTCAGATAAAGAAAATACACCATTGTCGTTTAAAACTGCATTCTCCATTTTTTGTGTATTATCCAAGGTACAAACAAGACCAACTTAAGGAAAGTCCCCTATGGAACCAGTTAATATAACCTTTTTTACACTTTACCCTGTTTCTTTTCTATGCATTGCTTTACTGAAATGAAAACTCCGTGCTGGTGAGCTGAGCTGTGCAGTGTGCCTCCACTCCCCGTTAGAGAAGAGTGGGTTATTTTTCACAGCTCCTGTAACCCCATCACAAACAACCTCAATAGGTTTATTTACAGGAGGACATTGAAATGTTTTTTGTTTTACATTGTATTCAAGAGGTTCCCATATTTGATTGTTATTTATGGTTTACAAGAGCCCAACAACGTAAGCCTGCTGGCTAGGAGCTTGCATTGTAAAGTTATATAAGCTGGCATTTTAAGAGAACTGAAAAGTGTTGCATGCCACAAGTTACTTTGCTTTTGGATGGTGTGATTATTCCCCGGTCTCCGTCATTCTCCTTTCTCTCTGTCCTATGCAAGATGGGTAACACTAATGCTCCGAGTATTTGAGAAAATGTCAGGAACCACATCCCACTGCCCTCGCATGCGGTTTATATGCGGTCTATAGCTCACGGTCACTGCTTGCAAGCATAAGATACGATGGCGCACTTTAATCTCTGTATTTCTATAGCTTTGCCTGATTTGATGGTGTTTGTTGCTTTGGCACAAATTTATCATAATGTTTTCCTTCATTGTAAAAGAGACATTTTTTGGGGAGGTTTCAGTACAAAGAAACTATTGGGTCTCCAGAGGTGCCAAAGCACATTTCCCAATCATGTGCAGATATAATGAGCGTTACAGGAACTTAGGCCTTCGCAGTGGTCAACTACATTTCCAAAAGGCACATATATATAAACATCTATACACAGCATGGCAGGAAGTTGGAGTCATTTGCTATTCAAACACACCTCACACTCATTTGCTCCACAGTGCTTCCTGCTCTTTGGTGCATTGTATCCTGACAACTGTATTCTGGTTTGCCTAGATCCAAACCTTTCATATATCTTTAAATTGCTTGTGGTTTGAAAGCTTGCTTGACAGTAGACTGTTGCACTAACAGGAATTCACCTTTCCGAGGATTTACGCAAATAGGGTAGGAAAGAAAAGGAGGGAGTTTATGGATGGAAAGTTTTAAGATTTATTAAAATCTTAATCGCTGCCTTTGTAATAGGAGACCGATAAAAGTAAAAAGGGGAAGGACTCAAACTCACCTCCAGGATAATTCTTTACAGACTTAGTGGAAAGGCAGAGGGAAATATGACATCCCTTTATTAATGTAATAACTGCACTTTCACAATTGCTTCTTGCTTCTCAAATTTGCTTGAAAATGCACCATTTACCCACTCTTTTTCAAAATTTTCTCGGGGAGAAGCTTAAGATGTTCGGGCTCGCTCGCTCGCCACGGTGCACTCCGACAGAAAGTTTACGCCCCACCACTTTCAAATGTCACCAGCCACCACTGTTCTTGTCCTTAGTGGCCTTTAGAATACTGTGGCCCGGAGAAAAGGAGAGCAGCAAGCAAAGTTGCTGCACTGTGTTACACCAACTGGAGATAGCAGAACCTTGTCCTTATCTGCAAAGAAGTGGCGCAGCTCAGCTCTGTCCCTACACTGGCACACTTACTGCAGCCATATGCCAACACAGGCACCCTTGCTCCATAGTGCAAGGGTGTCTGTGTTGTGGTCAGCATAGACCCCTTCCTGCACAAAATGTATGCTGAAAGGCAATTTCCTCTTTGTAAGTGTGCTGCATTGTACAACACACATGCAAAGAAGAAAAAATCAGGAGAAGAAAAATATTTCTCTTTGTTATGACAGCATTAGGATGGCACAGGATTTTGGCAGAAATCCATATCTTTTTAGATATGGTTTTGTAACAAAATGCATGGGTACATGCATGGGAAAGTCCATGCCTCCTTGATGCAAGGTAAACAAGCAGCACATTGCGCTGCATTGTGTTACTTTGGCTACAAACCAATGCAAATCGCCATTTGCGTTGGTTTGTAAATATCAACCTGGAGTTTGTGTCAGATCTGTGTTAAAATAATAATGCCCCAAAGTAGTGCACCAGTGCTTAATTTATGCCCATGGTTTCCGGTGCCCGGCACCGGCACTTAATTGTCAGCACCAGCTCTAGTGACAGTAAACCACATGATGGCGCTGTCTTTTTTTAATTTTGAGATGAGCACAACAACCCTGTTTATTAAGTCAATACATTGAAAATTAATAATACCAGCCTCTCATGCCATTATTATAGCTGTGTGTGGCCTGAAATAGTCTGAATTGTCACACTTGTAGGAGTGCGATGGTTAGGTGTTATGTTGGTACTGCGCTGGCAGGGTTTGGGTGGTGCATGCTGCAGTGGCCTCCCGAGAAGGGCTTGGCACTTCACTTTTTACAAATTAAACACTGTTTGGTACAAATTGCTCCAAAATGTCTCAAAGCATATGAAACAGACCGTGTCCACGCATTAATTGACAACATAATTTGACCTCATGCTGTTGTATGGTAGATAAAATCCTCATAAGAGCTATGTGTTGTATTAAAGACCACTATTAAAGACCACTGTATGATTGTATGCTAATGTTAGCAGCAGGCCATGCTGCGCGAAAGTATTTATGGTTACACCAATGTTTGGAACATTATGCACAAATTCTGTCTGTTGTATCTATGTAAGAATGGCATGTCGGTACATGATCAAATCTAAGTAAATTATGATGACTGTATACCAATTCATTGTGTATGTGGCACTTACTGTTGGACCTGCACTATTATTCTTGTATATATAATACAATTTGCAACAAGTAGACTTGTAATACTTGTATGAGCAAGGTTCCTTCTAATAAGGATGCCTCAAACATTCATTAAGCATTTAGTAAATGAGTGGCATTAACTTGTTTTATTTGTATAGCTCCTAAATGTGAGCAGAGTTTCCTAAGCACTATATTACTTACATCTATATTATAAAAGCCCATGGTGTTAAAAAATTTAGAAGAGCATTTATAAACGTAGATAGCGAGTCAGTTAGCCAGTCAGTCAGTCAGGATGGGAGGATAAAGAGAGGATACCAGAGAAGCAGTTGAGTGTCTATTAGTAGTCTGTTTGGTAGTTCCTAGACAAACTCAATCACAGAGTAAAGTTTACTGCAACACCAAAGGATAAAATAACATCAAAAAAGGGGACGTAATGTGGTACCATAGCTCGGCAGTGTATCTTCCACACCTGATATGTGATGTCTAATTTTTTGATGTATGGTAAATCTCTTTACTTCATAAGCCTGAAATTCTAAGCTTGTATGATCTAAAAAGAGTTGAGCTGTATATTGCTGGTGCAACTGCATTCAGCCAGTCCCCTTACATCAAACGTTGCTTTCTGTAATCTGCTTTCCACTAGTACACTGTTCTATATCCAATGATTTATGTTTAGGATGCTCCTGCTGGAATACAAATGTTAACTTTAAGCTCTGTATTTCTCCTTGGTATGTGCAGTATCAAATGCCTAAAATTAGTAAGCAATGTACAACAGATATGCTCTGAAAATAATGTGGACGTTTAATGTGGATAAAAAAACTGAAAATATGAGATGTATACATGAAGAGAATGGATATGTATGGAATTAATCCACAGGATCTGCCCATGATGTCATTAATACAGCTTTGTGGGTTTTGAATTGCATTAAATGCATCTCAAGTCAGATGCATTTGAAAAAGGAGTGCCATAAATTATTGTAACCATTATTTAATGCATTTTGGTTTGCTTATGACATTGCTTGGAGTAATGAGCTCCCGCCACTAGCTTCGGTTTGGCATTCTCCCAGTGAACTACATGCTCGGTGGCTGCTTCGATGGAGGATGGGCAGCTGTGACCCAAACTTGCCCCATACCTCCATTCCAGTCACGGGCCCCTGCAGTTAGGGGCTGGTCTGAGCTCTTTTGCCAGGGTTGATTTTATTTGTCCAGTCTAGCTGTGCCTGTCCAATTCCAGCATTGAAAAGCACTGTCTGGTTTATACTTCTGCAGGTAGAAATGTATTTAAAAATATTTTTAAACTATGTAAAATAACTTTTAATGTTTTTCATCTCTGATGGGTGGGTAGTTTTTAGGTCTTATCTCTAGACACCGCATCTGCTGTCTTGGAGAGACATGTTGTATATACTTTGTGGGCTTCAGCTCGCCCATAAGCTTCCCATTTGCTGGCTCCATCGCCGCTCTCTGATTCTTTCTCCCCATTTGTCCATGGCATGCATGCGTCATGCCTCTTCCTGTGTTTAGCCCTACTTGGGAGCATGGACCAATTACTACTATCCATCCCCAGCTCCCATTTTAGCAAATGTTTTTGGAACTACTTTTTCCTTTGATTTGGAGCACTTTACACTAGCAGTCGTTATTTAAACTCACTCTGAGCTCTGAAGCTCCGTTTATGTAAACAGGGCTGTAAATCTTGTTCTTATCTCATCACAAATGCTGCTGCACCTCATGCCCCGTCCACAGATCACCCCCTCCCCATCACTGCTTTTCCCATTGTTGCTGCTTTTCGTTACCCTCACCTCCTCCTTTCCGTTTTTGCTTGGCCGGGAAGGCAAATTGCGGTGCACCCTCAGAAACAGCAAGCAAGAACAGCATTACAAGCAGATACCACAAGCAGTGCTAAGTGGAAATACAGCCATCTTTCAGAAGCAGTGGGACGGTATAAGTATGCCTGCTCACAAAAAGCGCAGTATTTGTGCCAGGATTTATACTATGAAACAGCTGTACCCAAGGCCATTTTCAGACCTGGAGCAACTCAAATTGTGTACTAAATTATTTTTTAAATACACAAAATACATATCTGCTAATTATCTTTAATTAATGTTATTGTGTTTTTGAAACCCAAACAAAACGAAATTAGATTGTGTTTCGTACCATGAGCAAAAAATCTGTCTCCAGTGGTGTGTAGTGGCCACCAGCATGTTTTTAAGACAGTTGTTGCGTTTTTGACGAGTTCAGTGTCAGGTCACACGCTTTTGCAACTTACTTGTTCTGCTTTTGAATATTATGTTACCAATTGACTTTGCAATGTGCAGCCCCTCATCTGTTACTAACATTCCAATGCTCAGAGCCAACATAAACAAGCATTGGAAATGCAATAGTTTTTTTTAAGTTAGAGCTATTGGCATTGTAAATGGCAATGTCTTTTAACTACCAAGGGAGGAGGGAGGGAGCAGCGGGGGCGGATTGCTGAAATTCTCTCTTGGAAAGTGATTGGCCAAAGTAAACCAAACAAGCAGAGACTTTAAAAACCAGAAGACATTATGTACAACTGAACGACCCCATTAAAAAAAGAATTAACATAAAAAATATCTTCTAGTTATTTTGTCCTTGCAATGCTGGCAACATTTTCCTGCTTGTTCTAATGCTTGTTTGTTATAGCTTCTTTTTATTTGGGGGAATTAAACAATGGGATGGAATCAAGGGGAGAATCAACAGATGCCAGAATACAAGGTCAGACTGCACCTGTGGCAATGGGGCACATTAGAACTGTGTGGAAATAATCTGAAATCAGTATAATAAAATGTATATAGAAGCATTGAGGCCAGAGATACATAATAAAACACTGAGGTAAGAGTATGAGAGGAGAGCAATAGAACAGAAAGAATGATACTCACAGGAATGGCAAAGGATGACAGAGAATGAGAAACAAGAGAGAGAGAAAGAGCAAGAAATTGTGTGAGTGTGTGTTTGTTTGAGAGAGAGAGAGAGAATGAGTGAAACTGAGAGAGGAGGAACCATACAATTAAAAGAAATAGAGGAGGAGTGCCTGGGTGATGGTCAGAGAGAGAAAGAGAGAAAGCAGACGACTAGAGACAGCGAGAAAAAAAAGAGCAGCAAAGAGGAAAAGAAAAAGAGGAGAGAGGAAAGTGTGAGAGGAAGAGTGGAAAGATATAAACTGAGGAGAGAAAGAGGAAGAAGAGAAAGGCAGACAGAGGAAATGTAAAAGGGATAGAAATGAGTATACTGGAATGGGGAAATGATAGCAAAAATACATGGAAACCAGGCATAAAAAGCAAAGGAATGAAGGAGAGAAAGAGAAAACTGACTGAGAAACAAAATGTGAACTGATGTTTGTCATAGAAAAAAAGACAATGGTTGAGATCTAAAAGGTTAGGTAATGTTATAAATAAAAAGTAGAGAAACAAGGCAAGAAAGATGGAAGAACGCTAAGGGGGGACACAGATATTAGCAAAAGGAGAGAAATCTATAGCAAGAGTGAGAAGACTGTGGGCAACAAAGAGAGGGAGGAAAATAAATGAGAGAGGCAGAGAGAGGCAGAAAGAGAGAGAGATGAAGGAATAAAAGGGCAGAGGAAGAAGACAGAAAAAAGAAGAGTGTGTGTGAGAGAGGATAAGATGGAGAGAAACAGATAACAAGAAGGAGAGAGGTATTGAGGAAGACGCCAAAGAAGGAAGACAAAGGAGAGAGATTGGTAGGAAGACCGAGAGAGGGAAGAGGAAATGAAGACGAGAAAGAGGGAATGGAATTAGAGAGAGGGAGCAGAGGGAATCCTGCATGCAACAAATTAAGGTTATACCAGAAACACAGCACAAAACGTTTCTCTGATCCAGCTCAGGTCTTCAATAACTCTCACAAAAGAGACACCACACTGTTTAGAATGATTATTTTCTAAGTAATTGATGAGAGTGGACTGTCAAAATATGATTAGACTTCAGTCAAGACCTTGCAAGATAATGCAAAACATAATAATTTATCATTTCTTCCACACTGTTGTCAATTAGCGTTTTGCAATGTGGATTCCTAAACTGAAAATGAAAGGCATCAAAGCTATAAAAAAAAGGCCTTGCTGAGCATCTCTCACTTAACTTGTCTTTCGGCCATATTACCAACTCTGCATAAAACCTGAAATGACATCCCTCAGGAAGGTATTTTGAAATGCACAATGTGCGGTGAACATAAGATGCTGAATAACCTTAATTTGCGTGCGAATACAGAACACTGGGTAAACAGAAATGGAAAAAAAATCAAAGAGCACGGATTTCCCTAACAAAAACAATGCTAGAATAATCATTGCAAAATGTATACAAGAGCATATTGTATACGGAATGCACATTGCTCAAAATCAAGGGTGGGATCGGAAGCACTAACCCACCTAGACTGTAAAATTATCCATGACTGAGCTGGAGGTTGACAAAGGAGAGACACATACTTTTTTGCATATCAGCAAGACCATCCACTTTGTTTTGGTCACCTGTTTGGATTGGAAAACCAAATGAACAGAGAATAGGTCCAACCAGTCAAACTACAAAGTGCCAAATCCTCAGAGGCTGGAGTTCATTCCTGGAGGTTGCTCAGAGACTCCTAATCAACAATGGTGAAATGTGGAAAGAGTTACCAACAAGGAAGATGGGGTCAGTGTTAATGAAGACACACTTTTTGGATTATAGGTAAGATTCAATATTAACATGCCAACTGTCTCTTGGTGCTTTATTGGTGAATGTATTGCTTTTCAAAGTCAAAGGTACCCTGATCCTACAGCAAGAACTTGGCCCACTGAGTTAATTTACCACCTTATTTTGCAGTTTTGGATGTTGTGAGCACCAGCTCTAAACAAAATCTGAGTTTACCACTCAGATCTGTTGGTGTTCTTAAATAGTATAATGTTCCCTTTGATGTATGAAACCCTAACAAATTAAGCCAATATAACGTATTTCCAAGAAGGAATTGGAAGGCCATGATCAACCTGTTATTTCGCTGGACTTCAAAAGTGGAAAACGATTTTTCGTACCAGTGACAGTGTTTCAGTTGCATAAAAGGACTTTGTTGGGCATTTCCTAGTCTGCAGTTTTAGCTACAGGAGCCGATAGTCTCGACAAACCCAAGCGAGGCTCGTGACATTCTATCCATAGAGCATTAACAAACCTCTGCAAGTTTTGAAAATAATATTTGTTCATGGTTGCGAGTGAAACCATGAAGGAGACATTTCAAGCAGCAGTTTCTGTATGTGGAAAAAGGTATTTCCAGGCGAAATGTAAGGGAGCAGGCGCTGCTCTAGGCCGCATCCCAGTAAGATGCTATCTTGACTTAGACAGACCTGGGGGATTTCATAATACTGCACGCCAAACTCCGTATTTCTGTGATAGGTTCTACCACTCTGGACCAAGTAATCCAAACTATCACACATTTTGGAAAAAATCAGACCAATTATATATTATTTTCTCACCTGTTTTAAAAAATAACTTGTTTTTTATTTCAGGAAGATAAGCACATTTAGAGACTTTTGTAGGTGAAGTCAAATCACTGTGCCATTCCATCAAGACTTAATAGTGTGTATATGAAAGGAGTGGCTAAAACTGGGCAACAGTTGCTAATGTAGCGTAGCAAGGAATGTAGACGAAAAAACACCTGGACACCTACGTTAGAGCACTGTTGTCATTTGAGAAGGAAAGAAATTCATAAGCCAAACATTTTTTCCTGGCACTCTCCTTTAATGTAGCCTGAAGAAAAACTTTATTATACACAAAATGTTTCAGAATTCATTGTGTGGCCTCTGGACTAACTTACAGTTGCGAAGCTGCTTTGCAACAAAAACAATATTCATGTATTCTAAACTGATTGGCCTTCATTTGCCCAAGATATACGAGCTATTAATTCCAGGACATCACTCAGCAGTAATGTGAGCCATTGACTATGAACCACAGAATGAGCTTTTAACCCTGAACAAGCTTATCCCCAAAACAACGTCATTATGACACTAAAGGCAATGTTGACATACGTCTTTATTTCTTCCGTCTACATTAGAATTGATTTAGTTTATTTATTTTCATTAGGATGATGGTTATGTCCAGTATTTTGGGACACAGAGGGAGCAGAATTAACAAACTGCATTAATGTTGGATAATATATAGAGTTGCCCACTTTATCACTGGGGAACCGGGTTCGAGTCTCGGTATTGGCTCTCCCCTAAAAAAAAGATACTGATCGTAACAAATAAACTTGAACCGCGCATGCTGATGCAACAGAAGCCGCATGGGCTACAAAAGCATTTAAATGTAGAAACTTGACAGGGGTGCCCGCTGTTACTCCTCCTCTTTGCGATCGCGATGGAGCCGCTGGCGGCCCGGTTGCGACAGTTCCACGCGCAGAGAGGACTCAATTTCACGCCCCGGGTGGTCCTTGAATCAATGTATGCGGACGATGTGACTCTCTTATGTCCAGCACCCCGCAGATAATCTTGATCCCCTTATACAGGCGGTTTGGCGGCCTCTCTGGTATTACCATAAACTGGGGGAAATCTATCATCTTCCCACTCACAGCAGTAACTGTTGCATTTCAGTCGGAATTCCCTCTAAAATGGGCTGACTCCCCCGTGAAATACTTGGGAATTTGGATTAGCAGGGACCCTGAGGAACTGTGGCGCTACAACTATGGCAGACTTATGGAGTGGTTTGAGGGTCGGCTTCCCCGCTGGAGGGCGCTTCCTCTTTCGCTAACGGGGCGACTACCCATCGCAAAGATGGTGGTACTGCCCAAGTTCCTTTATACCTTCGTCAATCTCCCACTCCCTCTCAAGGTTGCATTTAAGAAGCGACTCCGCTCCACTCTGATTTCCCTGGTATGGGCGGGTGGGCAACCACGGGTCAACTGGGAAACTCTCACGCTCCCGTTCAAGCAGGGGGTCCTGGGGGCGCCAGATATGGAATTGTATCATTCCTGTGCCCAGGCGCAATTTGCATTTCACTGGGTTTTTCCGATGCCGTTCCTGGCGCATGCGGCCCCTGAGTGCGACCTGGCAGACCCGACTCCGCTGCCTATGGTGATGTTCCGTTCGCAGAGCCGTCCGCGGGTTGGGATAGATACGGTTGGTAGCACAGTATGGGCATGGCAGATGCTCCGCCGGCGGGCGGGTTTGGACACCCTATTTGCGCCCTCAGTGCCTCTAACAGGCCACCCGGAGCTGCCCTTTGCGGGGGAGGCGGGAGTCTGCCGGCGGCTGCGCAACTTGCAGGTGCATACGATGGGTCGGGCATTTCCAAATGGGGTATTTATAGGCCTGGACGTCGCTTTGGGAGATGAGCATACGGGACTCCTGGACAGGATGACCTATTTTCAGCTGCGGGAGGCCATGCGGGTGAGGTTCGCCTCATTCCCGGTGGCGCCACCAACGTTTCTTGTACTGGAAGCATTTTTATCAAATCCCTCACCCCGTAAACTTATCACACGTCTGTACACCGGTATGCAACGGGACTACCCTGTGTGTGTGCCTCTGGCTGCTTGGGAGGAGCGCTTGGGCGGGCCTTTTGAGGAGGGTGTGTGGGCCTACTGCTGTGCGCAATCTAGGGATCTGTCGCCCAACTATAGACTTCGATTAGTCCACTTCAAATTTCTCCACAGACTTTATAGAACCCCGGTGTGGTTGTGCAGGGCGAGGCTGAGTGCGGAGGCGCGCTGTGTGCGATGCGGGGTGCCCGAGGCCTCCTTCATGCACCTCGCATGGGAGTGCCAGGAGGTTGCAAATTTCTGGGGGCGTGTGTTTGATGTTTAGGATGAAATGCTGGTATATAGGGTGGAGCGCACCCAGTTAGTTGCCCTGCTAGGCTATGTTAAACCTTTACCTAAAAGCCTCAGACGACTTGCTGCTATGATGCTGCTGCTAGCGAAGAGATGTGTGGCGATATGCTGGGGCCGTAGGCGCAGGCCACGGAGACATGACTGGCTGGCGGATGCAGCGTTCTGCCACACGCAATTGTCTGAGTTCTGGAATTTGATGCCCACGCAGGCGCGGCCCCTGGATATATGGGAACCCCTGCAAAGGTTTTTGCAAGAGCAGCGTAGTGATGAAGCCCAAGCCCCTGCCGTGGAGGGGTAGACGAGAAGGAGATGAGATGGGCGTCCGACGGGGAGGGGTCCCCCTCCACCATCTGCGTCCCAACAGCTTTCTGCTTTTCTTTTTCGGAATGGCCAGAGAGGTCTCCCCTATTCCTCCCCTTCCCTCCCCCCTTGTCCCTCCTCTTTACTGGCTGCTCAGTTGTATCCCTTCTGTTAGATGGCGACTGCACTGGCTCGAGCTGAGCACTGACTGCTGGAAGACAGGTTGGGCTCTATGGACTAAACCGCGCCCAAAAGGGTACTTTGTTGAGCTCTAGCAGGATGATAAGTATTGTAACGCTGGTCAGATAGTGCTCATCTTGTTTCACATTTATACTCCTGCTCTTCCTTCTCGTAATATGTCGCTGTCTGTATTTGTTTGAACTTACAAATAAAGGTTTTTGAAATAATTTTTTTTTTTTTAAATGTAGAAACTTGTGCCCGCTCACCTGGTTCCTATGTTTACCTTGCCAAAACACCACATTACTAAAACACGGCGAGAGAAAAAACAAAAATAGTGCCGCAATGAGCATAAATTGACAGGAATGAAAAGTACATGTAATTGGGCCAGTCGCCATGGGAGTAAACCAAGCACACAAAGGTGGGACAAATACAACCAATGCACCAATGAAATGCCTACATTTCAGAATGGCACACAAAATAAGGAATGGAAACCAATGGGCGTGCCAAAACCCCACAGAGGAGATACAGTTTCCTGAGAGACAGAGCATGCATGCTGCCTAGGCTCGACCGAAAAGGGAACATGGACGTGTCATGAAAGAGGATGAAGATAACAAGGTCTGTATCCTGGTGATTATTTTAGGGGAAAGTGATAGAGATTAATATGTGTGAGAGACTATTAAAAATCATGTATGACAAGTTTTTATATATGTACCAGGCACTCGGCCGGAGGGGCATTGGAGTGCTTTACATTGGGCTCTTGCCTCTCTACTTACATTTCTGCTGATAGTTCCCTCGACTTTGCTCAGTTCATCTTTGCACTACTTAGGAGAAAAACTCCTTCCAAATGTCTACTTTCATTCTGGCTGCCAGAGGTTAAATGATTTCCGTTAACCAGTGTCTTCTGTTTACATAAGTGTTCAGACTGTGCTGCTTAATTTTCCCTTCAGCCTGTGAATAAATATTTTAGCTTTATCCTGCAGCCTCATTTTATCTCATCTGTCTACAAAATGACTGATGACCCTAAATGTATTGTGTGCTCGTGTTGAAACATTGCATGCCAGCTAATCGCTGCATATGTGTTTTCTCTTAGCAAGTACTTACCATGTTTTGGCTTGCAACACTTTAACACTGTTGAATTCATGAATGACATTCCATTGTTTTTATAAATATATCAAATTGTTTTGCATCAGCTCTGCCGTGGCCACTTCCCTCTTCTTTTAGGTCTCGGCTAAACAGTGCATGCGCTGTCTCTTCGAGACACGTACTCTCAAATCAAAGAGTTGCGTTTTGAGGCGGCCGGTGCTGGCTTCATCATATCGCTTTTTTCGATGACTTTCAGCCATGCTGAACAGTAGCAATGCTGCAATTGAGCATGGCTAAATGACATTGACAACGCAAATAGCTCTTGCATTGCCGAAATCTATTGGCTTTGCCAATGCTTGTTTTTTCACAGCCTCTCTTTTCACCTTCTCCTTGACGGCAGCTCGTGTGTCATTAAAGGTTGCCATGCAATTCATGTAAGTAGAATACACATAAAGTGCTGCACACAGGTGCACAATGTAATGAGACAGAGGATGCTCTATTGATCCTATAAAGTTAGAGATTATAACCCAATACCACTATTAATTGAATAGTATAGGGAAAATATTATCCATCTTAAAAGTTTACTAAACTCTTGAGATGCGATGTATCCTGCATTAACCAATAGGAAGAAGGACTAACACCAGTTTAGGTTTAAGCCATGTCAAGACAGGACTGTAAATAGATATCTGGAATCAAGGACGGTGCCATTTAAGACAACTTTGTTTCTTTTGTGAAGCAAAATGATGCTTTGATTCCATCTTGTTTCTGCTACTTGCGATGGTTTACACAATTATTCCATTTTTGCCACATTAATGTCGCAAGTCTGTGGTTCAGGCTATGAATATCAAACTTAGTTGAGTGGGTCTGCTTGAATTGTATCTATCAAGCTGTGCAAACTACAAGCTGGGAGTAAAGATGCAACTGTTGTAGAAACTGTAAATGCTTTGGCATCGTTTCTCACAGAGTATCATTCAGCTGACTATAAACCAGAACCCCTCAGCTCAGCATTGCCTCCCTATGAAAACAACAAGCCAAGGGACACTTAGCACGTGCCTGTACACTAGCACAAGGAATGAGATCACAGGCAGGGCAAGAAAAAAGTAGGATTTGACAGAGCCGAATAGTTTTATTTTTTATTAAAAGAATAGCAGTTTATACTGAAATTTGAATAGAAAAAGCTGCTGTCCAAGAGACTGGAGAAACCTGGAGGAGTCAGGTCTAATAGCAAAATGAGCAGATAATCTCCAAACAGAGCCTGGGACAAAAGAGGTGGTGGTTTTGTTTTCAAGTGTTCCAGCAATAACAAGATAGAAATAGTTATACTGGGTGCCCATATACATTAAGCGGGGAGCTTCAAATAGAAGTCTGAGATTAAGTACACACTGTTTGTCTGAAGTGACAAACTTCTTTGATTTTGACTTGAACAGATCCCAAGAGATAAATGTAGGAAGCTGGCTCTGTATATACTATACCAAAGTGAGATATAGTGTGCACATAGTGCAGTGGATCCCCAAAGGTAGGCAGAGGTTAAAGTAGTTAGTACCTTACTCTCTATTTGTGGTAGTGTGGGCGAGCAGTAAAGCCTTATCAGAGGGTAGTGTTAAGCATTTGATGTACACACACAGGCAAGAAATTATTCCACACACTCAAAGACTGAACACTGACCAATTTGTTTTGTATAATAAATATTATTAAGTTGTATTTTATTTTCTAGAACCAAGCCAGGCCTGGTACAGGTAAGTGAAATGATACTTTGCAGAAACAATACAGTTGAATGCAGCTGTATATACTTGGTTTTGGTTACAGATAAATCACTTGTAATAAGCAACCGTTGAATCACTGTACATATGCCTTATAATTACTTTGTGAGCATTGGTTATATTACTTTGCAGGTTACTTTTCTTACACAGTGTGGTATACCTGGATGCCACACTGGGACATTTCCTGAATAAAGGTAAGTAGAGGCAGTTTTGTAATACAATTACAGTTTTGCAGGGTTACTCACGAGACACTCTTAGTCCTGAAAGAACAAAAATGAGGTTGCAGTCCGTGAGTAGGATCTCGATTAGATGGACACATGGTTCGCACCGCCAGCAGGACAAAGGCGGCCGGGTGCAGAGTGCAGTGACCACACGTTAGCCAACGGGCTAAGCCAGGTCGTTCGTTTGGGGACTGCGGATGAGCAGGCCACCTGGTTGATGGAGCACAAAAAAGCTCCTGGTGTCGATGTTAGCACTGAGGGGCCCAATGGCCAACAGCAGAACTACCCCGTCAGTGGCACAGAAGCGGCTGGGTGTAGGATGTGGTCATCGGGGATCCCAGCGTTTCTCAGTGAAGACCTTCGGTCTTGGTCCAAGCGGCAGATTCGGTCGGGGATTCCTGGAAGGCGGTCAGCGACTAGATAGGCGAATGGGGTCTTTGGGAGTTGAAGCCTTGTAACCGCAGATGGAGTCGGTCAGGCAGTCGCGGTTTTGCTCCTTGGACCGCTTAAGTCAGAGAGGTGTCGGGGTGTCACCTTCGGACGCGGTTGGAGGGTACCTCCCAGATAATGGCTGCAGGCTCAGGTTAGAAGCTTGTGGGGATTCAGGGATCACTGTAGCCCAGGCTAGGATCGCCAGGGGGACCTCCATAGGGTGTTGGGCCACTTGGGTTTGGGCTAAAGGTGCCGGGTGCTGAGTGGTGGGAGACTCACAGAGTCAGCCAGAGTCAGAGTCGTTGGCCTTGAGCAAGTCCGGTGCTCACGGGAGACAAAGTCTTTGGATTGCGAAGGCAGGGCAGGTCCTGCGGGTTCTTGAGGGCTGCTGGCTACAGGACACACTGAGGTTTTGCTGGAGGAGTCTGAGGCCAGGACAGGCTGGTAGGGCTGGGGCCAAGTCAGTGGGTGTCCTCCTCTTCATCTTTCAACGCGGCTGTTTGGTCCTTCTTCTTCTTGTTTCTTCTTGTTGGCTCTTGTCTGAGGAGGCAAGGTTCAGGGTTGCCCCTAAATACTAAATTTAGGGGCGTTACAGGTAGATACAGGTCAGGACCAATGGGTCCCTTCCTTGGGGTGAGTCAATCAATCAATATATCAGGGAATTTTGAGCGCGCTACTCACCCGTGAGGGTCTCAAGGCGCTGGGGGCGGGGGGGAGCGGTTAGCAGTGCTGTTCAGCCGAAGAGCCAGGTCTTGAGAGTCTTCCTGAAGGTGTTTAGGGAGGGGGCGCGTCTGATGTCTGTGGGGAGCTCGTTCCAGGTCTTGGCCACGATGTAGGAGAAGGATTTTCCTCCTGCTTTGGCTCTGTGGATGCGGGGGATTTCTGCGAGGACGAGGTTGGCTGATCGGACGTTTCTTTTGGGTACGTGGAGGGTGACTCTGCCGTTGAGGTATTTGGGTCCAGTGTTGTGTAGGCATTTGTAGACGTGGGTGAGGATCTTGAAGGTGACTCTCTTCTCCACGGGGAGCCAGTGGAGCTTCCATAGGTGTTGGCTGATGTGCTCGTGTCGAGGTATGCCGAGGACGAGTCTGGCGGCGGTGTTCTGTATCGTCTGGAGTTTGCGGAGTAGGGACTTGTTTATGCGGGCGTAGAGTGCGTTTCCATAGTCCAGCCTGCTGGTGATGAGTGCGTGGGTGACTGTCTTCCTTGACTCGGGGGAGATCCATTTGAGTGTCTTACGGAGGATGCGGACGGTGTTGAAGCAGCTGGAGGCGACGGCGTTGACCTGTCAGTTCATGGAGAGGGATGAGTCGAGTACGATGCCGAGGTTTCTGGGTCGGTCCGTGGGGGTCAGTGGGCTGCCGAGGGCGGTGGGCCACCAGGTGTTGTCCCATGCTGAGGGGGTGGTTCCGAGGACGAGGACTTCTGTCTTCTCGGAGTTGAGCTTTAGGCAGCTGTTGGTCATCCAGGCTGCGACGTCCTGCGTTCCTTTCTGGAAGTTGAGTTTGGCGATGGTGGGGTCCTTGGTAAGGGAGAGGATGAGCTGGGTGTCGTCGGCATAGGATACAATGCTGAGGCCGTGTTGTCGGACGATGGTGGCGAGGGGGGCCATGTAGATATTGAAGAGGGTCAAGCAGAGAGATGACCCCTGTGGGACTCCGCAGGTGATTTCCAGGGGATCGGAGAGAAAGGGCGGCAGTCTGATCCTTTGGCTTCTGTCGGTGAGGAATGACCGGATCCAGCTGAGGGCGGTTCCTTGTATGCCGGCGTCGTGAAGTCTGGCTACAAGTGTACGGTGGGAGACGGTGTCGAAAGCTGCTGATAGGTCGAGTAAAATCAGGGCTGCGGTGTGGCCTTGGTCGAGGAGGGTGCGGATGTCGTCTGTGGCGGGGAGTAGGGCGGTCTCGGTGCTGTGGTTGCTTCGGAATCCAGATTGAGACGGGTCGAGGATGGCGTTGTCTTCGATGAATGTCGTCAGTTCCGCGTTGACTGTTTTCTCCGCGACTTTAGCGGCAAAGGGGAGAAGCGAGATGGGCCGGTAATTCTTGAGGTCCGTGGGATCAGCTGAGGGCTTCTTGAGCAGGGGCCTGACTTCTGCGCGTTTCCAGTCGTCTGGAAAAGTGCCGGTTTCAAAGGTGGTGTTAATGGTGCGTTGAAGTTCGGGTGCGATGGCGGCGGCGGCGGCTCTGTGGTAGATGTGTGGTGAGCATGGGCGGTGGGGGCCCCTGAGTGGATGCTTTTCATGGTTAAGGCGGACTCTTCGGCCGTGATCAGAGTTCAGGAGGAGATGGTGGGCTGGCTGGCATGGCTGGAGGGCGGGTCGGCTGCGGAGTCGGGCGTATGGTCGACGAAGTTGTCGTAGAGCTTTTTATCTTCAGGTGGAAGTAGGATCCGAGCTTGTCACAGAGGTCTTGGGACGGGGAGATGTCCGTGGCTTCACTGCGGGGATTGGTGAATTCCTGGATGACACTGAAAAGTTCCTTGGAGTTGCTGGAGTTGGCGAGGATTTTGCTGTGGATGAAGGTCCTTTTGGTGGTTCTGATTCATTGGTGGTAGTCCGTCATGGCGTCCTTGTAGGTGGTGTAGTTTCCAGGTGTCTTACTGTTTCTCCAGTTCTTCACCAGGCATCTGCAGGTGCGTCTGGCTTCTTGGAGGTCGGTGGTGAACCAGGCGGCTTTCCTGGGGCGCTGTTTGTCGGGGTTGCATAGCGGGGCGAGCCTGTCTGCGCAGTTGGCGATCCAAGTGTGGAATTCCCTGGCTGCTGCGTTGGCGTCCGATGCCGTGGTGTGGTTGTCTCGGGTGAGGGTGGAGTTGAGTTGCTTGTTGGTGACTTTGCTCCAGTTCCTTCGCGGTGGGCATGGGGCTGGTTTGGGTGCCTCGGGTTTGTCGACGAGGAAGTGTACGCAGTGGTGGTCGGTCCATGGGGGTTGCGTTGTGTGGCTGAAATGGACGCTGTTTCCTCCTGCGAAGATGGGGTCGAGGGTGTGTCCTGCCCTGTGGGTCGGTGTGGTGACGAGTTGTTTAAGTCTGATGTTGGCGAGGTTGTCACGGAGGGTGGTGGAGTTGGGGTCACTGGGGTTGTCAAGGTGGAAGTTCAGGTCTCCGATTAGTATGTAGTTCATTGAGGCGATGGCGTGGGGTGCGATGAGGTAGGTGATGGTGACGGCGAAGGGGGCCCGGGGAGTCTGTAGGTGAGGGTGCCGCGGAGTGTGGAGTTGGGGCTGGTCTGGATCTGGAAGTGCAGGTGTTCGGCGGAGGGGAAGGCTTCGCTAGAGGTGGTGAGGCGGAGGGTGAGTACACCCCCTATTATGCCACCCTCCAGTGGGAAGGAGGCATAAGCCTCGCTCTGGTTGGCTTGGTCCCCCCATCTGCAAGATGGCGGGAACTGAGAGTTGGGCTTCACCTCGCCTCTTCCACCTGAGGTGTGGGGTTGGCATAGGTGGGCACACCTCTCCTCCTAACTTGGTTTTCCCGCCGATTCTCATGCCCAAAGTGGGGGTCAGAACCGGTGGGGGCCAGTTGCTAGGAGCAGCAAATGGCTGGGGTAGCTCACAAAGGCAGCAAGCCTTTGAAGCTTCCCCTTCATGGAGCCAGCCCATTCTGGGGGAGGAGGCTTGGCACCTCGACCCAGGATGTGATTTGTTTCAGGACCCTGAGAGCGGTAGGCTCTTGACCCAGGGGTCCCGAAACATGTCTGGTGGTGACCGCTGGCGATCAGCCACTCAGCCAGGACACTAGAGTTAGGTCGTTTTTCAGGGGGCATCTCTAAGATGCCCTCTGAGTGCATGTTTCATTATATCCCACACTGGCATCAGTGTGGGTTTAATGTGCTGTGAAGTTTGATACCAGACTTCCCAGTTTTCAGTAAAGCCATTATGGAGCTGTGGAGTTCGTGATGACAAACTCCCAGACCATGTACTCTTCATGGCATTACTGCACTTACAATGGCTAAGAATGGACTTAGACACTGTAGGGGTACAGGGCTCATGCACCTGTACCCTCACCCAAGGTATAGTGCACCCATTTAGAGGGGTGGCTTACCTATGCCAGGGCAGTGGTTTGTAGGCATGGCACACAGGGATTTGTGCCATGTCAACACTTCACTTTGCTCTGCACCAAAACACGCAGCCTGCAATGGCAGTGTGTGTGTAAAGGTACAGGGCCTTTAAGGGTGGCACAATAAGTTCTGCAGCCCTTAGAGGCCTTCCCTGGTCACAGTTCCCTTGGTACCTATGGTACCTTTTACAAGGGACTTACAGGTGGCCAGAGAGTTGCCAATTGTGTTTTGCAACAGTACAGTTTGGGGAAAGAACATAGGCCCTGGATACCTGGTTGGCAGGAACCCAGGGCACACTCACTCAAAGTACATCAACATTAGGCAAAACGTGGGGGGCAACCATGCAAAAAGGGGCAATTTCCTACAAAAAAGAAAAACAGTTTTTCACGTGCACAGGTGGTCATTGATAACATCACTGATGACAGCTTAAATAACATAATGAAGACAACAACTTCTGAAACAACTACACAGGTAAGAGGATCGTCAAGTATTATGCATTGTGGGTTAGAGCAACAAACGATAGAGGGCAAATATAAATTAAAAGTAGGGAATAGTTTAAAGGAGCCGTAGCGATGCCAGTCTGTCTCACTTGGGATGACTCGGTGGCGCTAGAATGAATAGAAAAGGGACTAAGAAGAGACACTATAGAGAAAAGAGTTAGGATGCAGGATGCAGGAAGAAAGGAGGGAGGCAGTGATGTTCTGGAGCAGGGAGGTGGTGGGAGAGACCGAGCCAGGATTCAGAAGGGGCAAAGAAGGAGGGGAGTCAGGAGCAGACACAGAGGGGAGAGAGGGAGGAGTGTTGCTGCCTCAAATGTCCCTGCTCCATTGCTATACAGAAGCAGATTGAAGCACAGGTATGTTTACATGTAAATTTATACAGAGGTTAATTGTTGAATTAAATATTGTGCAAGTGATCTGTTGCTTACAGTGGTCTTATCCTTTCATGACGTGCTGCAATTAGGAAGCAAAGAGAAAAACATGGCACTGGCCTGCACCCTTTCAGAGAGCTGACGGAGGCGGAGACACAGCATTTATGACATCACTCTCCCATTCCTTTTGGCAATGACATTTCCAGTAGTAGTCTCATTTCTATTATCTGAAGAGGAGAGGAGTGCTGTGCTCTGCTTCAACAAAGACATGCTGAAAGTCACGTGTGTGTGCGCGTGCGCGTGCGCGTGCGTGCGTGTGTGTTGTGCTGTGAAAAGAACGTATACTGTTCCTGAGACTAGTCAAGTAAGCTAGTTTTCAACTTCAGAGGAACACATAACCGCTGTTTCTGAAAGGAGACTCACGGATCCGTTGTTATTTGTTAAACAGAGTCGGACTGCATTATAAGGCAACCGGCGGCTAGCCTGACAGTTCAGTGGGACCGGTTTTTTGGCTGTTTGTGGACCAACTGTTTTATGGTCTGCTAGACCGGTTTTTACTGTTGATTTCCCCGAGATTACCACAAACAATGCCTGCAGTAAAACATAAATGCACGCAATTATCCATACCATACAAAACACTAATACAGTGTCAGTGAGCCATGGTGCTGGAACAAGTTTTAGAGTGGGGTTGCTGATTTGTATCATCACCTCACTAAAGACATATGTGACAGTCTGTATGTGGAAACACAACAAATGCTGCCAGAAGTGAAATATTTGAAGGCCCCCTTTTTTAGTCATTCAGTGGTTAATTTTAACTAATTTTATGTGGATGCATCTGCATTCAAAGTTCTAGCACCACTGACAGCTTGTCTTTACAAGTTCAAAGTTTACTCAATTTGCAAACGTGGGTCGCTGTTTTAGCTTTTTAATTCACTCACCGGGGCTATTTTTATTTTAGTGCTGGGGCCTATTTTCTGTCCCAGTCCGACCCTGTGTTAATATATGCAGTCTCGTTCTAATCTTAGTCAAAGGAGCCTGAGCAGGCTAAGGTTTGCAGTTCAGAATGCCACCCGTTCGTTTAAAAAGAGCATATTTACAAGTCAGCGTATAGAAATGCATTTCTATATCTGGTCTCGTGTCCAGAGCAAGAAAAGGTTTCAACACCTGAGGAAAGGTGATGGTGACCTTCATTCGCCCCTCTCTGTTGCTCATCTGCAATCATTGTTTTTACTATAACCAATACATCAGAAGAATAGACCAGTGGCTCCAGCAACTTCATAGATAGGATTAGGAGCAGAAAAACTACTGTTTTATTTAACATTATAACTATTACAAGTTACAACTAAAACAAGCATTGGCAAAGTCAATAGTTCTGGCATTTCTCATAGCTGCAGAACCTTAAGTCCTTCGAATCAGAAGCAACAGCTTGAAGTCTTTAACAAGGCTGCAGTCCTTCAAGACTATACTACATACCTGTCGAGTCAAAAGCAACTTCAAGTCAATCACAAAGCTGCAGGACCTCCGGTGGTAACCAGGCATGTCTTTCGAGTCAGATGCAAGCTCTTCAAATGATCTTCACAAAACATTTACCTATACACTTTTGTTGCTTTAATGATTTGTCTTTCCTGCAGGATAAATATATGTGCTAGTGCTGGTTTATGACAATGAACCACTAATGCAACTTTCAATAAATACTTTTATTACAATGGAACACTTGTGATGATAATATAGTATAATATAGGTACCCAGCAGTCACTGGTAAATTCAAGTGCCTTCAACCTTACTTTTAGTAAACTGTGTTTTTAGTGGGTGATATGCTGACAAAGGGTTTTTAAAGCTCTAAGAGAAGCTGTCAGCAAGACACCTGTGTTGCTCTCGGCGCCATGGAGAGCAGAGACCACAGCTTTGATTGGGAAGGTGAGGGAAGGGTCAGAGGGTATTGGGCATGTTTGGCAGGGAGCCAGTCATTTTCTTTGTATTTGAGTGTGGGAGAGGGAGGGATTCAAAAGAAGATGGTGTGAGTAGAAGGACAGGACACGTTTAAAAAAAAAAATTGGGTAGACAAGGGTAAATGATGCAGAGTGTGGTGGGTAAGAGGCGGGTTAACAGGCCTTTTTTATTTTAATTGGAGTGGGAGGGAAGAGGGATGGTTGGAGGGGATGGGGTCAGTCCTATGACCCCTTTAACAATGCACAGCAGTGAGAGATGAAATGGGGGCCATAAATAACATAACACTGTAGACAGAGTAACTGTGAATAAAGTTAATGCTTTTCACCTTGGGGTTCTAGGTGACATCATAGACAACTTAAGCTTCACTCTTTGTTGGAAAGTGGATTATTAGTAGTGGCAAATATATATCTACCACTGGCAATAAGGTCACTAACACAGTCTAGGGCTCAGACTAGGTCTCAGAAAATTATTCCCATGCTCAACCCTTAGTAGCTTGGCTGCAAGCAGGCAGGGTTAACTTCGAAGAAAGGTATGCAAAGCATTTAAAAACACAAATTCAGCAAATAATTAAGAAACAACACACAAAAATAATCTAACACCAATTTCTAAAAATAGGAAATATTTTTATCTTTAAAATGATGGCAAAACAAAAATAATACAATGTAGGGAGTCAGAAATATAAATTTTTAAAGATTTAGCACTATATAGCACCTACAAACCTATAGTTTCTATTGGGACATCTGGTCATGCTAGACCAGGACACAGTCAAAGTTTCATGGCAATCACAATGGAGCCCCGCACGGCTTCCACTATTCGTTGGCCTCGGTCAAAGTTTTTACCTTTTGACTTAGAAACGTTTCTGGAGGTTTTTTTGCCAGGGTCCCTCAAGGCTGTCCACCTGTCCGGATTCGGTGACAGCTCACTGGCTTGCCTTTCGACAAGCTGCCGGTCAAACTATGGAAGTCAGATCTCTGGAGCTTTCTTCTGGACGTACCAAGGATCTAGGCCAGCTCGCAGTTGAAGGTGGGTGGCTTGACTCTCGTGGTTGGGCCGGTCAAGTATGTCACCTTCGGACTTAGAAACCTTTACTGAGCTTTTTCTCAAGGGGTTCTTTGCTGCTCTTCACCGGGCCAGATTCAGTGAGGGTTCGCGCGCTTGGCTTTTGACCATCTCCCGGTCAAACTCTGGAAGTCAGACCTCTGGAGCTTTTCAACGGGACGAACCTGGAGGGCAGGCTGACTCGTGGTTGAGGGTCACCGGCTTGAATGGCCAGATTGAGTCAGTCCACTTATGGAGCTTGTTTTCTGAAGTTGCTCCAAACTTCTGGAACTTCTTCCTGAAGTTCCTCAGAGAGTCCCAAAGTGTCCAAAACGTACTCCAAGTGTCTGGAAGCTCCAAGATGGTCCTTTAAAATTTGGGACTTCAGTTCCCACAATCCACTTGGACAAAACCCTTACAAATCCACTGGAGTCACTCCAGGCTGGGGTTTCTTGGTAGTGATGGTCCAGGTGAGATCTGTTAACCTGTAGCTTGCAGGGAGTCCACTCTGTATTCTTCTTGAAGCCAGTTAGGCCCACAGGGCTGTAGTTTCTGATTGTGCAGCAGGCACAGTCAGTCAGAGTGCAGGGCATGGTTGGTGCAAATCAAACTTCCAGCATGAACCCTTCTTCTTCTCTTGTTTCAAGCAGCAGATCTGAGAGGCTCTGCCCCTCTCAGATACTTATTCTGTGTTCTCTGGGGTCAAGCAGGAGGGCACTCCTGTCCAATGAGGGGCAGGGCAACACCCCAGAGCATGACCATTTCCTCCAAAGTGTGGCACAATGGTCTCCCAGAAAGCACAATTTCTCCAAAATTCAATATGGCTGAAGTCTCAGCAGAGAGGCAAGAGCTAGCAAAACCAACCTCCAGGATGGCTCATCTCCATAGTCTCCCTCCCCCTGGGACCTGCACATTCCTTCCTTAAGCCTGCCATCTGGCGAGGTTCAGAGGGGATGGGTGTAGATGGACCTGACTTCTTCTGCCTGTCCCCTTCTTCCTTTGAAGCTCATGGTTTACAACCTCTCCCCGTGCTCTGACATTCCTGTGCAGCAGAATCCTCTCCTCCCAGATGGCTCCTCACCCCAGGTTCCACTTATCACTTCATCAAAGCAGCCTGGCCAATACACTTAACTCTGACCAATCAGGGCAGACCACTGGAAGGCTGAATTCTGGCTTACAAACAAGAAAGTCTTATAACTTCTTTTCTGTACAATTTAGGATACATTAAACAAACGCATATTGTTGGATTTATCAATACCTATCTCCTAAGTCCTTGAATGATATTTTTCTGCAATCCCTAGTGTTAGTTATTAATTAATTGCATCACAAAGGGCAACTGCTGGTGTCTGTCCATCCGTTACAGATATTCAGACAATACATGGAAAAAGAGGGAAGGGAAAAGATCAGGGTTCCACTCTGGTTGAATACTAATACCTGGGAGAATGCAACTGACCTGCTTCTCTCACTCTCTCTTGTGACAAAGAAAGAGTTATTAATTAATAACTTATTGCCATGTTAACCTATGTGGCTGGGGATCTACAATGGGGAAACTGAACTTGGCAGTTTCTCCAACACCAGGGCTTATAAAACATCCTTTATAAGGACCCTGCCTATATCTACAGGACCCCCCAACCCTGAACACCTAGGGGAGATATTAGGGGTGCTCAATATATAAAAATATTGCAGATCCTCACTCCACAGTGCTCCTAGCATAAAAGTTAATTTTGGGAAGCACTTTACTACAATGAGGGAAGAGAAATGTGCAATTTCACTATCTCCAAGGCATATAGAACCTCTTTTATAAGGGTCCTCCTTATAAGTACCTGACCCCCCCAATCCTAGGACACTTAGGGGAGACCCTGGGGGTACCTAATATGCCAAAATATTGTACTTTATCAATTTTTAAATGCCCCAAATAACAAAGTCAAGTTTGGGCACAATTTTCATTTTAAAAGCAGTCCTGCAACAACTGACTTCAGGCTCCCTGCAGTGCACATATGCAAGTGCAGAAAGAGCTGCTGGCCTCTAAACTGCCATACCCTAGTATATACTACGGACTTAAAGGTAGTTTTAACCCCCCTGCCCTATTATGTACTAGGGCCTTATAGGGGAGGTCATGCCAATCATAGAGGTACCCTAACCCATAGTGGTCCCTAGTGTATGTAGGTGTTTTCACTGAATTTTAAGTGTGTTTTCGCATAGCACTGGCCCTGGGCCTGGTTAGGCAGAGCCCAAGGACAGTCATAGTCAGTTACCACGAGTACCAGTCAGCAAAAAATGGGGGTGCCCAGGGCACAGGATGACTTTGCAACACTCTCCTTGACTATTTGATGTTACTTAGATCCCCTGAGTGTTAAACATGTTATTCATATATAATTCTATATGCTGTACTTTAGGGGAGCATAACACAGCGCTCCGACTGGGAATGAAAATACCCAATCTCCCCCACTTGAAAGTAGGTTTAGCTTTTGTTGATGACAAAGAGGTAACATCTTCTCACCCTCCCTATTGTTTTTTGAATAACAAACTGGTCAAATTCAGCCTCACCACCAAACCATGAGGCGATTGAAATCAATTACACCTGCACAGTGCACCAGTCTATGAATGTACTCTATCACCTTTTTTTTTCAAAAAGAAAGCGTACATGTGAAAATCAGTACCTTTAAGAAAGTTATTTGCTCTTTGTGCAAACTATACAAGAAACTTTGACCACAATCCTCATCTCTCTCTCCTTAATAGAATCTAGAAGGGGCAGCGGACGCTTGTGCAGCCCTTTCTCTAATAGCGATAGCGCTGGTGCACATAAAGCGCCAGAGCTATCTTCATGGGGCATTCCCTCATTTGCATGGAGGTGTGCTCCATGCAAATGAGGGAATTGCGCCGGCACCGTATTGCAGGCGCAGAGGCAAAGAAGCTGACTGCACCTGCCTGCAAGGGGATCTCTAATTTCCCTTCAAAGTGCTGGCGGGTTGCCGCGTGCACAGTGAAACACAGAGCAGCTGCTTCAGCCGCTCTGTATTTCACTTGAATGCGCTGCCCCCAGGGCAGCACGAGTTCGCGACTGCCCTGGGGGCAGCACATTTTATGTAATAGGGCACCATTTCTGCCCGGCGCACCTGTTTTATGGTGTGCGAGGGGCAAACAGGGAATGTGCGACCTAATACATAATATCGCCGCTGGTGTTACACTAGTGATAAAAATAGGTATTATCTGTCTGTGTACTAGATGCAAAAAGAACACACTATTTTACAATAATGCAGATTGCAGAACTTATTCCAAAGATTAAAGCAGGATCTCCCATGACCCATGCCCCCCAAAGATTGTTCACTTGGTTCTGGATGTCATAGCACGTCATTTATCTGTCATCTTCTCTATCATGTTTAATACAGGTATTTTACCTACCTCTTGGACGTCAGCTTCAGTGCTTCCTCGTGTAAAAAAGCCCAATCTTGACAAAATGACAGCATTTGACATGGTCGACCATAATATTCTGATCGATCGTGTCAACAAGGCCGGGATCCAGGGCCTGGCTCTGAAGTGGCTTTCCTCCTTCCTCAGAGACCGGTTCCAAGCGGTGCGTCTTGGTAATTTCTCCTCTACCAAGATAGAACTGACTTGTGGGGTTCCCCAGGGCTCTTCTCTTTCCCCGCTCCTTTTTAACTTGTACCTATTCCCTTTAATCTCTTCCTTGAGAGAAAGGAAAGTGGGAATATACAATTATGCGGATGACCTTCAATTGGTTTTCGACATCAATCTTTCATCCTCTTCTGTGTCCCATTTTCAAGACACAATGATTTTTATAAGCAATTGGATGAATGACAACCAATTGAAGCTTAACCCTGACAAAACTGAGCTTATCCTCACTGGAGGGTTTTCCAACCCATGGAATTCCAACTTTTGGCCATCTACCCTTGGTAGTCCCCTCCACCGGCCAGCTCAGTTAAAAGCCTAGGCATAGTGATAAGCAACGATCTGAGCATGAAAGCTCAGATCAGCGCTGTTGTCTCCGCTGGTTTCTTCCAACTTCGGAGAATAAAGAAGATCAGTAAGTTCTTGTCCAGGGAAGCCTTGATTTTAGTTGTTCTGGCATTGGTCATCTCCCGCTTGGACTATGCTAACTCACTCTATGTCGGCATTCCGGCATACCAATTAAAACGCCTTCAGCTGGTCCAGAATCAAGCTGCCAGACTGATTTTTGCACAACCTAAATGGCATCATGTTAAGCCACTGATGAAAAGCCTTCATTGGCTTCCAGTGGCCAAGCGCAGTGCATTCAAGTTAGGATGTACTGTTTTTAAAGCCCTTCATGGCAACAGCCCAGCCTTCATTGCTTCTAAGATTTCTCGCTATGTCCCCTCTCGCAATCTACGTTCCTCCCATCAGAATCTTTTGGTCACTCCTATTTTTAAACGTAAGAAACACGGAGGGTCCAGATTTATGGTCTTAGCCCCTCTGTTCTGGAACTCGCTCCCTATGGAGATGAGGTCTCTGACCTCTCTCACTCTATTCAGGAAACAGCTAAAGACCTGGTTGTTCGCACAGGCGTATGGAACTTAAGCCATCCACTCCTGATGCCACCTTTTCACTCCCCCCAGCGCCAAGAAACCTTTGGTGAACGTGCGCTTGACAAATGCTTTTAACATAACATAACATAACAAATCTTAATATTCTGGATCCAAACAGCTACTGACCTATAGCTTGGCTCCCATACCCAGCCAAACTGGTAGAAAAATCATGAATCTCCAACTTTCCTCCTTTATTGAGAATAATCATCTTTTGGATGATACGCAGTTCGGTTTTAGAGAAAATCATAGTACCGAAACTGCTCTGTTTACAGCTACGGAGGAAATTAGAGCGTCCCTAGACAGAGGGGGCAATGCGGTCCTTATCCTGCTAGATCTTTCAGCAGCTTTCGATACGATCAACCACAAGATATTGGTTGACCGTATGCTGGATCTTGGGATTGGAGACACAGCCCTGTCCCTACTAAAATCTTTCCTCACGGGATGCCGACAAGTGGTGTCGTTGGGCGAATTTAATTTAGATCCATACTTCTTACCTTGCGGACTCCCACAGGGCTCTTTCCTATCCCCTACCCTATTTCATCTTTATGTTACACCTCCTGCCTCCCTAATAAAATCCTTTGGCCTGTCACTGGCGTCATACACAAATAATAGTCGCACACGCAAAAAGTGTAAACCATTCTGGTAGCACTTTCAGCAACTGTATGAGTGCTGTCAGCAAATGAATGGATAGTAATTGCCTTAAACTAAATCCTACAAAAACAGAGGTCATCCTGTTCGGCAATGATCTGTACATTTGGTCTTCGAACTGATGGCCAACTGATCTGGGCACTCCACCAATGCCAACGTCAAAAGTAAAGAATTTAGGGATTTTTATGGATAGGGAGCTAAAATATAAGGACCAAGTCAACAAGGTCACCTCCTCCTTCAACTTAGAATCATCAAAAAAATCGGAAAATGTCTTCCAGCAGATCTCTTGAAATCTGTAGTTATTGCCTTGGTTCTATCGCGATTGGACTACTGTAATGGCCTATATGTAGACATTCCAAAAGGTCCACTTAAGAAACTACAAACTCTTCAAAAATGTGGCAGCACGATTCCTACAAAAAATTAAAAAATCTCAGTCGGCTAGATCAGCCATCAGTCAACATTATTGGCTCCCGGTTAGCCATCGTATCACCTTTAAGGCACTTTGTCTAGCCTACATGAACCTGTACGGGAAAGCCACATTTTACTTTAAGAAAAACCTGGAATGGTATGTACCTGGTAAAACCTTCTATTCCAGTGCAGCTAGATTCATAAAGGTTGCTACTTTCAAACGTGCCACTTGGGGTGCAAGAAGCTTTTTCAGATCTACAGCTCTACAATGGAACTGTCTTCCACTTGAAAACAGCTTCTTCACTCTTTGTTTTCAGGAAACAACTTATAAGCTGGATTTTTAACCAGTCACCCTATAGTACCCATATTCAGGACTCTTATGGTTCATCTCTGTTTGCATAGCGCCAAGACGCCTCCGGGCATTTGTGCGCTTTAGAAGTCAAATCATTTATTCATTCACAGAAGCGTATTCCATGTGATTCTTTACTGTAATTTGAGAAATACTTTCCTATACCCTGCACCGGTGTGAGTGTAATTTCAAGTACAGTAGAATGAGGAAACTGACAGCTTGTCGATGTGTTCCATAGTAAAACACAAGGGACCTCGTTATGGGTGGCCTAGTAAATAGACCAGATGTTCCCCACCCCTGGAATTAACAGCAACGAGGGTTCTGGTAACTCGTCGGTTTGGAAAATACAGCCTATTACAAGATGGACTATGAGGGTCTTTAAGAAATAAGGAATAACCAGGGGAATTAGTAATTCAGATCCATTGCCCCAGAAATTTCTCACACAGGGGTTTTAGCTTGTTTTTGTAAAAGTAAAAAGAAAGGTGATCCCGGTGATCTCATAATTCTAGCGAGCCTAATAACTGTTGTCACCGGCCCCACTGGGATTAAGCAGCTAACAGTGGCGGATGGTGACATTTGAAAGTGGTGGGGGGGTAAAAAGATTGTCATACTGCACTGCGAGCGAGTGTAGCGAGCGAGCCCAAACAACCTCCCAAAAGAAAAATTTGAAAAAAGAGTGGAAAAATGATGCATTTTCAAGCAAATTTGAGAAAACAGGAAGGTTAATAAAGCAATTGTGAAAGTGCAGTTATTACATTAATAAAGAGATGTCATATAACATAGGTAGCTGCTTATTCAGTATAACCACATGGTGTTGTAGGATTTGTATGTCCCAGTCCCTAAAATGGTCTCTTTTCTAATTATCATCGTATCATTCTTCCTTCCGTTCTTGTATCTGTTTCTCTTTTGTAATATCCTGTGTTCTGTCTCAATTTAATATCTTCCTAGTTCTTGACCTCCATCCCCGTCTTTTTGTAAATTTGACCTTCAAAGTGTGCCAAAAATCATGTGAGCAGGTCAAAGCTCGCAAAGGTATCCCTTAGCTTGAATTCAGAGGCCTGTGGCTTAATGATCAGTGCAAGAGAATTAAGATATATTGATCTTTGGAGCAAATATACAATAACATCAAGGTAAGAGGAGGCTGTGAGAAAGAGGGTGGCTGTGAGGTGGAAGGGGTCTGCTAGGGGTACGAGGCGGTATTAATTATGAAGGTATATTAGAGGTAGGAAAGTACTGTGGGCTAGAGCTGCATACCCGTGAGAGGTACTGTGAGGTAGAGAATGTATGTGAGAGGTAAGAGGAGATGGAAGGAGTCTGCTAGGGGTAAGAGAAGGTGCTTGTGGTGAACGCCTATTAGAGGTAGGACAGCACTGTAGGGTACAGCTGTATACCTGTGAGAGGTACATGGATGTAGTGAGGTAGAGATGTATGTGAGAGGCAAGAGGAGGCTGTGAGATGAAAGGGGTCTGCTAGGGGTAAGAGAAGGTGGTGTGTTAGAAATGAAGGTCTATTAGAGGTAGGACAGTACTGTATATCTGCGAGAGGTACATGGACTGTGAGGTAGATGCATGCCTATGGTAGAGTGGGAGAATCTCCAAACTCCCAAAAGATGCTGTGAGAAGGAGGGGAGTATGTGAAATGGGTAAAAGAAGGATGTGAGTAGGATTCAAAGGTCTACCAGTGGTAGGACAGTAGTGTGAGGTAGAGCTGTACATCTCAGAGGCACGAGGAGGGTGTGAGGCAGAGATGCGTGTAACAAGAGGCTGTGAGGTGGGAAAGGGAGTCTGCAAGGGGTAAGTGAAGGCGGTGAGACAGATGAAAGTATGAGTGAGGGGCGGGCAGAGGAGGGTGCGGATGGTAGGAGTAAAACTGGCAGTGGTAAGAGGAAGCCATGGAATCCAATGGCAGATCTGTGTTAGAGATGTCCTCCCCTCCTCTGCCCTCCTCTGCCCACCTCTGCCCTCCTCTGCCCACCACGTGCCCTGCAGGTCATGATGGGCCTGGCTGCTGAGAGCCAAGCTTATCAAAGTTTGGCTCTGGCTCAAGAGACACTTGCGAGCCCCACCTGCTCCTGCCCTCTGCCCCCTCCAGCCTCTGGCACCCACCCTCGCAGCACCGCATTGCCACCCACGCATACGAGGCGCTGTCACTGTGCTGCAGTGCATCTGTAAATATTTCTCCGGCGGCGCCTCCGCAGTGCAGCACCTTTTAACGAGGCCTTGTAAAGCCGGGGAGCGCGAGGGACGGGAAGGGAACTCTTTTACTGTAGTCATAAGTCAGGGTCAGCCGGTGGCAGCCAAGGGGGGCTGGGGGCCGCACCGTACACCTTAATGAAGCATTGGAAACCCATCCACTGTAGCATGCAGCGGAAAGGAAACGTTCCCCCTGATTAATGTCCCTGCAATATGTCACAAAGTCATACCTGAATAACGCCCCAGCTGTCACCACAGCTGCAGCGAGCACACCGAAGCTGCCGCAGAGGTCCGCAGTGCTACATAACTCCTGCAGTGAATGGCATGGCTCGCTGCCTCTCCAGCGGAGACCTGGTGGTTCATCAGTACTCTTACAGTGCCATCCTTTCCTGACAGCCTCGATCTAGGCGCTACACCTGCCCCTCCACTCCACGCCTGCAACCACCCGTGGCTTTTATATTCTTGCTGCTTTGTAGAATTTTATGCTCAGATAAAATGATCAGATAATCACCGCCTAACACATCTCTGAAGGCCTCTGACGTCTATACTGCATTCCATTCCATTACAATGGCATTAATATAGCGCTTCGTGCCACACACGCACCTCCTTACACAGTGACACTGGGTTGGTCTCTACATGGACATCTGATGGGAGTTAATCTAATCTGCGCACGGGAGTGGAAAGTTATTGGTTATTTAATAGTTTTGAAATTGGCTGTAATAACATTGTTCTTCAATCCTGTAACATTGGTGAGACCTGAAAGGCTGGCTGGCAATGATGAGAATGACCGTGACGCATTTACGGATTCTTACTTTTTAGACTTCACTGTTCTGAGTCTGACTGACTGATTCTCAATCAACGTCACAATTCCGAATGATCAGATCAGGGGTCAGGGCAGGCAGGGTCAGGATCTTTCTTGAACGGTCGCCGGTCGGACCACCAACACCATCGAGATCCGAGCCACGACGAGGACGAGCAGTAGGCAGGCAGTGCACGAGGTGTCGTTGCGGTGCTGCGACGACGTGGGTGTCACGTCAGACAGTCACCATTGCGAACAAAATGGCCAATCACTGTGCATGGCTTCACATAAGCCACACAGTGATTGGCCATATACCGCTTCAAGTGCGGCAGTGCTGTGCCACCCACGTGCGGCACCCAATGTGATTGTGAACAACAGCTGAGCCAGCCCTCAGACTGCGCGGTGTCTCTCACTCTCAGTCTCAGCCAATCCAGACGCTGCATTAGCAATAGCAGCGCCAGGATTGGCTAGAGAGCAGAGATGCCCCCCGCCCATTAGGAGACCGGGGGGCCGGGGGCTGCTGTACGAAGCAAGCAACCCTCGGTCCCTCGCTCTCCTAAGGGGAAGGCAGCGGCTAGTAGTAGTGCGCATGTTCGGGCTGGTCGTAAAAATGACCATGCCCAAAACCGAACATGCGCACTGACTAATATGCTGCGCTGCGCTTGAGTGTACAGACTAGTACAGTGATTCACCACCAAGTGGGCGTGGCCGGTCAGGTGCCGGCCCGGAACAGCCGGGCGGCGCGATACACAACACATATCAAGTTGATCAACAATCTTATAGAGAAGTAGAGAACTTCTTAAGTAGAAGTTAACGCGAGAACGAATGATGGGCCCTGGGGCCATGGGGGCATGTGGCAGGTGGGGCAATGCCCCAGCGCCCAAACGGACGCACCACCAGGGCCTGAGTGTCATACCGCAGTGCAGCCACAAGCCTTAAGCTAGCATCAAACAAACAACCACTGGAGGAAAATGAGGGTAAATAGGCCAACATTATTTACTAAAATACTTCCTTCACACTGCTGCAGCATAATATAGGTCGATATAAGGATTGAAAGACAGAACAGAAATGTGTTTTCAGATGATGTCAATGGAGAGAAAAAATATATTTTCCATTTATGGAAGGGCTGTTTATTTACGCAAACAGGTTAACCATAAATCCATGTACTAAGTTTATAGTACTTCAAGTACTCGAAGCTCAACAGTGTGAACTCTGAAAACATGATGACCGGTATTTGTATTACACAATGTTCGTTCTATGAACAAAATGCAGCCCTCTTGCCTACTTGCCTAAGTGGTCATATCTTTTTGTTGCATCATTGCCAAAATAAATATTTATACCTGGGCTTTGCAAAAGGGTTTGGCAAACATTCTGATGTTCCTAGATAAAGTGTTTGCTGTTGCTCTGGACACTTCTGTTTGAGGGTCACGTTCTTCGGTGGTAGAAAGAATGTCAAGTCTTCTCAAGGTACATACAATCAGGAGTTTTCTGAACTTTTTATTTTTTTATTTTATCTAGGAGTCGTTTGTTGAAATTATAAGTTTGGAAACTAAGTAAATTGAACAAAAGATTGAGCAAAATGAACTTCCATCCTCATTTAGAGTGGCATCCTGTTCAGTAGCCATCATGATTTAGAATAAAAGCAGGGTGGAGCTGTCATTAGGAGTGCCCTGGTTTATTACAATCACTCTTTCCCTAACTATTTCTGCAGGGATTGCCATTATAAGTAGACCCGACTTTACCACAAAGAATTGTTATCAGATACGATAACGTCCACACACCAGGATGAATTTCCGCAGATCCAACCTGACGAAATGCATTAATGTAAAATGATCTGCACATACCTGCACACGCAGATTTTGGTATGGCCGAGATCAGGGCTTACCCCTACTGTTACCCTTGGACTGCGGTGCAGGGAGTTGGTGGATAAAAAGGGGCAGGAGAGAGGTGACGCATTAACCTGAGACTCCTCAGCCATGCTGCAAGTCAGCAATGCAGTGGAGAGGACAAGCACAGCCTGTGGCTGAAGCTGAAGGGGGCATCTGGGGTGCAGGCAGGAGCTGGTCTGTAGAGGTCTCTGCACCCCTAAACCCCATCTGCCCAGAGCCCATGAACACCGGTGCCTGGGAACTAGTGAATCCTTCTTCAAACAAGCCCTCGGATTCTTACATGCCATTAACATCCCCCTCTCTCCTTTGATCAGGTCAGTAAGCTGGTTTTCAAAAATCCAGTTATTAATTTTGCTTGCACCCACTCATGTGCAAAAAATATATAGCCACAATGGATGTAAATGCGCCAGCACACGCCTAAATAGTCCTAGTTTAACTATTCTGTGAGTGCTGGTATATGCCTGAGCGCACCTTTAAAGATAAGTGTGCAGGACATGTCCAGGTTCCACTCCTGAGGCTGAAGAGGAAGAGGGTGGCCATCAGAAGAGAACTGACATGGTCTGGATTTAAGTATCCTTGATGCTCCACACACACATTAAATGATAGTACTCCGTTATCTCCTTGCTGAATCCAGTCCCCCCTCTATCTAGATATATCCTTCTCGAGATGTCTGGTCATAAAAGAACAGGGGTTCACTGCAACATCGCCCAAGGAACTATCAAAAAACTCTTGTTAGAAGCACTACTGAGACACTGTTATTACTAAAATGAATGTGCATGGTGTCAGATGCCAGTTCCCTGATCCTGACGCCTTTGTGCAAGGATTCTTTCTTTTTGGCACACCACTAAAGCAACTGCTCTCCCCTTTTTCGTGTATTTTCTTTTTTTGGCACAACTATTTTATAATCTTCCTCACTATCCCCATGTGCACCATTCTTAACAGTGTTAGATCTATGTTGCCTCCCTTCATCTCTTTTTCTTGTTTCCATGCACCGCTTCTATTTTGGGGCCTGATTACGATCTTGGCTGATGGGATACTCCCTCACAAACGTGACATGTTACCCCATATTACAAGTTTCATTATATCCTATGAAACTTGTGAAACGGCAGACAGGATATCAGTTATGTTTGTTACGGTGTATCCCATCTGCCAAGATCACAATCAGGCACTTGAAGCAAAGTATAGACTTGCGATTCGACTTCCTAATCCTTCCATTTATATCCTTAGAATTTAACCGATGTTCTCATGTATCATTTATACCCTCAGATCCCCCCAAGTTACTTTATGGTTTACATCTTTTTATTGAATTTTGAATTTTCCATGACAAAAAGCACCACCTACAACCTGACGGCCGGTGGGCAAAAAAACATAGAAACGCAAATTAGAAAGAGGAGATGGAATTAGAAAGAGAGAGAAAGGAAGAGAATAGGGGGAGTACGAGGTCCATCACTGGTTACGATCTCGTTCCCTTGGTGGGGATCATCATGTGGCTTGTGTTCCTGCTGCAAGGCTATCTTTGAGTTTTGTGGGGGATCTCTGGTAAGACCGAGTACACGTAGATATATCGGGCATGTTAGTTCGTTAAATTCAGAGGATAGGAACTCCACTGTGGAGCTCCAGGTTTTGTGAAAGCAGGGGATCCTCTGCGGTATACTGGCCATTATCTTTTCCATTCCTACCACTTCCCATAACTTATGTAGCCAATCTAGCCTGGTTGGAATGCTTTCCTTACCCCACCTAGCTAATAGTACTTGTTTAGCCGCTCCCAAGGCCAGCGTAATAGCGCACCCTCGGCACGATTTAAGAGGATATGTTAATATATTCGGAAGGCCTAAAAGTATGTAGCTTGGGAATCTTGGCAGGTCTGTATCGTGTGTAGTGTTGATGTCCGTCAGTATGGCATCCCAGAAAGGCTGTATCTTGGGACATTCCCATAGCAAATGAGTCAAGGTGCCTATTTGGCCGCATTGGCGCCAGGAATGAGCGTCTGCCCCTGGTTTCCATTGCGCTACCCTATCTGGGGTGTAATACCAGTAATGCGCTATTTTGAGGAACATCTCCTTACCTGCTGTGCTACAAGAGGAGGCGCTAGCTCTATGTACGATGTCCTGCCATTCCTTTGGGGTAAAATCCCTCTCGCATTCTGTCTCCCACCTGCGCTGCGCTGGTGACTTGTTTCGCTGTGTGGGTATAGTTAAAAAGATATATATGTCTGATAATAAACGCTTGTCTGAAGTTCTGGTTATCAGCCATTTCTCGAACTTCGTTAAAGGGCGTCCTGCGTGTATGCTAACATTCGGTTGTGTCACCCAGTGTCTTAGAGCAAGGTATTGCCAATATGTTGTTTTGGGAAGGCCATATCCCAAGTTACTTTAACACGCTGGTTGAGGCGACTTCCCTGTGCTCAGTTTACACTGATTGGCTAGATCCCTTTCGCTTTTGCTCATAACTTGTGGTTACCATGAAATACACTAAAAGATAATTTGAAGATTGCTAATGATGGAAAGTTTCATCGTCGATCCTGCATCCTGTGTCTGTCCACCTTTCCCCTTTCCTTACACACAATGGTTAAGGAGTTAGGTCAGAGGCACGAATTTAGAATTATATTAAAGTGTGAATTTCCTGGTTCTTGTACATTTTAATGTGCACCATGTTTCCCTGTTGTTCCCATGTTCCTCATTGTTCCACTTTTCAATTCACTTACAATAGTCTGCATAGGACCGACAGCTTTACAGACACGTACAAAACATAACGGACCCAGGCCCGGATTTAGGTTTTGTTGACATATTTGAACAACGGTTGTGTTCAATATCATTTATGGGTGTATTTTTCTTCAATTTATAATTGAGCATTTGATTGTTGAACAGCCATTTTTTTTCATTTTACACACTTTTTAATATATGTCAACATTTTTAGATCCTTTTTTAAATATGCACATTATTTTCGAAAATGTAGGCATTATTCAAGATGATGTTGCACTCGTCTTCTCGCAAGAGTGTTGCCTAACTAACTACATGTGCAGCTGAAGGAACAAGAAGCTACTTTAATCCACTTTTGAAAAATGGATTCTTAGTCAAATTAGACGTTTGGAAAAAGAAATTCTAAACCATGTTGATAAGTGGCCTTGTGCACTAATTGACCATTTGTGTCTTTGCTTTAATTTTTAATGAAGGTCAGATTACATACAAGTTAACAAACAATGAAGAGGAAGTGCAGAGGATAAAAATAGGATGATATCCCTGCGAATGTGTATCCCAAATACATTAGAGGATCTTTAATGAGGGGGCTAGCTACTGAAAGGACGAAGACCATCAACAATGTAACATTACAACATCTCTCGTCTCTCTTCTAAATGGAGAGAGTTACCAAACATAGCAGAAACATCGGGATCTTGTGTGCAAACTTACCTGTACATAAACTGTTGTTTGCTGCACAAAACACACTTTTAATTAAACAATGTGACTCTCTACATGTAAAACAACGTCTCTTGTATGCAAGTATGTCCCCGTAATTTAGGTATGTTTGTATGTACCTTAATAGAAATTAGTTCACTTTGTCCTAATCTAACTTGTAGCTTCCGAACAGAACCAATGTATCAATGTCTGGCTGATGCAAATGTTCCAGGTACATATGAACATGTCATTTTTTCATTAGTTGCAAAGGTGACAATTTCTTTATGCTCCTCTTTTCCAACAGGTAAGCATGGCAGATCAGAAGCAGTCGGTAAAGTTTTCTGGCTGATTGCTTGAGGTTCTGGGCAATATAGTCATCAACACTAAACCCTAACTTTTCGGCATCTGTGCATCCCATAGACCAGTGCATTAAGAATAAAATATGTGCAGGAATGAATGATGTTGCATCTGTGAGACTTATATGTAGGAGAGTAAGATCGAAAAAGACAATCTGAGAGAGGAATTAGAACATTGGAATGTTGGGAGCTCCATTGAAGACAATGGAGTTGCTCTGGGCTTATAATGGCTGGTATAAGCCCAGCGCTCCAACATTCCAATGTTTGTCTTTTTGTTTCTCCATTTTTAATTTAGAACATTCTACCCTTAGTGGGTGGAATGTTCTAATAGCCTTATAGCCCTTCTGCCTCAGGCTATACCGGTTGTTAAAGGCCCTCTCCCTCGTTATAGGCCCTCGCCTGCGGCTCGGGCCTATAACTCGGGATCAGGACCTTTAACAGCCGGTATAGCCCTCGGCAGCGGGCTATAAGGCTATATTAAAGATAATAGTGGCAAAAGACCATAGCCAACGCACTAGTGATACCCACCACCTTGACGATGAATTGATTCCATTTCAAGGAAAGCTTTTAGCATTAATAGACCTAGGAACAAATGCAATTGATAGAACTGACGAGCCTAGCGGTAGAAAGCATTGGCCAGCAAAGTACTGTACACACTGTAACACTGATGAGTAAAATTACGCCTAGATACCACAGGGTAAGTAGTACTACTGAAGTACTACTTTACATAGTACAAAATGCAGATTGTGAATCAATCCAAAAGTGAATACCCCGCATTACCTGTGATTGGCCATGTAGAGTGTGTGACTTACTCTAAGGCTTGGCTGAAGTAGATTTGAATCTGTTTGGGATGTAGGAATGCTGGGATAGAGTAGGTTTACTGGGATTGATATTGGTATTGCTTTGTTGAATTTCAGCTCACTCACACGTCTATAGGTGAGCTTTTCTATTTCTATATCCTTTCCTGTACCCTTCCATAATTTTCCTTTCGCCTTCTGACTTTGTAGTAGATATTCACCATTTTCAAGCCATTTACGCTGGCCACTCCCACACAACACCTAAAATGTAGGACTTTGTCTACAGATTTCTATGCATTCATGACGGAGAACTTTGCACATATGAGATAGAACCAGCGTGGGCAAAGAGCCATACCCGTAAGATTGTGAAAGGCACTTAAGAGTACATGAAGAATGTATTCGAAAAAATGTGAAAGTGACACTAAATAGATTTTCCATGACTGTTCTGACTTGTGTGCATTGCACCTCGCCGTGCGGGCGAGATGGCTTCTGTCTGACCTGGAATGAAATTCCTGACTCACAGTATTCTCGTGGAACTACTTCTGCAGTGAGTTCCTTTTTTATTGTAGTACTTGTCCAGGTGTGGTGAAGTAACTTTTACTCACTGGCACCGGTGGGATGCATGGCCATACAAAATGTTTTCTCCTGCCCAATAATATGTATTATCTGTTCCAATCTTAATTCATTCATTTTCAGGTGTGGATTTGTTATAGATCTATACTAGTATTTTCTTTCTAGTCTAACAGTGTATGAGGAAAACAAGATTTATCTCTGCACATGCTTAGTTGGTAAGAAAAATTAAGACATTAATAGAGTGTTTCTGTGGAGTGCAGACATTGGTACTGGGCGCACAGCATTGCTACATACCATGCCACTTGCCTGAAGGACAGGCTATATCTTGTGTCTTATCATTGGTTCTGGACATAGATGTTGACCAAGGGCCACGCTGTGCACAGTAGCTCATACAAACCAAAGGATATGACTGCAGAGCATCCACACAGAACCTGGCCCTATTTATTCATGTATTTATATAAGCTTTTGCATTGTGTGGACCACATCTCATCGGGCATCACATAACTGCTCAAAGGAAGAGCACATCAAGGGAGGAGAAGGACAAACACTGGTCACAGAGGGATACAAGAGAGGGAAGGGGGAGAAAGATAGAAGTCAGACGTTATTTCTAAAAATTGTAAAAGTGTCTCACAGGGACAATGACTGTAGATGTGTTAACAGTCCGTACAGGGTGTGTAACATAGTCCATTCAGGGGCATACCAGAATGTGTGGAACAGAACTTGAGTAGTCATAGTCTATGTAGGGACAACACATATTGTGTAGAATAGCAGGTCTACACAGGAGCATGAGAGGTAGGAGTAGAGAATAAAGCACATTGCAACTCTTGCACAATTAGGCTAGCTGGTATAGGGGCATTAGAAAGAAATGAAATCGAGGAGGAAAAAGAGTGAAGCAGTAAGTCAGCAGGATGACAATGGTGACCGGATTCAAGTGCCTTTGTTTGGAAGGTAATACATAACAACAATGTCCCAATTGGAGAGACCAACAGAAAGGGCAAGACAAAACTAATTAGCTTGTCCTAATTTCATTTGTCTGCACCAACTTCCTCAATCCTGAGGTGGGGGTAAACAATTACTTTTGTCAACAGGAAAGAGAATATACAAGAATGTCAATACTTATCACACACACAAAAAGTAAATGCATAAGTTGTTTTATATATATATGCAACTTGACAGTGTAATTACATTATTTACAAATGGTCGTACCAGATAGAAAGAAAAGAGAGAGAAAGCGCTCAAAAAGAGTGCCTGTGTAGGAAATTCAGTTAGAGAATGGAAAGAGGAAGTGGACCTCATACATGTAACATAGTCATTGTATAAAAGCCTGTCTGTTACATTTATTAGTACATCATAAATGCGATCTCATTGTAAATGGATACTGATTTCAATCAAAGTTGCCCCTTCTATGGAAGGATAGTCCAATCCAGGCTTTGCGAAATGTCGACGTTTTGACCCGACATACAGGAGAGGGGCCAGTCAGAGCCTCAACAGTGGGTCTTCAGTAGGACTTGGTGACAGAATAGAAGGGAGCAACCTATTAGGTAAAGGGGGACAACAGGCCCAACTTAATTAAAAACAGTTAAAAATGTGTGTGTGTTATTGTGCCAACTCTTTACGAAAGAGAACCACATTCTCATCTGGTGTATTCAGTCTGCCGGTAAGGTGTTCTGAAAAATGGTTGAGAAGACAAGGGCTGACTGGCTCCTTGCCTTAAAGGGAAACTTAAACAAAATCCTGGAAAATGCAATCAGAAGGACCCAGTATCACTCGTGGTGTCCGGACTGTGAGGGAAACAAAGAAATCAGACTATTAAAAACAGCTCGCCTTAAACAAAGTGGCCTTATTGGAGAGCATAAGAATCTAGATATGCGGGAGCGTGGTTTGGCGCCAGCCAAGAAGGCCGCGTAAGACTCGAGCTCTGCGCCATCCTCCGACTACCCAACTAAAATCCGGCAAATTTATCCACCCGTAAGCCGTGCAAAACCGTACCGGAAAGCACCCAACCAAGAGGACTATCCGATCCAGCAATCGCGGAACGACTGCGATACCGAGGGACGGAGATCGCATGAGTGAGGCGCAGACGAGCGGAAACGGGCCGGCCGCGGCTATTCAGCACAGCGCAGGCCGGGAGCTGCAGTTCCGGGAGAGACCCCACACAACCCGCGACCAAAGTTCCCGATGCTCTGGGCATGACTGGAGCACAACAGAGAGTCACCGTTCCCCTCCTTTTGCCATCTGGCGAAGCACATGAACAGGACTGGGAAACGGACCGGCCGCCCAGTTGTCAGTATCGGAAGGGAGTAAGAGGCTCTGCCCGGGCTGGAACATCCCGGCCGGGGCCTGCACGAAGGCTGGTGAGCCAGAGAGGCCGCAATCAGGGCAATCAGGTCCTGCGGCAGCTGAGAAGAAAGCAAGACACCTCAAGCCAAGGCTGGAAAGAAGATTCTAGTATGCAAAACACATCACTCGATCAACGGCACTAGGGGCCTAGTGGCAAATAGACGCAGAGGAAGGTGCGGACCGGCACAACGCCAGGTGGCGCAGAGGGGTGCTAAAGAGGTGAAGGTACGATTTCCAGAGGCACACCAGACAGTCGCAAAAGACAGGTGCTATTTTGAAACTTAGAAGGCGAGGCTGGTTGTTGGGCGATAATAAACAAGACGCTGCCAGACGTGACAGCCACAATGAAGCCCAAGGGTGCGCCAGCGACCCAGAGCAATAAAATGGACAAATATGCGGTACCCCGGAGTGCGGTGACAGAGGGGACCAGGAGCTGGAGGAGCCAACACTAGGGGCTATAATGGAGGCGATCCGCAATCTGGGGGAAACCCTCGAAACGAAGATTGATAAAATTAATATAGACGTCAACCTCCTACGAGCGGATATGCACAAAACATCGGAAAAGGTCAAAGCAGCGGAGACAAACATTGGACAATTGTAGATCATAACCAGACAACTGGAAGACAAGGTACGACAACTGGAACGGCAGCAGAAGGCAGCAGCGGCGAAGTTGGAAGACCAGGAAGGGCGGGCCCGGCGCAACAATATAAGGGTAGTCAGGGTGCCGGAGGGAATGGAGGGCCCCTCCGTAGACTTTTTTCTGGAGGACCTGGTCCAGAACCAGTTGAAATCCAAACTATTGCCCAGGTTCTTCACAGTTGAGAGAGCACACAGGGCTCCCATACCTCCGCCAAGATCAGGTGCCCCACCAAGGACAATAATAGCAAGGATACTAAACTACCGGGATCGGGACGCCATCCTGCAGGCAGCCCAGACTAAGGGAGACCTGGTTCATGAGAACTCGACGATACGTTTTTTTCCCGACTTCACCCTGCTGGTACAGTGCCAGCGGCGGACCTTCGATGAAATCAAGAGAGCGCTAAGAGAGAAGGAAATCAAGTACGCAATGCTCTTCCCAGCCAAATTGAGAGTAATGGAGGAAAGGTGAATCATGATACTTTACGGCACCAGAGAAAGCATGGGACTGGCTTGAAAAAAGACGGAAAGGCGTAGTGAGAAGACGGCAGAACCGAGACAAATAGCAACAAATGGCTTGAGAGGATGGTCAATCCGAGGCCAGGACGGACACCACCATGAGTGCCGGATCCACACAAGACCAGGGACAGCCAGAACCGCGCCCGACCACGAAGTAACTGGAGAGAAAGAGTGCCGGTGTCCATAGATAAGCAGGAGTTTCCTAAGGAACAATGACCGACTCTTTGAGATGAGAGGACTATGCAGGGAGTGTAGTCGGAGCAACCATCTGATTACCCCCCCAAGCGATGTTACTTTAAGCGGTAATGGTAACGGGGACCTACGAGGAAAAGGTACATGGTGTTTGCTGGGGGCAGGTGGCGGTGAAGAACGGCAAAGGACAATTAAGAGACTTGGTGTCCACCAACCCCTAATAAGTTTCATGTTTCGTAATGGGCGACAGGCGCTCTGCAAATTGGGGCAGAGGGTAGTTCTAGACCTACAGTGCAGGGTAGCAGGGAGGGGGGAGGGGGGTATGGGAATGATTTCAGTTACTCAAATAATTGTTTGCAACAAAATAGGAATGTTATGCACATGTTAGAGTTCCAGGCGCCTAGCAATTTGATACATAAAGCACAGACACAGGGCGGGAGGGAGGGGACAGGGCGAGTAAGAGGGGGGGAACCACACATTGATCATGGCGGCACAAACGACTAACACCCTCAAGATTTTATCCTGGAACGTAAACAGTCTAGGAAATAAAATCAAACGCACAATGGTCCTCCAATATTTACATAGGCACTCCCCAGACCTGGTACTACTCCAGGAGACCCAGCTAAAAGGCAACTGCTACCTGGCATTGAATCGATATGGTTACTCTCTCATAGCCCATGCAGGATACACAACATGCTCCAGGGGAACGGTGATACTTAGCAAAAACACAACCCCCTTTGTGGTGGGCCAGATTTGGCGGGACACTGAGGGCAAATATGTAGCGTTAACCGGGAAGTGAGAGGGCCGAACTATTAACATATGCTCTCTATATATACCACCAAGGCTCCACTCAGAAACCTTCCCAAAGCTTAACAAAACACTGCTCGAAATGCCCCAGGGACTTTTGATACTGGGAGGTGACATGAATGCTGCGATGTCCCCGGAAATAGATAGAAGCACAAGACCGGAAGCGCCAACTGGGCCGGGAGTGCTTCAATTGTTCACGAAAGCAATAGGCCTAACAGATCTATGGAGAGCACACAACCCAAGTACCAGACAATCCACACAAATGTCCGCAGCGCATGCCAGCGGATCCCGCCTAGATTACATATTCACACACACTATGTATGCAGGTCTCTTTAGGGACGCGCGACATAAAGCCAGAGGGATATCAGACCACTCACCGGTGGAAGTAACGCTTCAAGGCCCACTGAGGGAATGGACATTACCGCCACGGGTGCAACCCTGGCTCTTTAGAGATGAGGAATTCGCAGACAACTTTAGGGAACAGACAGAGCAATACTTTGAGGAAAACACTGGGACGGTTAGTTCTCCAGCTATACTCTGGGAGGCATATAAAGCAGTAGCAAGGGGTCATGCACAGGCACTCGTAGGGGGCAAAAAGAAAGAAAGCCGGGCAAGATGTGAGGAACTGGAACGAGAAATACTTGTGCTTGAGGAGCAAATAGGGGGAGGGGGCACAGTAGAACCCACCATGAAACATAAACTGCGGCTAATTCAGTCAGAACTCAAAGACCTGGAGGAGAGAGCAGCTAGAGCGCATATAATAGCCACACAACGGCGAATCTATGATATAGGCGATAAAGCGAGTAAACTAATAGCATGGCTAGAGAGGAGGGATAAAGCTCGCAGTTGGGTATTAGAAATCCAAAGAACAGACGGCTCACTTAGTAAATCAAATGGAGAAATAGCTGAGGCCTTTGCAACTTATTATGCAGCGATATATCAGTCCGGAACAACTAGAACGGCTGAGGACTGCGCAGAGTTTCTAAAGGATATCCGTCTGCCTGAGCTGTCAGCAGACGAAAGGGAAGATATTGATAGAGACCTGACAGTGGAAGAAATTACAGGCGCCATACGTGATCTGCAATCTGGAAAGGCGGCAGGGCCAAACGGGCTACCCACGGAATTTATTATACAAATGTGTTGCTAATCAGGTGGCACAGCCGATGCTAAATATGTTCCAGTCCACGCTGGAAAGGGGTAGACTGTCAGAGGATATCAGAGCAGCCACAATAGTGGTCTTACCCAAGGAAGGGAAACCTGTGGAGCATTGGAGCTCATACAGGCACATATCTTTGAATAACTTTGAGGCGAAAGTATTAGCTAAAGCCTTGGCAAATAGAGTACCCTTGACCTTGCCAGGTAGGTCGCTCCCCCACCACACAGCTCCGCCTGTGTTGTCTGCCCGCTGCTTCTGCAGGTAAGATCGCCCTCCGCTTGTGGCCCCGGTGCCCGTATTTTCTGCTTGTCTCCCCATTTTCCTTTCTGTGCCCCTCGCTGCCCCATTGTCGTCGTGCCCGTGATTTTGTCTGCCTTTCTCCCCTTTTTCCTTCTGTGCCCCTCGCTGCCCCATTGTCGTTGTGCCCGTGATTTTGTCTGCCTTTCTCCCCTTTTTCCTTCTGTGCCCCTCGCTGCCCCATTGTCGTTGTGCCCGTGATTTTGTCTGCCTTTCTCCCCTTTTTCCTTCTGTGCCCCTCGCTGCCCCATTGTCGTTGTGCCCGTGATTTTGTCTGCCTTTCTCCCCTTTTTCCTTCTGTGCCCCTCGCTGCCCCATTGTCGTTGTGCCCGTGATTTTGTCTGCCTTTCTCCCCTTTTTCCTTCTGTGCCCCTCGCTGCCCCATTGTCGTTGTGCCCGTGATTTTGTCTGCCTTTCTCCCCTTTTTCCTTCTGTGCCCCTCGCTGCCCCATTGTCGTTGTGCCCGTGATTTTGTCTGCCTTTCTCCCCTTTTTCCTTCTGTGCCCCTCGCTGCCCCATTGTCGTTGTGCCCGTGATTTTGTCTGCCTTTCTCCCCTTTTTCCTTCTGTGCCCCTCGCTGCCCCATTGTCGTTGTGCCCGTGATTTTGTCTGCCTTTCTCCCCTTTTTCCTTCTGTGCCCCTCGCTGCCCCATTGTCGTTGTGCCCGTGATTTTGTCTGCCTTTCTCCACTTTTTCCTTCTGTGCCCCTCGCTGCCCCATTGTCGTTGTGCCCGTGATTTTGTCTGCCTTTCTCCCCTTTTTCCTTCTGTGCCCCTCGCTGCCCCATTGTCGTTGTGCCCGTGATTTTGTCTGCCTTTCCCCCCATTTCCTTTCTGTGCCCCCGCTGCCTCTCGCCATTCCCGCCGCTGCGTCCCCTGCGGCCCCGCCCCCTGACTGCCCATTCGCTGCCCCTGCCTCCCGCCTCCCAGCTGCTCCTCCCTCCCACCTCCCCATAAATGGCGGCCGCTGCGCGGTGAGGAGAGCAACCCTTGACCTTGCCAGGTAGGTCACTCCCCCACCACACAGCTCCGCCTGTGTTGTCTGCCCGCTGCTTCTGCAGGTAAGATCGCCCTCCGCTTGTGGCCCCGGTGCCCGTATTTTCTGCTTGTCTCCCCATTTTCCTTTCTGTGCCCCTCGCTGCCCCATTGTCGTTGTGCCCGTGATTTTGTCTGCCTTTCTCCCCTTTTTCCTTCTGTGCCCCTCGCTGCCCCATTGTCGTTGTGCCCGTGATTTTGTCTGCCTTTCTCCCCTTTTTCCTTCTGTGCCCCTCGCTGCCCCATTGTCGTTGTGCCCGTGATTTTGTCTGCTTTTCTCCCCTTTTTCCTTCTGTGCCCCTCGCTGCCCCATTGTCGTTGTGCCCGTGATTTTGTCTGCCTTTCTCCCCTTTTTCCTTCTGTGCCCCTCGCTGCCCCATTGTCGTTGTGCCCGTGATTTTGTCTGCCTTTCTCCCCTTTTTCCTTCTGTGCCCCTCGCTGCCCCATTGTCGTTGTGCCCGTGATTTTGTCTGCCTTTCTCCCCTTTTTCCTTCTGTGCCCCTCGCTGCCCCATTGTCGTTGTGCCCGTGATTTTGTCTGCCTTTCTCCCCTTTTTCCTTCTGTGCCCCTCGCTGCCCCATTGTCGTTGTGCCCGTGATTTTGTCTGCCTTTCTCCCCTTTTTCCTTCTGTGCCCCTCGCTGCCCCATTGTCGTTGTGCCCGTGATTTTGTCTGCCTTTCTCCCCTTTTTCCTTCTGTGCCCCTCGCTGCCCCATTGTCGTTGTGCCCGTGATTTTGTCTGCCTTTCTCCCCTTTTTCCTTCTGTGCCCCTCGCTGCCCCATTGTCGTTGTGCCCGTGATTTTGTCTGCCTTTCTCCCCTTTTTCCTTCTGTGCCCCTCGCTGCCCCATTGTCGTTGTGCCCGTGATTTTGTCTGCCTTTCTCCCCTTTTTCCTTCTGTGCCCCTCGCTGCCCCATTGTCGTTGTGCCCGTGATTTTGTCTGCCTTTCTCCCCTTTTTCCTTCTGTGCCCCTCGCTGCCCCATTGTCGTTGTGCCCGTGATTTTGTCTGCCTTTCTCCCCTTTTTCCTTCTGTGCCCCTCGCTGCCCCATTGTCGTTGTGCCCGTGATTTTGTCTGCCTTTCTCCCCTTTTTCCTTCTGTGCCCCTCGCTGCCCCATTGTCGTTGTGCCCGTGATTTTGTCTGCCTTTCTCCCCTTTTTCCTTCTGTGCCCCTCGCTGCCCCATTGTCGTTGTGCCCGTGATTTTGTCTGCCTTTCTCCCCTTTTTCCTTCTGTGCCCCTCGCTGCCCCATTGTCGTTGTGCCCGTGATTTTGTCTGCCTTTCTCCCCTTTTTCCTTCTGTGCCCCTCGCTGCCCCATTGTCGTTGTGCCCGTGATTTTGTCTGCCTTTCCCCCCATTTCCTTTCTGTGCCCCCGCTGCCTCTCGCCATTCCCGCCGCTGCGTCCCCTGCGGCCCCGCCCCCTGACTGCCCATTCGCTGCCCCTGCCTCCCGCCTCCCAGCTGCTCCTCCCTCCCACCTCCCCATAAATGGCGGCCGCTGTGCGGCCGCGCCGCTGGCGCGCCGAAGGCGCGCCTAAGGCAAGCCCGTCTGCGCCCGTCCGCGCCTGGACCGCGCCCAGCGCCAGAACCCCTGGATCCCACCGATGCAACACCACTCGACGGACCTACGACGCCGCCACACTCACCGCACTCAATGCCGGCCGGAACCCTGCCTGCTACCGAGCCTCACCGAGACGCATCCACGGACCCTTCACCTGCCAAACCTGCCGATTCACCTGCCCCCGGACGTGCACCACCTCCGCCAAGTCGAGCACCAGCAGCAACCACCTGAAATGCATCCTGCTGAACACCCGCTCCGTCCACAGGCACGCCGTGGAACTCTGGGACCTGCTCGACGCAACAGCACCGGACATCGCCTTCCTCACCGAAACCTGGATGAACGCCTCCTCAGCGCCCGACATCGCCATAGCCATCCCGGACGGATACAAGATCACCCGGAGGGACCGCGTCAACCAGACGGGAGGAGGCATCGCCATCGTACACAAGAACACCATCCGCATCTCGACTAACTCCGACGAGACCTTCACCGCCGCCGAACACCTACACTTCCAGATACACACTGACCCCAAGACCACCCTCCGAGGCACCCTCATCTACAGACCCCCGGGACCACGCACACTATTCAGCGAAGACATCGCAGACTTCATCAGCCCGCACGCCATGCCCTCCGCCGACTACATCCTCCTAGGGGACCTCAACTTCCACCTGGAGAACAACAACAACAGAAACACCACCGCCCTGCTGGACAACCTCGCCAACCTCGGACTCAAGCAACTGGTGAACACGCCCACCCACTACGCCGGCCACACGCTTGACCCCGTCTTCTCGTCCAGCAAGCACATCTCCTTCAGCCACGCCACCGGACTCCACTGGACCGACCACAGCTGCGTCCACTTCAGCTTCAGAAAGACTGCGACCCACCACCACCCGCAACAGGCTCCCCGCCGGAGCTGGAGCAAGATCACCGCCGAGCAGCTCACCGCCTCCCTCAGCCAGAACACACCCACCAACACAACGGACCCAAACGAAGCAGCCAGCAACCTCGCCAAGTGGCTGACCGCCTGCGCCGACGACCTCGCACCACTAAAAACCCTCCCAGCAGACCCGGAAGCAAGAAAACCCCTTGGTTCACCAACGAACTCAAGGAATCCAAGAAGAACTGCCGCACTCTCGAGAAAACCTGGCGACTCGACCAGACCACAGACAACAGGACCGCCCTCAAGCACGCCACCCGCAAACACCACCAGCTGATCCGTGCCACCAAGAAGTCGGCACTCAAAGAACGACTGGACAACAACGCCCATGACAGCAAGGAACTTTTCAGCATCGTCAAAGAGTTCTCCAACCCCAGCGCCGGAAACAACGACATCACCCCCTCGCAAGACCTCTGCAACTCACTCTCCGCGTTCTTCCACCGCAAGATCACCGACATACATAACAGCTTCGACGCACAAACCACGCACCCTACCGCCGAACCAACGCCCGCCACCACCACCCTCTGCAACTGGACCCCGATCAGCACCGAAGACACCACCCGCACGATGAACTCCATCCACTCCGGATCACCAACCGACCCCTGCCCACACCACGTCTTCAACAAAGCCGACGCCACCATCGCACCCCATCTCCGGGACATCATCAACTCCTCCTTCCACACCGCCACCTTCCCGGAGAGCTGGAAGCACGCCGAGCTTACCGCCCTCCTGAAGAAACCAACGGCGGACCCCACCGACCTCAAGAACTACCGTCCCATCTCGCTCCTTCCGTTTCCGGCCAAAGTCATCGAGAAGACCGTCAACAGACAGCTTGCCGCCTTCCTCGAGACGAATGGATCCTCGACCCCTCGCAGTCCGGGTTTCGGGCCAACCACAGCACCGAGACCGCCCTTATCGCAGCCACCGACGACATCAGAACCCTAACCAACAACGGGGAAACAGCTGCCCTCATCCTCTTGGACCTCTCCGCGGCGTTCGACACCGTCTGCCACCGCACCCTAGTGAAGCGCCTCAGCAACATCGGAATCCGAGAGAAAGCACTGGAATGGATCATCTCGTTCCTCGCCGGAAGAACCCAGAGAGTCCGCCTCCCCCGTTCAGATCCGAAGCCACCGAAGTCATCTGCGGCGTTCCACAAGGATCTTCACTCAGCCCAACCCTCTTCAACGTCTACATGAGCCCCCTCGCAGCCATCGCACGCCAACACAACCTCAACATCATCTCCTACGCCGACGACACCCAGCTGATCCTCTCCCTCACCAACGACCCCACCACCGCCAGAGCCAACCTACACGACGGGATGAGAGACGTCGCCGACTGGATGAGGAACAGCCGCCTTAAACTGAACTCAGACAAGACGGAAGTCCTCATCCTGGGCTCATCACCCTCCGCCTGGGACGACTCCTGGTGGCCCCCGGCCCTGGGCACCGCGCCCAAGCCAACGGACCACGCACGCAACCTGGGCTTCATCCTGGACTCCTCCCTGTCGATGACCAGACAAGTCAACGCCGTCTCATCTTCATGCTTCAACACCCTGCGCATGCTCCGCAAGATCTTCAGATGGATCCCCACTGAAACCAGGAAGACCGTCACCCAGGCACTCGTCACCAGCCGACTGGACTATGGGAACACCCTCTACGCCGGAACCACAGCCAAACTTCAAAAAGACTCCAGCGCATCCAGAACGCCTCCGCACGACTCATCCTGGACATCCCCCGACACAGCCACATCACCGGACACCTGAAAGACCTGCACTGGCTCCCCGTCAGCAAGAGAATCACGTTCAGACTCCTCACCCACGCACACAAGGCCCTCCACGACCTGGGCCCAAAGTACCTCAACGACCGCATGACCTTCTACACGCCCACACGCCAGCTACGATCAACCAGCCACGCCCTCGCCACCGTACCACGCATCCGCAGAACCACCGCCGGAGGAAGATCCTTCTCCTACCTGGCAGCCAAGACCTGGAACTCCCTCCCCACTCACCTTCGGCGAACCCAGGACCATCTCTGCTTCAGGAAGCAGCTCAAGACCTGGCTGTTCGAGCAGTAACTTACCCCCTCCCCCAGCGCCTTGAGACCCTCCCGGGTGAGTAGCGCGCTCTATAAATGCCGTGATTGATTGATTGATTGAATAACTTTGAGGCGAAAGTATTAGCTAAAGCCTTGGCAAATAGAGTATTACCAGTAATCTCTGCAATAGTTCATCCAGACCAGTCCGGTTTTATACCACACAGAAGTACAAGGCTGAACCTTAGGAGACTCTTTGGAGTAATGCACCAAGTAACATTAAGACAAGGTGAGGCAGCAGCGGTACTGGCACTAGATGCGCGAATGGCATTCGATAGTATTGAATGGCCATACCTATTTGCGGTCCTGACCAGGCTAGGGTTCGGGCCGCGCTTTCGGGCATGGGTAGCTCTCTTATACAGCGACCCACTGGTGCGGGTACGAGTAAACGGGACGGTGTCCAGGACTTTTCAGATACATAGGGGGACATGGCAAGGATGCCCACTTTCTCCATTGATCTTTGCAATGGCAATGGAGCCACTCGCTGCATGGGTACGAAATGACCCTCTGGTGTGCAGGATCGACATGGGTGGTGGCTGGGAAGAACGCATTTCCCTATATGCGGACGATGTGCTGCTCTATGCTGCTAGGCCACGCCAGACAATTCACAGACTAATGCATATTTTACAATAATTTGGCAGCCATGCAGATTACCAGATAAACTGGGATAAATCAATGGTATTCCCTCTGACGCCGGAACAACCAACACTTACGTCGGCATGTGTAGCGCTGAAGTACAGAGATGTATTCAAATATTTAGGGATAAATATTTCCAAATCAGAGGCAGATTTCTTGGAGCTGAATTTAAGCCCACAGATGGAAAGACTGTGCGAAGACGTCGCCCACTGGCGACGGCTTCCGATTTCATTAATGGGCCGGGCAGTGCTATTCAAGATGATGGCACTCCCCTGCCTCCTAAATGTACTGCAAAATATGCAATATCAGATTCCGAAGTCAACATTTAAAGCAATAGACGGTGAGATCCGAAACCTGCTGTGGGATGGAGGGAGTCCGCATATTGCACTGAGAAAATTACAACAAGGGGTCTATGTGGGTGGGTTGGTGATCCCTGACATTAAAAGTTACTACTTAGCATCCCAGTTAATAAATGTTAATGACTGAGCCTTCGCACCAATGACGGAACCAGCCTATCAGGGTAGACAGACACGCTATGGGCAATGGGAATTATCTCAGGGCCCTATACTGTAAGAAGGCCAGGAAATCATATCCACCACATACGCAGACGGTGGTGCGTGCCTGGTGGGAGGCTACTGGGAAATTAGGGTGGAAGGCAAGGCTGACGGAACAAACCCTGCTATGGGACAGTGATATACTGAGGGAAGTTGGGAAATTACAGGGATTCCTGAAATGGCGACTTATAGGGGTTGAACGACTGGGTGATATGTGGAAGAGGCTCAATGATTACATTTGAAGAGCTGCAGGTAGAATTTCAATTAGCAGAAACGGAGAGGCTCCGCTATTTCCAGTTGAGACATGCCTTGAGGAAATGCATAGACGAGGGTGATACACTACCGGAATACTCTCCATTAGAGGATAGGGTCCTGTTAGATCCAATGATAGACAAAGCAGTGTCACTTACCTACCGGAAGATTATTAACAACTCCCCGGATCCTTTGGTCTCCCTGAGGGAAGCATGGGAGTCAGACATAGGGCTTCTGGAGGAAGAGGACTGGAGCGAAGCCACCCAAAGCCCTAGAGAGATTGCCATTAGATCAAGGTTCAGGCTGGTGCAACTACGTATCCTGCATAGGTCCTACGCTCCTAGAACACTACAGTATAGACTGGGCCGAAGCGACTCTGACCACTTCCTAAGGGGGTGTGGTGAGAAGGGCTCTTTCTTTCACATAGTGTGGGCTTGTCCCTTGATACAGCGCTATTGGGCAGGAGTAACTTGGACAATGGCAAGGGTGGTGGGGCAGCAGGTTCCGTCAGATGCAAGATGGCACTTACTGGGAGTGACTGGCGAAATTAAATGGCCCGTACACACCACAACATGGCTGAGGCTAGCGGCAGCAGTGGGCAAAATAAATATTGCTAGGAATTGGGGTAAGGTGGATCCTCCGAGAGTTAAAGATTGGAGAAATGACCTGGATTGGTGCCAACTGGCCGAAAAAACGATCTACCTGAGTAGAGGGTGCCCAGCAAAATAGGAGAGGATATGGTTGGCGTGGGAAACATATAGGGCGGACACTGGATAAATACTCGGGGGGATCACAATAAAGGGAAATCACATGTAGTAAGATGGGGGTGTGCCTGCCGAAATGTATTGTGCCCTGTAGAATGTATCAAATTATCAAGTATAATGTATATAGATGTTTGTAATGGTGCACTATTTACTTGTTTAATAAAAAAAAAAAAAAAAAAATAATCTAGATATGCTGTAAAAAGCGAAAAAAGAGCCCTATTAGTGACTTGCCTCAAGGTTCAGTGAAAATGCATGATTGAGAAACACACTGTAGGTGAATGACTCACAAAAACTCAGTTGTCAGCCATCTCTTTCTGGTTTAGGAAAAAAGCCTCTGACTGAATTAATCCCCTCAGGCTCTGTGGGGAGTCAATGACTTAGGGCTTGATTATGACTTTGGCGATGTGGGAGCGGGCCGCCACACCAGCACCCTGTTCCCACACTGCCAAAGTTGACCGCCGCCCGCCCACCAGATTACATGTCAATTTGTGGTCTGGTGGGTGAGTAGCGAGGCGGCACTGCGGCGGTGCAGTTCTAAGACTCATATGTGAGCCTTTAAACTGCAGCGCTGAAGGAGCTCCAAAGAAAGTTCCTGCACAGCATGGACTGTGGAGTCCATGCAATGCATGAACTGCGGTGCATGCACACTGGGGTGCACAGCATGTGCCCCATACATGCACCCCCATGCACAGGGGCACCATGGGGCCTTGTAGGGCCCCCTCACTTTCCTGACCACCACACTTTTCATGGAGGAATCACCACCATGAAAGGTGTGGAGATCAGGAAAGTCGTAATATGCTTGGCGGTGCAGCAGCGGCACCACCAGCATATTGCTGCCCTAGACTGCCCCTCCACCTCCCAGGGATCGTGGATCCCCGGCAGTTGTGGTGGTCCTATGCCGGTCCGACTGCTGTAGTCGTAATTAAACCTGGGCGTAGTTCGCGGAGTTCAGCTACGTGGAACTCTACGAAGTGCAAAAAAAAACTCTGCCACGCTACGCAGAGCTCCGCAAGCAGCGGAGTGCGTTAGATAAATGCCAGTTTGCGGTGATTTTGAGTGCCAGGTGCTTGTCCGCACTGTGCAATCATGCGAACGGCACCATGCACAGCGCAAGCGGGCTCTGCTTCCTTTCTGCCACTCGAGTAGATTTTTACTTGAGCGGCAGCTTTCTCAACGCGAATGGACGGTTTCTCAATGCGAGTGGTCGTGAGCATACGCGACCACTCCCAATGAGAAATTTGACCGCACGAGTTGAGAAATCTTGCCGGGAGGTTGATTTTCCACGCTTGCCAACTTGATGTTGACGATCGCGAATGACGGAAAATCTCGCCGGGAGGTGGATTTTCCTCGCTTGCGCCCGCCAAATTGACGTTGACGAACACGAGCGAGGAAAAAAACTCCGCTCCGCAACGCGCAGCGGAGTTTTTCGGAACTCCGCATAACGCGGAGTGCAGAAAACTCCACAAACTCTGCGAGCGGATCGGAGTTCACCGCCAGACTTAGTCGTAATATGGCAGTCAGACCACTGTTGTGACGGTCCCCGATCGCCACCACACCTCCACCGTGGGTTTGGCAATCCGATGGACCACCAAACTCGTATTTAGACTCTAAGTATTAGCCCTATTGTAAATTGACTGGAAAATGTATTGAAAAGAAAACGAATGCGCATGGCAGCCCAGCCGTGTTGCTTACCTACATCTGAGTACCAAGAATTCAATGGTTTATGTGAACGTGGCTCAATGAGCAGCGCGTCCACAGGCTGAGATAAAGCAAAAGAAATGTCAACGTGCACGTTGACAGAAGCATGAAAGGAATCCAGTCTGATGTGCCTTGTTCAAAGCAGGTGATTGAAAGTCTCAAGGGTTCAGGGAAAATTATTCCATCTTTATTCCAACATTAACATTAACATCTGCGTGTGCAACAATGCACCAAACACGTAAAGTTTAAAACACTTTTGGGGTTTGCTTAAGGGTTGAAGCAATCCTGCTGTCCCAGCTCTGAAAACAAAAGGGGTCCCAGGCCGGGTGAAAGCCAGATCCCCCTTTGATTGAAACCAGTACCCCTATAGAACGAGTTTGCATGTATGATGTACTACTAAATGTAAAAGACAGGCTTCTATACAATGGCTACGTATGAGATCCACCTCCTCTTTCCATTCTCTAACTAAATTGACAAAATCGGCACTCTTTTTGAGCACTTTATCTCTCTTATCTTTCTATCTGGAGCGACGGTATGTAAATAATGTAATTACACTGTCAAGTTGCATATATATTAAAAACGTATGCATTTACTTTTTGTTTGTATGATATGTATTGACATTGTTGTATATTCTCTTTCCTATTGATAAAAGTAATTGTTTATCCCCTACCTCAGGATTGAGGTGGTTGGTGCAGACAAAAAGAATTGGGACAAGACATTAGTTTTGTCTTGTCCTTTCTGTTGGTCTCTCCGATTGGACCATTGTTGTTGTGTATTACAATTTACCCAGGTCCTTCAGGTTATTGTTGGGTTACCCCAATGATATGTAATGGTTCGTTTTGAAGGTGGCTGTTTCAGGAATCAAGAGGAGATGACTGCCTTGTGGTAATTTTCAAGCAAGTGTTTATTTAGGTTGGTCTTTAAGGAGTGTTAAGAAGGGGCATTCAGGGTTCACTTAATAGATTGTTCCGGGATGAACATAGTCATCCTGGATGCCTTCCGCAGTGTAAGGCTGCATGGCACGCCCTGTGATAAGGCCCTGTCATACCTGTACACAGGGTCTGGGCTTCAGTCTTGACTTTACCGCACTAATGCTACCTCCAGTGTTACAAGGATTATTATTTTGTAATTATTTTAAGCAGTTATAAGGACCATTTGTGAGCACCTCCCTGCACTGCATTCCACACCTACACTGAACTAATTTGTGCTGAGTTTTCTACCGTCTGCTTAGTTTACCTTCCCCCCTCTGACATCACACACATCTAACCTACAAGGGGATGTGTGCTAGACGTGAGGAGGGACAGCTTGTCTCCAGAGTATGCATCACGTCAGGACTAAGATAAGCGTACTGGAACTTCCCCTTATTAAAACATTAGTTGCTGCTGCCCTTCTTGGCTGCTGCCGTGTTATCACCACTCTTAACAAGGGGAGGGGTACTGGAAGCATGCCTGATGTGTGTGTCACCAGTGATGCTTTCCAGAATTGTAGTTTTGCTTGGATTAACATTACTTCTGTGCTTTTTTACATCTGATTTTATATTCCTGTTGTGACATCCTTATGTAACTCTTTGCTATACTTCTAAATTCAAGAGGTCAATTCAAGCCAAACATTCATCCCAACAGACCATACAGTCATAGCCACTTGAGTGCCTTGATTTTGCGTCAGTAGCATTTTTCCCGTAGTGCATAATTCACTGCACAGTGTACAATTTGTAGATTTAAATATGTGTTTCTAGCTCAGATGAATCAAAGGATATTAAAACTGCTGGACAACAGGTGAATGCCTTTTCAGACACTTTGACACTTTGCAAAAGATGCATGGTAAGCTCTTAGTTGCTGCTTCCAGACAGCTAAAGAGGTGCCACTTTTGACCAGACCGTGTTAACATCCATAATTGATGGTGTACGGAGGGCTTAATTCGTCAGATTGAAACTAAATATGTACATAATTTAATAGACTTCAAATAGTATGGGAAGCATTACTCATGCTTTATCCTGAATATTAACATGTTTCTGTCTTCATGTACATTTATTTTAACAGCTGACACGTTATCAAAGAATCTGTTATTATACAGACACTGGGCTTAATTTAGCGTTTGACAGACATTAATCTGTCCATCAGGATGGCTGGTGGTGGACATTACATTCGCCACCCTGACAGACTACTGTCCATCAAAGTTAAAGATGACCTCTGGCCCAGCGCTTATCTCTGCACATTGAAAGGTACCAATGTCACAGCAGTACCTTTCAATGTACATTAAGTTTGGTGAATGGCTGCTGTCGGTTCAGACAGCCGGTCACCAAAATTTTCAAAAGATTTTGTGTTTTGGAAACAAACTCCCATAGCAGGAGTTTGTTTCAGAAAAACAAAATACTAATGAAAGCACACCCTGGGAGTTTTCTCCCAGGGTGCCTGAGTCATTATTTCTTTCTGTCATTCACCGCCAGGCTTTTTCTGTCAGTGATGGACAGAAAAAAAGGCCATTTCATCATCCACCCTAAATAGGGCAGGCAGTGCAATGTCTTTCCTCCAACAGCTTTCACTCCATCGTCCTTCATAGGAAGCTTTCCATCGACGGAGCCAACAGTGGTTCTGTTGACTGAAAGCTGATGGTTCGTCCAACTCTAAATAAGGCACTTGTACTGACGGTTTGGTGGACCGGGTACTTTGTTGCGTTGGTAATGGAGTCCCCTGCCAGGCACACTCTACATCAAGCCTACTGTTCTCAAAGCAGAAGTTATTTCAAGAAAGCACTCAGAATTTGGAGGGATCCCAAAAATGTTGCATCTCTTTTTAAGGCTTTGAAGCAATCAATTGATTTAAATCAATATTTTCAAATACTCCCCATCAAGTGAAATATACAAATCATAAGAGTAAGGTAACAAATAATAAAAATATGTTACACAGCTATAATAACAGTACTTTCTTCTCACGTAATTAAAGCAAAAATACCACACAAAGCACAGGTACTTTGTGTCACTCATCTTGCAGTACCACATTTCAAGAGCCGATTCAACTACACTTCAAGTAGACCAACATTATTCTCTAAACAATATGCGATCCATAAACTATATTTGCATTGCTAAATTGCAAAACTGTAGGAGACCCCTAACATGTTTGCCTGGTGAATCTGGCAACTGCCGGAAACGTGGTTGTTGATCATCTTGCAGAAAACAGCATTTCTTGTCATACCGTTCCATGCTTGTTAAAAACAGACCGACCAAACCACAGTGTCTTTCCAAGTGGGCAGAGTAAAAGAGGAGGAATCGTCGCATTGCAAGATTCTTGATAGTAAGTCGGCCTGTCTCCAATGTTTGTTTCTGTTCACTCCAAAGAAAAAGTGCAAATACGGTGATATTTACGAGGGATGTACATTGTGTCCATGTACTGCTCACAACCAAGGACATGTGATCTGAATAGTATGAGGATACATACTGCTAGCAGACGTACTTTCAAGATCTGACCTTTCTGTACTAAAATGTATTGAACAAAAAAAAGAGTGAATCAACTGTTGCTAGGACTTTTGCCCTATTAATACTGGCGGTTAAAACACTGCCTCCTCAGGGACGTGCACATGCTAATATAGCACGTTCAATACTGTACTGCAGGGCTGTTTCCCAAAGGGAAAGGATGCTTTCAGAGGAACTATATTGTCAACAAGGAGTAAACATGAATCTGAAGCCCAGGTTTAAAACATAATTAGGGCATGAAGAAAAAAAAAAGGAGACACTTTTATTAATAGAAGTGTGTACGCCTGGGTTGGTTTCAAATTTAAAACATAATTAGGGCATGAAGAAAAAAAAAAGGAGACACTTTTATTAATAGAAGTGTGTACGCCTGGGTTGGTTTCAAACATTCATTGTTTTTACACAAACTGTTTTACTGCAGGAAACTGAAAAGATAATGTTCATATAATGTAATTTCTGTGCTTCCGTACAAGAGAACAGTGTTACATGTAGATGAATAATATTTTGAAGTGGGTTTGCTGATTTTGTACAATTTATTTTCTCAAGAAATCTACACATTTTCTATAACTGTGGGACTCCCTTTGAGCTGAAATGTCGAAATAACTAAAATAGTAATGTTACACATTTTCCCTTCCTAGCTACATAGTATGATGTCCTTTTATTGCACAATTTAGTTAGCCTCAAAGCATAATTTGGTTCTCCATAATACTTATTCCAGTGGCTCAAATCAAATGCCATGCTAATCGAACATGTAGTCTAACAGGGGATGCATTATTCCTAAAAAGCAATAAGAGGTATAATCTGCAAGGGAGCTAGACCATCATCTGTAATGACTAAGGGCCTAATTACGAGTCTGGCGGACCGCCAGACTTGTGGGGGCACAGTGATGGCAGTTTTGACCTTCCATTTACAATTAGAGCGGTCGGACCGCCATTGCCCCACCGCAGCTGCCAGGGAACCGCCATTTCCTCCCTGTGTTGCGGCAGTAAGGAGGTCGCAATATGCTTGGCGGGATCGCCGCGGTCCTTCCAAGCATATTTCAAGTTTCCTCTATGCAACGGTTTTCATCGCGGTTCCTCCTCCATTAAATCTGTGGCAAAAAGGAAACAAAAGGGGCCTTACAGGGCCCCTTGCTGCCTCTGCACCATGGGGTGCATGCAGGGGTGCACAACATGTGCCACCATGTGTGCATTCATCCCAGTTCCTGCAGAGCATGTACTTTTCAGTCCATGCCATGCAGAAACTGTTTTTGGCGTTCCTATTGCGGGGCCCTTTTTCAGGGCAGCGCCGTGGGAACGTAAAAAAAAACCTGCTAGACATGAGAAATACTCATAATCTGACGGGCGGCCCGACCACGGCTTTGGCGGTGCACCGCCAAACTCATAATCAGGCCCTTGTGTTATGGCATTCATAAATGTCAGCCTTTGTAGTCAGTAGAATGCTCTATGAAAGTCAACAGTTAAATCTCTGTTCCTGCTATTGAGAACCTTCATCCGTTCATGTGAGTGTGGAGTCCAGAACCCTGGTTTAATACAGTTAGTTAATATTTGGTAAGCTTAGTCACAATCCTCTGGCTGCTCTCTTACATTGCTGTCTCAAGTACCTTCTTCTTGTGCCTACTCCCTGCTCTTGCTTGGTAGTATGCCTGACTGTTAGCTAGTGTGTACTGCAGAGTTAGGTTCATCCAATGTTTAGGGCTCCATACTGATCCTCAGTAAGAGCTCCACTGACCCCAGAGACTGAGATAGAATTTAGGGGAAGGACTTGGATCAATGGTAAAATTGCATAGGCATTCATTTTTTCAGACTTTTTATTTTTGTCTATTCATTTGCTATTAGTGAGTGTTGATGTTTGTATGACACTGTGTATCCTCTCCTCCATAAAGCACTCAGATGTTCTTGGGCCTTGCATTAGCTATATAAAAATATGTTAATTAACTAAATTAATTCAGGTTTTGAATTACACTGCTAGGCCAAGTTAATAATTCTGATACCAGCTGGGAGTTCAAAGCCTTTCCCCTGTACAATAGCCCCATTCGGGGGAATTAATCTTCTCCTGGGAAAGGAAGAGGAAGGGAGAAGTCTCCATAAGGTGATTATCTGCCTTTATCTGATAATGCTCTCAGTAGACAAAGGCAGGTTCTGAAAGTGGTGGAATCTGGGTTAGAAAGATGTTTTTTTCAGCCCTGCCATTTTGAAAATTTCCATAGAGCTGTGCAGGAAGGGTTCGGAGAGCCATTGAGCTGTTCCATTGAAGAGTCAGTTAGGAGTGCAGAGGTGATATCACATTTAAGGAGTGGAAGGGTGATGTGGTTTCTCTCATTCCTGTTTCACTGAACTCTCCACATCCATTTTTAAACCCCTTCACAAGGATAGAGACTTGGTAACGACAGAAGAAACAGAAGGAGAAAGACAAACCCACAACACGGATGGACAATGTCTGCAGTGGAGAGACTCTGGACATGTACGTTTTGGAATTCTGTAGACTGTGGGCCTGATTTAGAGTTTGGCGGACTGGGCTACTCTGTCACAAACATGACAAATATCCCATCCACCGTATTACGAGTCCATTATATCCTATGGCACAGGTAATTCTGCGGATGGGATATCTGTCACACTTGTGATGGAGTAACCGATCCGGCAAACTCTACAACAGGCCTTATGTCTCCAGAGCTGTCAGCACCAGCTCCCCACCTCCAATTTGGGGTCAGTAGAGGTTGGATTTTCTGGGGACCCTGAAGGAAGGGGTTCATTTAGGTCTTCTGTGACCTAGTCCAGGCTGATTGTGCCCTACGAGGCACAGCAACCTTTTTCTTGACGCATAGGCCTGTATCTAACAGGAGCGAAGTATGTTTCTACTTCTCTTCAAATGTACTGCCAACCATGTACAGATTAATATGTTAGTTCAAAGTAGGCCCCGAAGAAGAAGAGAATAGGATAAGAGAGGAAACTGTATATATACTGTATATACCCACTGTGATTTGTTATTCAGCTGGGCTGATGTCTGATAATGCATATGATATACCTTCAAACCATCTCCATGTTTCCAACTCTCTAAACTGAACTAGAACTGAAACTAAATTATCACCTATGAAAGGAATGTCAAAGGCATTCACAGCTATTATGCTTTGCTCAGTGCAGACAACTACCTTCTGCACTATGAGGAGATACTCTGTGATTTTGAATTGTGTTGAAAGTGTCAGGTTCATAACCTGCCATATTTTAAGCACACATAAAGATCATAAAGTTCAACCTATATTGATATATAGAAATGTTATCAAAGTCTTTGAGGGTATGAGAATTCTTTGTATGCCTCATGTGGAAAAACAATGTATGCAAAATATGAGTTCATAATCCTTAACTGATAGCTCCTAAAACAGTACTTAGACATGTAGCCTAAATCTTCGAGCATGAATGGTTTCATTGAACACTTTCCTGTAACTAATTCAGTCTTTTGTTGAATCCAGAAGTATAGCAAACAGTTGTCAAGGTTCCTCTTAACAACAAAGTCCTGGTTGTAGCAAATGAGCATCTCGATGCCTAGCAAGGACACCCTAGAGCAGACAGAACTTATACTCTGACTTTAAAAATGGCGACCACTGTTCACCAAACCTCATGAGAGTCATGTGATTTCATGGAACATGTAGTTTTCTTGACTGGGCACATGCAACTCGCGTAACAAATCCAGCAAAGATTCAAAGCCTCTGTCAAAGCGGCATTAACACTCCCTGTACACTGCTAGATTTTATTGCTTCTAAGTGCATGCACCATCAGGTAGATCAGAGTATCATGCTTCCATGCTAGCTGAATGCAAAGACTTAAGAGTTGGCCACAGATCATGACGGCAGCTTACAACTGGTTGAAGGCCTGAGTTGTTGGAGAGCGCAGGCAAGGAGAGCAATCTGCTTTGAGGCCCTAGAGCAGGATGCTGCTACACCAAAGCCTCAGGTCAGAAAACTATCAAGAGCTAGGTCAGAAGGACAGGCCCCAAGCTCCGGAGGGCAGGCCCTAAGCTCTTTTTAGCCCACGCTGTAGGAGGAAGACACTATGTCTGGAGTGTGTCACCAGGAGCATAGAAAACAAACCATGTGTAATAAGGTCCATTGGGGCCACAGTTATTACAAAAAAGTCAACTGATTGTGTGCAACAGTTTGAAACCTTCCCACAGTTCCCCGTGTGAGTTCAGGGCACATGCAGCAGTGACAATATCCCACATAGGATTTGTTTAATCCATGGGGAGCCAGGTAGGCGTTGGTTCTCCCTGAGGGGCCAGCAAGCTCTGGGAAATTTCATACTTGATTTTAAAATGTCCATCCTCTCTTGGTGTGGTAGGGAGACTACCTGGTTGATACTCCCTGGGGAACACCTGAAAAGTACCCATAGGCCCCATGAATTGAAGGGGGCAGTAGGTGAAAAGTACACCATTGTGCTTCGCTTCCCCTCTCCTGCTTAGTAGGAGAGAGATCAGGACAATCAGAGACAGAACCTTTCCCCACCAGCTGCCTGCAACCAATTGACAGGCTGGCAGTGAAAACAGGTGACTGCGCAGCTCAGGAGCCTGCGACACAGTCCTCCTTTCAAGTGCACAGGTGCCTAGGAAAACATAGGCATCCGTGCAAGAGCTTTCTTTCTGCCAGTGGACGCTTTAATCTAAAACAAGAAAAGGAAAAAATACCTGGCCCACAGTGGTCCTATCAAAGGCTTAGCCATGGCTCAAAGAAATTGCCCCATTAGCCACTGGGGTTCAGGTTGAAATTTGCAAACCTAGTAGGTGGTACTCCAGGAGATGTAGAAGCACCATTACAAATTAGTTCCTGGTTCTTGGGGCTGCTGCCTGGAGTGCTGTAGGTCTCTAGTGGACCCCAGCATTTGTTTTCAAAAGTTGCCACCCTAAATCTTCCAGAGCTTAGTTGCATGACCTTGGAGATGATTTAGGTGACTTCTAGCACTCTGAGAGCTGAATGAATGAAGTGTCTTTGGATGGCATGGAGTGTTCGTGTTCTCTCTGGCTGCTAGATTTTCTTGTTTGATGGTAGAAATTAGTTTCACAGAGATGCTCACTGTTTTGGTATTGTTCACTATCGAATGGATGTCAAAGCACTAAGGAATGTCTTTATTTCTCGAGAAAGATAAAAAAGTGTATATTAATAGTATTGTTCTGAAATGTTAATTTTTATTGAATGGCTTACATTCTGTGGTGACACACTAAGTTAAGGCCAGTGAGCCCACCTTTTATGAATTGCCTATCATCTATTTGCATAAGGCATCTATGGGGGTATTGCAGTTTTAGGGGTTTGTGCCTGCTGCCCCATAAACTGTTAAAGGTGTCTCAGATCCATGGGGTCTAGTAGAAATGTAGGCAATTATTTGACCATTGTGACTTTCCTTATTGTTTGTCTCCTGTGGAATGAGAAGCAGTTAAGAGGATTCGCCAATTGATTTTTTCACTTTCCATCTTCTATATATTTGTAATTATGAGTTTATTATTTGCGTTTATTAAATACTTTTTTCGATTGAAGAAGCTCTGACCGTATATTGATATATTTATTGTTATTTGTTTTAATTCTGAGTTAGAAGACTCTAGGACACAGCTTGAGTAAGCCTTGGAATGCTCTGTCTCCCTCACCTGTGAGTCACATGTCAAAAGGGCATTAGGTTTGGGTTTCCATAGTACAGGGGCCCCATAACAATGTAAGGGAATGACCATGATTGTTACAATTGGGGCTCTGTCATTTCTGATTGCACTAGGATCCTACAAGCTGGATTTCTCACAGTGACAATTAAAAACACTCTCCTTAAGGATTAGAATCAGTGATTCTTAAGCACATGCCAGTCTCAGTTGTAAGCCTTTAACTCACTGAGCAACATGCCTTCTGTGGAAATACGGTAGTCCATAGAGCACACTCCTCAACATGAGATAGTCCGATGAGAGCGCTTATAAGGGTCTTACTACGAGGTGAATTGATTGCATATCCAGTGGAAGAGTATTGCTCGAGGGACCTCTCAAAGTCCTGTGCATGCATATAGTCATTGCCACTACACTAATGAGGGGGAAAAAGTAAAATGAATGGACAAAGGCAGTGCAGTTGTACCAAAGGTGTTTGGCCCTAGGTTTTGCTGCCTGTAAATACCGGTCACTGAAGCGTTTCGCTCGAAATGCACCTCTATATTAAAACAAGAAGCAATACATGAACATTATATGTCCCACGATAAAGCAATCATGATTAAGTAGCACAATATCAGAACAAAGCACTGCAAACTAATAATATAGTCTGCAGCAGTGAGAAAAGAACACTTGTTTTCTGCAGAAGAGGCTCTTGTGGTTTCTATTGACTGCTGATTGGTACTCAATGTTCTGTTCCAATTGGATGACGTTTCTTCCTGTGGGATGTAGCTTCTTGCTGCTTGATTTAATATTGTAACAATAAGAAATACATAGGTGTGCATTTGTGCCATAAAAAAGGTTAGAAGAGATCTAAGTTGTAAGCATGAGTTGAAATGGATGTGGGGAGATATGCCTTAAGAAAAACAATATTGCATCTAGATGAAGTAGAGTTTGGTGTACTGGTGCAGTTGTGCCACTTTTCTATGAAATGCAAAGCGATACTTGCAAGGAATTTGACTTTCATGGCTTATGTGCAGCTTGAATCTTGTGTGCGACGGCGCACCAGACAGTTCATTAATTTTGCATCGTGCTACTGAGGCTGAGCAAGCACCAAGCCTGCATGCCAGAACTATGCCATTGAGCTTCTTTCAAAACTTTTGAATCATAAGATAAATGAGGTGTGCACTCAGTCACCAGTTCTTGATAAGGCAGGAAAATGCTAACTTTCTAAAGTATACCACCTATAATGGGGGTTGGGCCCTTATCCGTCAGCAAGGCTGAGCCACTATAAATTCAAAAAACACCACAAAAAATGCCAGCACTGACTTGCCTTCTACACACCCTTAGTCTTCTTCATGACCACTGTATTCAATACCAGTAATCACCGTTTATGTTTTTATCATTGATTATATTACTTCAGTTTTGGATTTGGTTGCCCGCAAGGAGATATTACTTATTACACACTGTACAAATACTTCTATACTCCTTATTCAATGGGCAAAGCAACCCAACAATGCTGTGCTTGTTAAAACCAGGGGCATCACACTTCATGCGAAGCACCAGACCGGACTGTTTTGAAAAACATTGTCCGGATTGAGTCAGATTTAGCGTTCCACCAATGATTGTGTATGAAGTAGAGAATACTGTGAGCCAGACTCATTTCATCAGATGAGCATGTAAAGTTTTACTTACAGTATCATCATATAACGCCAAGCAGCTAGGAGTGGTCAAGAGTTCTGAGTCCTGAGGATGACACAAAAACAAGGTTACAGGTTCGATACGCGTTGACAAGTGTGCAACCAGCGAGCGCTAAAAAATTGGCACTGACAACCAGGGTTGAAAAGATTTAAAGTAAAGTAAACAATACCTCTGGTTTTAACCAGGGCAGCATTGTTAGGTTGCTCTGCCCATTGAATAAGGAGTGTAGAAGTATTTGTACAGTGTGTAATAAGTAAAATCTCTTTGTGGCAACCAAATCCAGAACTGATGTATTTATTTTTGTAATGTAAATTGGTGTTTGTGTTTAATGTCTTGGCGGTACAGTGATGTTGGGTGGGTGCAATGTTTCTACCAAAAGTATTATAATCAATGATAAAAAGAAACGTGATCATTGTTATTCAATACAGTGGTCATGAAGGAAACTAAGGGTGTGTATAAGGCAAGTCAGTACTGGCTTTTTTTGTGGTGTTTTGAACTTTCAAAAAGTGGCATTTTCAAAATTGTAATTTAAGATCCGACTTGACCATAATTTAGGATTTTTCATTACAATTCCAAAGACACCAACATGAGCCAAGTACCTGTTTCTATATGGAAATTTCAGTTTTAAATGTAATAAGGTATCTCCAAGAGGTAGGCCTTGCAGTAGTGCAAAATTAATTTTTCACTACCAAGACATGGAAAACTTAAAAATATATGTCTAACGTTTTTAATACACTGCACCCTGCCCACTGGGCAACCTAGAGATGACTTATATGCATTAAAAGGGAAGGTTTCGCGCCTGGCAAATTTGCCAGGTTGAAATGTCAGTTTAAAACTGCACACACACAGGTTTCCCTAGCAGGCATGAGACATGTTTAAAGTGCTACTTAAGTGGGTGGCACAATCAGTGCTACAGGTCCACTAGTAGCAATTAATGTATAGGCCCTGGGCACAGGATGTGCCACTTTACTAGGGACTTACAAGTAAATTAAATATGCTATTTGGGTAAAAGCCAATCTAACTGTTTTAAGGAGAGAGCCCAATCACTTTCTTTAGCAGTGGTAATGTACGCAGAGGCCTAGGGCCGGGAAAAACAAAGTCCACAAAACAGGAGGTCTGAAAGCAAAAAGTTAGGGGGAAAACCACGCCAAGGACGCTAGGTCTAACAATAGTAAATGACAATTTTACTCAAAAGAGAGAATGCAATTTAGAAAGCTCAAAAAAACATGACTAGAGACAAAATATAGGTATTCAGTGTGATAATATTCTTTGGAGCAGTAACGCCATTTTTGTTATAACCCAGTCCTACACATGAGACATGGCTGGAAAAACCTTTAAATGAAAAATAAAAAAGACATATATTCAATTGGTTACGCATTATTGCAGGTTACTTTATGGAAGTGCAGTATGCAGTGATTTGTCTCAGAAGTGCATGCATACACAGTACAACATTAATTTTCACCAATCAGGAAGCCATGATTTACTGGACCAAAGACAGCTAAGCAAACACCGCAGTGCACCTGGATTTCTGATAGGTAATGCCAACATATAAAACCCCAAAGTGATGCAAAATTGAGAGACCAGCAAAGTGAGAGGGAAAAAGCGAAATGGAAGTACTCCCATTATAGATGAAATTAAGAGACACGAAACAAGGACAGGCAGCATGGGGGAAGGAAATTAAAAAAACATGAAGCCAGCATGGGGGAAGGAAATTAAAAAAACATGAAGCAGAGTTCCAATCCATGTCAGCACTTAGGCAATGTGATTCCATGAGTAAGAATCTGAACAATCAATTGTTGACCTAGACAGGCACGATTTATCCAGCTGCATAACTATACAAAGCTTACCATCTGTGCATGTCGGTGGAAAGATGGTATTCATGGCGACAGACTTGATGGATCTACGGTCCTTTATGATTTCAAATTCCATACGTCTTTGTGTATATTACTTCTGGCACGCATTTTTATTTCTTTCCACCTTTTTGAGGAACACAATGTTAAAACAAGCGCACTCTAGTAACAGTCCAGAAATCTTTTCCTTATACTTTTTACATGTAAAAGCAGCCAACCATATTATTTACATTATTATATTACAGATGTTCTCAGAGTTGATTTTGTAAACTGGAACCCCTGAGTAAATTAGTTGGTACAGTATGGAAATCCACTCTCAAGTGCAGTAGAAAGGAACCATTCACTGTCATTTATTCAGCAGCAACATGTGCTATGTTCGCCCATTATTTTGCAATAATGCCAATCATTAACTTATGGCCTTTGGACTCCAGCTGTTGCCTGCTGTATTGCATTATGCATGGAACTATATAACAATGTATTGCTTAAGTTTTATATATTTAGATGGCGAGGTTTTTGTTCATATATTTTTCTATAATAGTTTGGTGCTTTATTAAGACCTATTGTTCTTTTATATGTATATTCGCATATAAGCCAGCAAACATTCCCATTAGATTCTTCACACTGTGTGTCAGGCCTCACTCACAGTGTGGAGAAATTATCACCATAATAGCACGGCGGTGACGCAGTTACAATATTAACTGCTAACAACTTGCTTTATGCAGACCGTTCAACCCTTGTTCTTTTGCATTGTGCATTAACCTAGTCCGGTGTGGTTTTGTACGGTATGTTTTCACTAACATTCTACTGTGTGACTAAAATAGGAATGTTTTTCAGTTATAGAACGAAAGTGATTCAAAAAGCCTTCAGAGAGCGAAAGGCATTCTTGAATTCTGTTGGTAAATGGGACGAAGGTTGTGAGGACTGACTTTGGCTGCTCTCGAAGGTCATTGAAATGCTGCCAATGTCCAGGGACATCTGGAAGCATCATTTGGTACAAGGGGAATCTTATGAATCTGGGATAAAGTTCATATGGATGCAACGCAGATGCAAGGCACAACAACCGTTCAAACACCAGAAGAGAGAAGGTTGTTGTAGTAACGAAGGTCCACGCAGGTAGGTTAACTTAAAGGTGATTTATTCAAGCAGTATAGCAAGTAGATAAGTTATGAAGGAGAGCCCCACCAGGAGCATCCTGTGTGCTGCTCAGCCCATGACCAACTGTCACTTCACCTCTCTGAGTCCCAACATTCCGAGGCTCATCAGACTCCAACATTCTATTGTGATCAGATCACAGGCACTGGCTAAGCAGGTGGGTGGAAAATACATTACACAACATATGCAGGATACTACAGTTGTGTTTTCCTTTTTTGACTGTACTTAATTTGAACTTTGGAGGTCTTTATCAGTCAAGAAGAAAACGTCACACTTAAAGAGATGCACCAAAGATGGAGATGATTTCATTCCATTGCTGGTTTGCGCAGATCTGAAAGAGAGATTATTGTGATTGGATTTGAACCAATGAAGTAGCCTGGGTGTCCATCTTTTAATAAGAGGAGCGCCCTATGCCTCATCTGAAAGCAAGTGCTTCTAGAACTGAGAAGAGATATGTGCGAGCGGAATGAAAATGCTGAATTTGAACAGAAACCAAAGTAACACGCAGACGTCTGCAGCCAGCACGTGCATCTTTCAGGGTGCCCGGGTCTTTTGACATTAGTAAGAAAAGTCAGTTGCACGCCCCAGAATAGAAGAGCAGTTTCTGTTATATGGGATGTGAGAGATCTGGAATGAGAGATCTCTGTGGGCCATTCCTGAACATCTGCAATTTCCAAGGCATGCATGGGTGTGAGTGTATGAGTCTCTTATAATATTACTATAATATTACTAACACATAACTAGAACAGGGTCGTGTTAGAATACAGCTTTAGTATGTTGAGCTGAAACCAACAACTGAAAGTTTTTTAATCTAATTGATTTCAAACACAATGTCTTCATTTCCGTTTTTGGCTTATTTTGTATAAAAGTGGCTAGTGTCTCTACAATGTTTTTGGCCTTTTGATGCATCAAATGAGGTTGCAAATAATTCCAAGAATTTTCACAAGATGTAGATAATAAATATGTATTGAACCATTAATGGTGTGTGCACGTTTGTTCAGAATTGTGGTGTTTAACCTGTGAGTCTCTGACAAGTAAAAGTGTCTTATTTAAATGTACATGCTTCCCATAGATAAAATATGACTTTTCTCATTTTTAGAGTAGATGTCAATGGTCTACTATTCGCTTGGGCTAAGAACCTAGCCTTGTTCTTTTCTCCTAAGAAATCCCCCCTAACCCCGCAACAGAGCAGTTATTCAGCAAAAGAGGATATCCGGCTCCTCTTTACAAATGTGGGGTAGTGGTACATGGTATAAGTATGTACACTGAATGTATGTAAATGATCATAAATGCATATATGTATGTGAATGCATGTGAATACACAAAGTGCTGATCACATCAAAGTTGCCATCAAGTCTCAGGTGACAGAGTCATAAATTGTTGAAGCAAAGTAACAGCTTCTTCATTAAGAAGTGATGTCAAGGCATTTAACATCTGTGAATCGGCATTCAACCTTCTGCAGATTTCCATCTTCTTGAGTAGAAGTCGCCAGAGGTCTTGCACCAGTCACCATTTCTGATGATGCAACACAACCAATTGTTGAATTTACAGGTTCTTGAATCACTGCACTTCTTCCTACCATGAGGGAATCAGTCCTACAGCTCATCCCGAAGTTAATTCAAACATAGTATCACTCATGTTAGTCTGTATCAATCTTGAGACACCGGCGTTGACAGCACCTCTTTAAGTTGCACTTTCCAAACGAGCTCTCACTGAACTCATTGGCACAACTCTTAATGGCTGGACTGTGCACACAGCAGGAGAGTTTTATCTGTGGAGGCTTCTGCTTGTTCACCAACTTCAATCTCTTCGTGTTTCATAACAGCGGTTCAGAAATTGCCTGCCAAACAGCAGACATTTTAACTTTAGTGAAAAAAAACCCTAATTTCAATGCTGAGATAATGGTTCAAGAGTTAACATCAAATTGATTCTGCATCCCATTTCCAGTGGCAAATTCACCATTATCTTTTCAGCACATCTTAAACAGCTGAAACAGGTTTTAGCTGTCCTGGATCAATAAACTGGGTGTTCAGACCATAGAACTGAAATATATGTTCCATCCATGGCAGCACCAGGTACCTTCAAAAACTTTCTAGGCATTTATCAACTAATCAGAAGTTGTTCAGTTTTCATAACTATCATATAATTATTATATCCACAGCAACCAAGATCACAACAGGTAGTTAACCAACAAAAAGGCTTCAAATTATTCCATGAAACACTTTGGTGACTTGTTGTAGTAACCTGTATTGTATTTATCTTGTTATGGAAAAATCTGACAAAATGATTATAAGGAAAGGTCCCTTTTTGCATGTTCACCACCCCAATTTTTGGACAGATGCTGCTGGTGTATGGATTTGTTGGAATACTGGGGTGCTGCCGTCCAGCAACCAGTGTATGTGCTCTGACCTCTAAAAACATGTAGATTTGGCTAATCCCTTATTGGCATCTTAAATTTACTTACAACTCCCTAGTATATGGTGCTCTGTGTACCTATAGCCTGTAATTTAAATGTCTTTAGTGGACTGCAGTATCTATTGTTCCACAACTAAAGAGACAATCCAAAGCAGGTCTTCAGGCATGCCTCTGAAGCCTGAGTGTGTAGTTTTAAAACTGCAAATTTGACTTGAGGCTGAACCTCTCTTAGGTAGGTTCTAAGTGCCCATAGGGCAGGATGCATGGTATTGAAAAAGTAGGACCTGTGTATGTAAGATTTACATGTCTGACTCTACCATAGAAAAGCACTGAGTTACATTATAACACCTCATAATGCCTAACTCCAGTTTGGGAATCAGTGGTTTAAGGATTCAAATTAATAGGAATATAAAATCCAATCTAATGGTAAAGTCAAAATCTTAATTACTATTTTCATAATGCCTCTTTTGGAAAGTTGCCATTTTCTTTCCTCAAGCTTCTAGTAGCCTTTTTTTAGAGATAATCCCCAACTGTCACCTGGCTCAGGAAAGGGAACAAAAGGGCTTTGGCTTGGAGAATGGCCTGGAGGAAGTGGCCACCAACTGTACAAGCTTCAAAGAGACAGTCCCTGTCACAGGTGATGTAACTCACACTGAGGCCTGCTCCTGCCGTTGTCCAAATAGCCAGAGTGGCACCAAGAGCAGTGGGGAGAAAATCTGTCCCAGAACTGTTTTTTCAGGAGGAGTTCCTCATTTCTGTAGTCACACCTCGGGTGTGTAGCCAAAGTTCTGACCAAGGGAAGAAAGGCTCTGCCATGTTGGATATTAGCAGAGCAGGGTACTGTGGAATTGTTTAGGGCCAAACCTACAAGAAATTATATCAAAGTGGGTAGGCATGCCCCTGGGTACTTTTACTTTTTCTCAATTGGTTAGGGAGTCACCCCCATCTGCTGAACTCTAGATTTCAGAAAGAGAACTGCACCTACTGTAACCTGTGGAGAGAACCCCATTGGATGGACCTGCTCCCACGTTTATCCAGGACTGAAGAGTGATAGCCTCCTGTAACACCAGGAACATAAAAGCTAAAAGATGCCCAAGACTCTGTTGAGCCCAGCTGACCCAAATGGATTTGCCCCGGACCCTACAGGAGCTTCTGGGAGATTGAGTCCTAGCCCCCAAGTGGTGCCCAAAAGGTCCTGGAGCCTTGGCTGGTGAAGATTGGACTCTCTCCCCATTAAGAACAACTAGAAAGGTGGACACCTTTAAACGTTTTCCAAAAAGAACCAGAGGCTACTACCTGACCACCACTTAGCCATGGCTGCCGAAGTTGCATCGCAGGCCACATTCAACTTGCTGGTTTGCCCCACTGAAAGAAGTCCAAACATAGAGGGATTTCACCAAGGCCAAGTCGAGGAGTAGCTGATGAGAGCTTCCCGGGCTCAGACTTCGGACTTCACCCACTCAGAACATTCTCGCCGTGGAAGACGCAAGCCTTGAACTTCCTGCCAAAGCCATGCTTCCCACTGAGGTCCTGCACTCCAGACGGCCAGCGTTGATAAGCCCTTCTTCACAACCAGCTGGCACCCCAATCCGCTGATGCCTTCTTCAACAAAAAGACTAAGTCAGAAGGTAAACTTTCCACTGGAATGAATCTGGTCCCTGTAACTGACCCGCGCTCCATCAGAGTCAGCCTTATCGTTTATGACTTTGACCCAGTCTAGCATGACCAGATAGCCCTGGTTGGCCCTTTGCACTTTTGGGCACCAGAAACATCTAAAACTTTGAAAAACTGTATCTCCAGTTCCACACATCCAATTTTTGTCATTTTGGTGTCTATTTGCACTTCAAAATCTTGTTGATTTTTAAATTGGAGTGGGATTTTTATTGGGTTGTGTTTTCTACTTTTAACTGTTTTGGTACTGATAAATGCTTTACACATTTTGTGTAAGTAGATAAGAAATATGTATTGAAGTCTTTTCTGTGCTACAGCTACTAAGGGTTGATCTCCGGTTTAAATTATTGAGAACTAACTGGACCTAGTTAGGAATAGTGCCATTATTACTTGAAGAAGACTACTCTCCACCTCAACTAATAATCCACTTTCTCAGAATGATGTTAAGGCATCTGGGTGTGATTCCAGTCCTGTTTTATTTTGATGGACCTGGCCCTTTTTGCCGCATCTTGCCCAGTTGGTTTTGCCTTCTGTTGCTCAGCCCATTTTTGTTGGCATTAGGACTCTGTGCACCTTTTTCCTACTAGCTTCTGGTAAAGTGTTTGTGCTCTCTCCCTAAAACATGGTAAAACTGGCCTACACCGGACTGGCACATTTAGTTTACTTGTAAGTCCCTAGTATATGATACTATGTGTGCCCCAGGCCTGTATATTAAATGCTCCTAGTGGGCCTGCAGCACACATTGTATCACCCAACAAAGTATCACATTAAAACATGTCTCTGGCCTGCTACCGCAGCCTGTAGTGCAGGTTTAAACTGGCATTGTGACCTGGCATAATAATATTTTTTCAGGCCTATACATTCCTTTTATATTACATATATGTTACCCCTAAGGAAGGCTCTAAAGGCCCATAGGGCAGGGTGCATTGTATTTAAAATGTAGGATATGTGGGGTTAAGTTTTACACAGCCTGATAGTGAGAAACTCCTAAAGTAATTTTTCACTATTGTAAGACCTAGCTCTCCCATTGGCTAATGCAGAGCTGCCTTATTACATTTAATAAGTGCTAAATTTGGATTGGGAGCTGATAGAGATATGCTGATTGGACTCCAATGAATTGCAATTTAAAATCCTCTTTAATAATAGTCAGATTTTTAGTCACAATTCTGAATATGCCACTTTTAGAAAGTTGGCTTTTTCTTTTCCTAACCATACGTGCCTTCTGCCATTGATCTGGGTCACATGACTGTGAATGGATCTGCTGCTGGGGGTTGTGTTCCTGCCAGACATTGACAAAACAGGACTAGGTGTGGGCAGGATGGGACATTCTGCCCGAACAATGGGGGCGGAGCTGTGCACTTCAAATGACTCGTCTCCAGTACACACAAAGGAACCTGACACCAGCCTATTGCTACCCCAGATGTCTTGGAGCCTTGATAGGGGAAGGGAAGAACCTTCCAGACCCAGATGTGGAGGTAGGACAGGGTGTTCCCTCACACTGAAAGACTGGCACCAGGTGGTATAAATATTGGACCATCAGAGCACATCTTCAGTTCACTCCTGGACCTGTGAACAGTACATAAGAAGAACTGTCTTACTCCTCAGAGGACTGCCCTGATGATTGAGGTCTGCCTTGCTCCCCAGAGGAATGCCCTGCTGCTTTAGGACTGCCTTGATCCCAAAAGGCTGGCATGCTGCTTGAGAACTGCCCTGCTCTCTGAGAAGGAAGACTGGTCCAGCTCCCTTCATCACAAGCTAATCTGAGGGACTCCGAGGGTCAGTTGGCTGAGCTCCTGTCTGAGCTACAGGGGCACAACAAGCTCCAGAAGGCTCCTAGTAACTGCCCAGATGGCCTGCTGTACTGGACCTGGCTGGTCCTGCAACTTGACCTGTCTGAACCCTTCTGGCCTCTGCTTGAGTGAGTTCCTGATCTTCAAGAGATGTGTCCCCAGGTCCTGAACCCTTGGCTGGCATTGGTTGAGCTCCCTCTTTGATGAAGGGTGAAATGATGAAGTTTTGAGCTCTTTGCAACAGCGAATGGGCCTGTTCGCACGAGACTCTGCTGCCAATGACGACTGCCAGCACGAAGCTCCAGTGAATCCAACTCTTTGCTTTACAGCGACCGCAAGCAACAATCGGCAATGTGCGACCTGCACTTCTCGCTACAGCAATGACAGCTGCGGTGACCCCCAATGTGAAGCTCCAGTAATGACCATCCATGACACCCTACCAGCTCTTCACACTACAGCAATGACAGCCCGCAACACCTGGCATGCTCTTTGCGCTACAGTGATGACCATCCATGACATTCTCCTTGCTTCTCATGGCTTCCTGCATTGCGAACGGAACTCTTTGTACCGGACTTAGAGAAGGTAACTTTTGCAGCAGGACTAAACCGGCCCCTGTATCCGGTCCACGCTCCTTCGTGGTGTGCCTAAACTTGTAGCTTCCCCCGGTCTAGCATGACCAGATAACCGCGAGTGGTGCTTTGTGCATTTAGGCACTATATCTACATAAAACTTAAAAATTGCATATCTTGGGTTCTACTGATTGGATTTTTATCATTCTGGTATCCTTTTATTACAAATTAGTCTAGTTTTCTAAATTGGTTTGAGATTTATCCTGTTTTGTCTTTTCACTTTATTACTGTTCATGTGCTGCATAAATACTGTACATATCTCCTCTTAATTATGCCTGATTGCTTTGCGCCAAGCTACCAGAGGGTTAAGCATAGGTTAATTTAGTGACTTTTGTGGTTCACCCTGACAAGGATTGTGGTTATTGCCTGAGTGGGGCTTCCACGCCCCTGAACCAGTAACCCAATTTCTTACATTGATGTTCAGTGATGGGATCCAGTACTTGTATTTGTGTAGTACAACTCAGTGATTTTCTACAAAACTAAAAATCCCATATAAATTATCTGACATTAGATCTGACTTCTTTTAAACTTTTGCCCAATCGGCTACTTTTTCCTTTTTCCAAAATTAATTTCTGCCTATGACTCTTGCCTACAATGATGGAGTTTGATCTTGACAACCTGGAAAACTGCAGTAGGCAATGCTGAAGAAGTTGTGCAGGGAGAGGGGGCTGATGCTGGTCTAGGGCTCGACAATGCTTGACTACGAGATAGCTCTTCGAGCCTGCAACACAGGAGCAGAGTGATGATGAGGAGGAGGAGGATGAAATGGAGGAGGAGTGTTGTAGAGATTACATTTAGTCACCATTTTAGCTTTCCTTTTTAACTTAGCATCTTTTTCTCATGTTTCCCCTAATATGAGGAAGTGCCATACACACATTTATTCGTGGTAGATATTGTTGCCCTGTAGCTGCACAATTAGTTCCAGGATCACACATATTAGAACTTGATGCCCATGTTTTATTTTTGTGCTCTTTTGAGACAACTATTTCTCTCCAGACTAACTAAGGATGATGTTCTGCGCCTCTGGCACAGTACAATAAGGTTGGTGTTTTATTATTTAAACAGTGTCCATGATGAATTTGGTGAGAGGCACTTCACACCGAAATTATCATGGAAGCTGCTGTGACTGAGATTCAGCTCTGCAGGCCTGACCTTCATTCTGAGGAGGAAGGTAGCCGTTCAAGAGAAGTGTGCAGGCCAGCACACTCTGACGGGGTGCATTCGTTAATGCACTGAGACCAGCTTTCTACCAAGGTATGGGATTAGATCATTCCAACAGGTCTGGCAGAAGGGTACTCCCAATATTATAGAGGTATTAATGATAGATGGGAGTAACATTAGGAACAATTAACATGGTTGAATTGTTTTTATTCTAATAATGCTCATATCAATGATGAGTCTCATATTTCTAATAATCGCAACTCATGTTTTCTTTACAAGGATTAGATCTTTTCAATTAACATTTGAAAATGTATTCTCGTATCTTTTCTTTCTGACACCTTGGGCATGCAAAAGTGACAAACGAAAGGGTTAGATCTGTTTCCACGGATTCCTTGGCAAACAGAGTGGTCATGGTCAAGGTTGCCGACAACATCTATAACTCTGGAAGGTTAGAAGTTTAGATGTGGTACTGTGAGATAGCCAAACCAACATTTACTGATGATATGAGTAGATTTAGTCTCTATTTTGTGAAGTTTTGTTGACCTAATACATAGTCCTATTAGATCCAGAGGAACCGTATAACATGGTGCCATCAACATTTTAGGTTTGGCACTGATTTAATGGGTCTCTTGAGTAGTTTTCTTGCGTGTGCCCAAGGCATCTTTATCACCTTTATACGGAGATATCTGTGGTGACAAGGGTTTATCCTCCTCAGCTTTAATATGAAGCACCTATTTATGTCTGTAGGTTGATCAAGCTTGATCTTTTAAAAGGATTGCCCCTTATCGTGTTTCCTTTCTTTGTATTCCATTCATTAATTATGGCGCAAGCAGTGAATATTGCTGTTAATTGTAGACAAGCTGTCACTAATCATTTGACTAGATATGGGCTCACCAATTACGGTGGAGCTGTTCCCTTCGTGATTCAGGCACACAAAGCTTATAAATGGGAAGTTGTTTATTCCTGCGTAATTTTTCTGCAGTCGATGTAAATTCACAGACATTCCACACATACACTGAGGCTGCAGTTCCGACTGTATATAGACTTTATGAATATTTAGAAATATCATTAACTTACCAGGAACATCATAATTGGTTCCAAGGCACCCTCCCACATACACTTCAAAATGTAATACTGGGCCCTCTAAGTAATGAAGGGCCAATCTGGCTGGTCTTAGCAGACTATACGCCTTATCCGCATACCAAAGCATTAAACCAGCATGGAACGCTTGCTCTTTTGAACCATTTGGCTAGACTGTTTCGACGTCTGATGCAGTATATTATGCGTACATTAACTACTGCCCCAGCAAGGGCTCTTCAAGCTGTACAGGTGCAGTTAGCTGTGCCTGCAATTTGTCCAGTCACCATTAATGCCATTATGGGTAAAATCTCTAACAAACATGATGAGATTGTGTTTTGGATTGCACATAAGACAAATCAGCTTTTGTCAGTGGTGTTTCCCCATACGGGACCCCAGGATGAATTTAGAATTCTCACTATGTGTCTTCCACTTGGTAAGGTTCCCCCTGTTGAAGAGTGAAATACATGGGGTACTGTATTTGCTGCCATTCACACCATTACTCATGGTATTCCATCAATTGCAGTTTTACCTTGAATTCCTTAAATAGATTCAGGTTGAACTTGGAGTGGCCCCTGCCCTAGATTTAGAGATGAAACTCATTGGCAACTTTGCCACTGTGTCCTTAATTATTTTAAGTAATATCAAAGGGGAAGCAGCTTCTATGGTGATATGCCAATGACTTGCTTTAGTTCTCACTGTAGATCGGGAGCACAAGCTCCCTAAAATAATTTCTGTAACCTATACATCTATGGGTCGTGATAGTTTGAGAACCAAGCCTAATATGCCACAACTTAAAGGCAAATCTGATGCCGATACTGCCAAGCAGATACCTAAGTCTTCTAAAAAGCGCTGGGATAAAAATAAAGACAGAGCTAAAACTAAAACACGGATTGGATCTCCCCAGTCAGAGTCTTCCAAAAAACATTACAATCCGGAAAGATACCCCCAGGCTTAGATGGGATTACTCGTCAGTCCAACTACATGATCAGCAAGGGGGAGGGTTCAACCTCAGGGGATCTGCCACGAGCGACAGGCACCACATCAGGACCAGCATCTAGCAATGTGATGCAACCCTCACCTTCCATTATCTTGGCCACTATCAAGCAGATGCAGGAGGAGGTCAGGATTGATAACCGTCTGGCTTGACAAGCCTCAAAAAAATTACAGGGCGCTGTCAGAAAAATAAGTAAAACCTGCTCCGAGATTTCTGACAGGATGACTATGGTGGAAGCACGTACAGAAACCCTTGAAATGGAGGTCGCCAAATTAAAAACTTTGAGCATCTCCCAAGATCCTAAGCTTACTGATATGATGTGGAAACTTGAGGAGCAGGAGAACAGACAGAGGAGAAATAACTTGAGACAGTTGGGCATTCCGGAATGTGTTGAAGGAGGGAACTCTAGAGGCTATATAGTTAAATTCCTAAAGGGTGCCTTTCCAGAGCCCATAGACATGGACTGGGAAAAAGAAATACAGAGGGCGCATCGATTCCCCCTAACCCTCAAGAAATAACAAGCGGGCAATACTACATACCCCTGGGTGGTATTGGTGTACTTCAGCAACTTTTTATTAAGGCAGAGCATTTACGTTTTGGCACGTCCCAATACTAAAAGAGAGTTTGAGGGAGTCTCTTTTTTTGCACGGCCAGACTTTGCCCACGTCACTGTAGAGTGAAGATGGCGTTTAAGAAAATTGTTTTCTCATTTTCAGAAACTAGGTGCTGAAGTATACCTACAAAATCCAGCGAAACTGAAACTGGTCTTTAAAGGGGCGCACAGAACGTTTTTTTTCAGAGGTGCACACCCAGGAATATCTAGACGAGTTGTGGGGGACCTGAATTAAAAGTTAAGATCAAAGGCAGCAAGTCAAATTGGGAAAGGGAATAATGAAGATGAGCCACTAGATTGAGAACATTAAAAATGGGGAAAAACAAAAAAGGGGGACTTATAGTAAAAAAATAAAAATGGCGAAAAAGTAAAGTTAATGTATTTACTCTCACTGATAGGCGGTCATAATGGAGTGTTGACTGGGGAGTTGGGGGGGATGGGGAGCCGGGTTTGGTATCTCAGATGGTGTCACACAGGCCAGGCCTGGTTGCTCATTGGTTGGGAAAGGGCAAGGGGGCTGGGGATAGGCCATGGAGGGATGGGGTTGGGGTCCACACCAGTGGGAGTAAGGCTGGGAAGGGTTGGGGAAGGGTTGGGGGAGGGAGTATAGGGATAGGGAGTCCCACACTCTCAGGAAAAAAACGTGTAGAACTGGGAAATTGGTTAATAGGGAGAATAAGCGCTGGTCTGCTGTTATTGTAATGTCAAGAGCCAAGAGCCAGGAGCCAAAGATTCTTTATAACGTAAGACAATGGGCGATAATCAGAAGATACGTATTGCCTCTATCAATATTTGTGGTCTGAATGATCCCAAAAAAAGTTCAAGAATTTCAATAGGGTTACAGGTTCTGAAAGAAGACATTGTTTGTCTGCAAGAAACGCATATCGAAGCTTCTCAATGTGATGTTTTAAACACTATGACCTATATGTGGGACCTCACAAGGGGCACGTACCCGGACGGGGTCCCAATTCTGGCCCGAGGCAAATGGCTAAAATTTACACAAGTAGGGGCTGATACACAGGATTGATGGGTTACTGTAGTTTGTCATACTCCCTGTGAAGATAAATTCACATTGTGTACAATCTATGGTAGCATACTTGATGACCCCTCTGTCATTAACCAGATATCTCGTGAATTAATTCATCGGCCCCTACCTATAGTTTTATGTGGGGACTTTAACATCAATCGCCCCGGTAATTGGGACATAGGGGTACACCCAAAATATACTGGTTGAAAACCCAAAGTATTTCAAGCCTTTAAAGGGGTGTGCAAAGAACATGGCCTTACTGATGTCTGGTGCAGAAAGAAACTGATGGAGCATGACTACACATATTTTTCTGCTCCACATTCCACACACTCCCATCTTGATTATTTCTTTGTGTCAAGTAAGTTTATCACAACTTGTACAATTGAGCGATACCAGCGGTACCTCTCGGATCATAATCCACTGCTATTAGAAATACGAGGAATAGGGGGGAAAATACAAAACACATGGAGTTTTGAGCGTGCCCTGCTTGCCAACGAAGAATATTGTAGGCATATTAGCGAGTGGATCCCAATATTCTTTAAAGAGAATAGCGGTAGTGCTTCTTTGAGCATGGTGTGGGATACATTCAAGGCTTGCCTAAGAGGGGAGACACTTAGGTTCTCACTGAATCGGGGGGAAGAAAGAGAGGCAAATTATACAAGTTCAACAAGACAGCTTAGTGATTGCGGAAGAAAACTTGATAAAAGTTTTACAACAAGGTGGGGAGATAAAAGAAGCCCAAATTGGGGTAATAACTGCTAGGGCATCAATAGAGATGATTTTTACAAACAGGGCAGCAGAAAAGTATACTGCTTGGAACGAAAGAACGTACGAGTGTAGTGAGCAAGTTGGGCACCATCTGGCTGTCAGAGCAAGGCAGAAGACCACAAGTAGTGAGATAAGAGAAGTTCGGGACCCTATTCTCGGGTTAGTCTCAGATTCAAGTAAAATCAGAGACGCATTCCAAGCATATTATCAAACTCTATATATTGAAGACACTAGCGATAGGCCTTGGCAGACTGAAGAGTTCCTCAAAATGGCGCCTGCAAATAAATTATCTATAGATGAGTGGGAATCCCTAGAAGGAGATCTACTATGGGAAGAGATTTACCTTGCAATTTTCAGTCTTCCCTCCGGTAAAGCGGCAGGAGTTGATGCAATCCCCTCAGAATTGTATAGAATATTTGCTCCCCAACTGAAAGATCAGATGACCGCACTATTTAATCAAATATATAGGAGAGCCCCCCGCCAGGCTCATGGTCTATTGTGAAAATTGTAGTATTTTTTTAAAAAGAATAAGCCATTGGTAGAATTAGGCTCATATAGCCCGATAACATTAATAAATGTAGATTCAAAAATCTTTTCTAAGGTATTAGCTGCTCGATTAGCCCAGGCCATAACAAAATTGGTGGCGAACCAACAACATGTATTTATTGCAGGGAGGGATACTACAGACCACATTAGAAGAGTCATCTCGCTTTTTGATGCGATGCATGTGTCAGGAGACCCTATGGCCTTGATTCTACTAGATGCAGAAAAGGCATTCGATAGGGTCTCCTGGTACTCTCTCTTGCAGTCAATGCAAACAAGGGGTATCGCTCCAAGTTTCATTCAAGGAATTAAAGCCTTATATTACAAACCTCAAGCGAATGTTTGTATCTCCGGAGATATGACAGGGCCGGTGATGATTGCTCGGCAAACTCGACAGGGGTGCCCTTGTTCCCCACTCTTGTTCGCGCTGTATATTGACTCGCTTATAAGAAAAATAGCGCAAAACATCGCAATTCCCCCAATAATTATGCAGGGATACAAAAGTAAAATTCTGGCATACGCAGATGATGTCGCAGTAATGACTCCCAACCCAGAAGTTGCTATCAAAGTAATAGAGGTGGAAGCCTCTATTTTTGGGAACATCTCTGGCTTCTCGCTGAATAAAGATAAAACCCAAATCATTATTAATGATAAGATTCTATTGGCAGACAAACGAGTAGTTGAAAAAGCAGTATATCTCGGTGTCTGCATATCTTCTAATGTTGAGAAAATTGTAAATCAAAACTTAGAGCCCCTGCTAGACAAAACTAGTAAAGAGCTCGAAAGCCTGAATAATCTGCATCTTACGATGATCGGCCGCTGAAATCTTATAAAAATGATCTTCTTCCCCAAAATTTAATTTTTTTTAGATTGATGCCTCTGGAATTCTTGAATGAATGGCTAAAAGCATTTGATACTATTTTTTCTAGATTCTTATGGGCTTACACCAAACCGAGAAGAGCGCTGAGGTATTTATCACTCCCAAAAGAGAGAGGAGGGTGGGCTCTTCCAAATCTTAAATTATACTATTGGGCCCCCATGCTGCAATATAGCCGTATTTTGCTGACGTAACCATCATCGAATGATTCCCCACAACCCATCCCTACTATATTCGAATTGTTAATAGGAAAGGAGGCTTGGGGGTGTCTTTGGAGACGATTAGAATTTAGTTATTACAAAAAAGAATGGTTCAAGTGTCTCCTGGGAGCTTTTAAGGTATGGTCAGCTCTTCTGAAGCTGTTGGGCCTAGGGAGACTGAACTGCTATACACCGATTCAGAATAACCCAAACCTGCCTGAAATCTTTAGGGATGGCTACATACAAAACTGGGCCCTGGCAGGGGTAGATACATTTGGTACTTTTTTTTCTCCTTCAGGCCTGGTCTCGTTCGACGAACTGAAGGCAGAGTTCGGTATCAATAATGAGTTTTTCAAGTACCTGCAAATAAGGGATTATCTACAGCGTAGAGGGGGCGGGCCCAACGGTTTTGATAAAAAAGTACTGGTAAATATTTTAATAGCACAGAACCATATTCGCATTGGGACAATATATCATTTATTAAATAACGAAATGAAGGATGATCTTGACAAAGTCTATCTTAAATGGCAAGAGAAGATTGCGATTTCAGAAGCCGAATTTGCAAAAGCTCTTAGTCTATCTCAAACTGTTTTAATTTTAGCCAATTTACAAGTGCAGTATTTTGAGACTTGTTTTATGTTATATTATACACCTGCTAGAATTGCGAAATAGGGCACGGGCCGGGGAACTAATTGTCCTCGGTGTGCAATTTCCTGCGCTAATATAGTCCACATGTTTGCTACTTGTATTAAATTCTGTCAAGAATGAAATGTAAAAAAATATGTATATAGTAAATTAAATATAGAAGTCTTATTGACCCCAAAATTAATTTTACTAGGAGTACTTGAAGAGGAAGTGGCGCAGGATACAGAATATTTTCCTGCCGTCGCAATGGCGATATTAAGACTTGCAATTGCCTCGGCATGGCTCGACCTGCAACCTCCACTGTTTCAACAGTGGTTGGCTCGCTTGCTAGCAGTTTCCAATCTAGAGAAAGCGATATATGTTAGAAAAGGCTATAAAGCGAGGAAAAAAGGGCAGCTAATTTGGGTCCCTTTATCTAGATGGGAAAGTTAATGCAACATGCAAACTTACTTTAGAGTAGGGTGGAAGTTCTTCAATCCCTTCCTCCTTAGCACAATGCACTTTAAATTTTTTGATGTATATTTGTGTATCACACTGATTGGTCTAATCTCAGCATTTTGACTCCCAGATTATTCATGAATTATATTGCTCTTCTGCTTTTCTATTCCCTGAGCGTGGGGGGTTGGGGTGGCAGGGGCGAATGTGTGTTATGTATTGGATGAAAATGCGCAATAAAGATATTTTTAAAAAAACAATCTCCTTGACCGTGATACAATTAAACAGCCTGATAGGTAACAGGATCCTGATACGCTTCTTTCTCATTCCTTGCAGGACTCTACAGACAAGCAGTCAGAGTGAAGAGGAGGAGGCAATCGCAGATAGGAGGAGTATGTGAAACCAAAGACAGACTCACAGCGGTGCCCTGATGTCATCATAAAAAAGAAAGAGAAACTGCCACAACAAAAAGCACAATTTGCAAAGAAGAAAGTGGCAGGAATTTCTGCTAAATATGCCACAAATATTCAGAAATCTTCTTCGGAACAAGATGTGGGTGAGAACTCTTCTCAACAGTGCAGCTGAGGTCACAATAGTTCACCAGACTCTTCAACAGTTTCTGGTAGCGAGACCGACTAATGATTATGTAAATGTTGAAACTCCAGATCAACGGCTAAGACCTCCTGATAGACTTTGCGATTTGGATATACAAATTTAGGGTGACCTACTGCGTACTATTGAAATAATATTCTGGCAGAATTTAACTAATGAATACGCCATTCTCTCAGCTGAGGGTGATTGGCCACCAGAGTTTGTTAGAAAAGTCCCACTTTGAGAGGATGTAATAATACCTTCCTTTTCCGTTTCTTCCCGAGTAAGTTAAAGCAGCATATGCTGCAGAATGGGCTCTTGCGCAAGCCCCAGAGTTATATTGTAATCAAGTGGGCTGGTATAAAAACTCCCCTTAACATGTTATACCTATAAGGTCCAGGCCACAGGTGCGCACAAAATACCCCATTAAACATGAAGCTATACGCCCTATTAGGGAGATTCTATCACAGTTAAAATATCAAGGTATAATTGAGACTCCTATGAATAAGCTATTATTTCCTGTGCTTAAACCTGATCATTCCTTTCATATAGTGTTAGACCATTGACATTTGAACAGTCACACATGGACTTTTGCTGTACAAAATTCTCACAGCGTAGGCTTGATAAATAATATAGTTCATAAAAAATACAAAACTACATTGGACATTTCCAATGGCTTTTTCTCTCAAAATATAGCGCATGAGAGACGCAATTTGAATGCGTTCTCAGTGCTAGGAGTCCAGCAAAGATTCTATAGGCACCCACAAGGGTATAAGAACAGTCCAGGTCTGCTTCCTGCCTAAGTGATGTCAATTTTACAAGAAATTGACTTAGAAGCATTGCCCTATGTTGATATTTGCTGATGATTTAAACGTGCATTTGGCCAGAGTGGATCGTGTTAATCTGGGATTCGCTGACCATGGCTATAAACGTAAATTTCCAAAATCTAAAAATGACTTTCTCAGTGTCCTGTTTCTGGGATACAAATTATTGAATGACTGCAAGACCATAACGCCACATTTCTTAGAGAAATGTGCTCTTTTACACCAAATACCTTAAAAAGTTTCAATCGCTTTTAGGCTTTCTAAATTTAGGTAGAACATTAATAACAGTTTTGTACAACGGGTTAAACCGTTGTACGATGTAATTTGATTTTGCTAGTAAACATTGGACTATTGAACATACTACTATTCGAAGAAACTTGCAAACAGACATGCTTAATTATAAACACTTACATACTCATGTTAACACTATTAATTTAGTGATCTGCATAATTGCGGGTTCCAGTAGTTACATATATGTTTTATTCAATGATGGAGAAACAGTGGCAATTGCTTATAAATTGCATTCATATTCCAATGCGGAAATGCATTTTGCTTTCACTAAAACAATTTTGACAGCTGTTCGGACTGCTGTGCTGAAGTAACATCTATTGGCTCAGGGGAAACGCATAATTGTGGTGTCTCCTGTTCCACCTTAGAGGCCATCACCAAGGCTAGCGTTCCTATTGCATAACGCCTTACATCCAAGGTGGATCCAGTGGGCCACTTCCTTAATAGCTACTGATGTGGATTCTGTTTTTGACCCTAATTTGAGAACAAAGGAATACCTCCAGTATGGAGAAGAATTACCCCGTGTCTAGTGAAATTATGCCTCCAGATGAATATGCTTTCATAATCTATACTGGTCATGGCTCAGCCTAGCCTGCGCTTTGTACTAAGTATAAGTATTCAGTTGAGTATGCTGCAGTTAAGCGTGTCATGAAAGATGATTTATTGCAGGCACAAAAAACATATACAGAAACCTTGGGTGACTGTGCCGCTCAGCTGGCTGAATTGAAAGCTTTGGTTCTGGCATTGCAGAATACGAATTCAGAATTCCCGCTCTTATAGTGTGTAATTCCTATTACTGAATCCTGTCCTTTAATGATAATTTGCCTTATTGGTGCTTGAAAGGATTCAGAGATTCTAAAGATAACACTTTCAATCATAAGATTCTTTGAGGGAAGGTGGGGGCACGGAAAGATGCTTTTCCATCAGCTCATGTGATCCACACATTGAGTCATCAACGTGTTGGTGTACACATTGCAGGGAATTTTTTGGCTGTTGAAGCTGCCAAGGCGGCTGTTCAGACCGTATTAGTAGCTGCGTTACTTGTTCACATACAAGAATAGATGATGACATTATGCCTGCAGTCAATGCCTCGTCTAGTGGCGAGCCCCTACCCAAAGGCTATTCACCAAAAAACTCTTATCCATTGAGTCCTTAAAATGTTCTCTTTGCCTGCATTCCCGGGGTGGGTGATCGAGTGATACCCAACCAGGACAGCAGGTAAGAGTTAATTATGGCTGCTCATGAGGGTTTGGCTTCTGCCCATGCTGGTGTGGCAGCTATAATTTCTTTACTACAGATAAGCTACTGGTGGCAGGGTTTTTATAAGCAGACTAAAGAATGTGTCCTTTGGTGTGAAGTTTGACAACAAATAAAAAGTTCCATAGTTGCACACCCACCACAGACACCACTTTTATTTTTAATTAAGCAACTACAATGTGTTGCGGACTACTCCATACGGATGGGACCTTTAAATATATCTTAGTGGCTGTTGATTCTTCTTCTCTATTTCAATGGGTGTGGCCACAGCGATCATCTGATGCTCGAACTATTATTAAAGATTTGCAAACCTTTATCGGTACATATGCAGTGGAAGCATTCCACTAGGAGCAGTAACCGGCTTTCGCCTCTAAGGCATTCTGGGATGCTATGGCCAACCTGAGTCTTGCTGTGCATCATTCTGCCCCCTATCATCCCGAGGGAAATTAAAGCAGTCCTTAACAGCTACAATATATGATTCAGGTTGTAGTTAGATCCATCACCTGCATGATGTCCAGAGAGTGTTAAATAATCTGCCTAGACGGTTGTTGAGTGGTCGGACTCAATACAAGGTATTATTCTGGGTTCAAATATTTGTTCCAGATCTTGATAACTATGGCACTGTGGCAGCACAATTATCCTTTGACATCAATGAACGTTTCACTTTCTTACAGGAATTACCAGACTTCCGAGATGAGCACTCAAATTGAAATTCTAAATGTTCTGCCACTGATGAAGTGAAGGAGCAACCAGCATTTTCTGGCTGGATTCCTAAAGTTGGGGATCTAGTCTGAGAGACGATTGCAGACAAAAAAGAGTTTGGCCCATCCTACCATGAAACGGTGCCTGTCCTTGCTGTCCAAGGTACTTGAACTGTGATTTTGCCACTGCTTGCTGGTTGTAAACAGAAACAAGTTTCCATTGATTTGATCAAGGTGCATCATGTGGCCAGTTCTCCATAGTAGGCCACAGAGGGTTTCTGGGTAGTTCCTTGCCACATCTCCCTACCCTGCATGAAATTCTTCTACATGCAGAAAATAGTCCTGATCCTTCTACTCCCCGGCTGGGGTCTTCAGGTGCTGAACTTTTAATCGTACCAGTAAATGATGAAAACACAGTCGGCTGTGTTTTCCTGTGATGCTGCTCCCTTTGCTGCAGGGATGCCTATTATAAGCCACTTTTACCAGTGTCAGATGCTCCTCGACTTCAGGTTTCCTGGCATATGGATACTCCTCTGAGGCTGCACTCCTGGCGCTGTTGCCTTTGGCCTCTGCTCAAAGGGCTAGTGATGACCCTCTTCATACCTTGGATCTTGCTCTTGAGGCCTCTTTTGATGTGTTGTCTGTGGATGCGGGTTCCTGGGCCCCGACGACACTCTGGAAATGTATGTGGGAGACATTTCAGAAATGCGGTCCTTCAATTCGGATGCCTCCTAGACTCTATAATTGGCTTACGGGTTTTTAAAAATTGTTTTATTCATGTTTTAGAAATTTGCGTGATTTTTTAAATTAGGTATATTATATGACTTTTGCATCTGCTTATGCTGTTAAAGTGTTTTTATGAAACACTAGGCTTTTTACAAATGTTCATTGCTATTGCTTATTTTTATATAGTTGTCTCATCCAACCAAGGGGAGGGTGTTGTAGAGATTACATTTAATCTCCATTTTATCTTTCCTTTTTAACTTAGCATCTCTTTCTCACATGTTTTCTCCTAATACGAGCAAGTGCCATATACCTATTTATTCCTGGTAGATATTGTTGCCCTGTAGTCTGCACAACTAGCTCCAGAGTCACACATATTAGAACGCGATGCCCTTGTTTTATTTTTGTGCTCATAGGAAACAAGCCTTTCTCTCCTGTCTAACTAAAGACATTGTTCTGCGCCTCCGGCTGGTGTTTTATTATTGAAACAGCGTCCGTGCTGAAATCAGGCTTGGGCATAGTTCGTGGAGTTTCGCTACGCGGAACTCCGTGAAGTGACAAAAAAACTCTGCGGAGTTCCACAAGTGGTGGAGTGCAGTGGGAACTGCCATTCGCGCTGATCTTCCTTCCACTCGGGTAAGTTCACGAGCGCGAGTGGGGAACAAACTCAGCTGCACTACACAGAGCGGAGTTTTCTGCACTCCGCGAGTTCCGTGGAACACAGAGTGTAGAAAACTCTGCAAACTCCACGAACATAGCGGAGTTCACCGCCTAGGCGTAGCTGAAATCATTGAGAAGGACTTCACGCCGAAGTTATCATGGAAGCTGCTGTGAGCTGTGACAGAGATGCAGCTCTGCAGGCCAGACCTTTATCCCGAGAAATAAGATAGACATGCAAGAGAAGTCTGCAGGCCTGCACACTGAGATGGGGTGCATTCGTTAATGTACCGAGGCCGGCCGCCTGACACATTATACCAAGGCATGGGGTTAGATCATTCCAACAAGTCTGGCAGAAGGGTACTCCTGATATGCTGTCGCTAGTGTAGAGGTATTAGTGATAGGTAGGAGCAACATTACGAACAATTAACATGGATGAATTGGTTGTATTTTTCACCATTCTAATAATGCTAATAACGATATGTCTCATGTGTCTAATAATCACAACTCATGCTTTATTTACAAGGATTAGATCTTTCTTGTATCTTTTCTTTGTGACACTTTGGGCATTCAAATGTGACAAACAAAAGGGTTAGATCAGTTTCCACAAATTCCTTCGGAATCAGAGTGGTTATGTTCGAGGTTACTAACAACATCTATAACTCTGGAAGGGTAGGAGTTTAGATGTGGTAATGTGAGGTAGCCGAACCAACATTTACTTATCATATGAGTAGACTTATTGCCTAATTACAAGTTTGGCGGTCCATAGGGCCTCCAAACCTGCAGTGGCGTGGCAGCTACTGCTGCACCGGCGGTCCGACTGCTGTATTACAACTTCGGCGGTCGGACCGCCATGGGACTGCTGCAACTGCTGGGGATCCCTGAGCTCTGGCGCAGTAATATGCTGGTCGTGCCGCTGCGGTACCGCCAGCATATTATGACTTTCCCAACCTCCACACTTGCCATGAAAAGTGTGACAGTCAGGAAAGTAAAGGGGCCCTACAGGGCCCCCTGGTGCCCCTGTGCATGGGGGGCATGCAGGGGGGCACATGGTGTGCCCCCTTGTGTGCATGCTCCCCAGTTCCCGCACGGCATGGACTGCAAGGTCCATGCCATGCAGGAATTTGCTTTAGCGCTCCTTCAGCACTGCAGTTCAAAGGCTCACATATGGGCCTTTGAACTGCACCGCCGCAGGCCCGACGCACCGCCTCCCACCAGACCACGAAATGACTCGCAATCTGGCCGGTGGGAGAGGGTCGAGTTTGGTGGTCTTAGAGTGGGGAGCTTGCGTGGCGGCCCGCTCCAAGACCGCCAAACTCATAATCAGGCCCTTAGTCTCTATATTGTGAAGTTTTGTTGACCTAATACACAGTCCTACTAGATTCGCAGGAACCGTATAACAGGAGGAGGAAGAAGAGTGGGGGGTAACTTTACAACAGCTCCAGAACTAGAGGAGAGAGGGAGAACCAGAGGAGTGGGGTCCCCTGCTGGATCCAGTGTGGAAAGAAGTGTGTCCTCTCACAACCTGTCTCCTGAACAGTTGGAGGACAGACAGGCTGAGGTGGACCTGAAGCTGTAGTTAGCCAAACTGGAACTGGCTGCAGAGGAGAGAAAAGCTAAAAGAGCATTTGAAAAGAAAAAGATGTTGTGGGCTCCTTAAATGAGTCTAAAGGAACTTGACTTGAAGATTCAGCAGTTCACTGAGTCCAGTAGTAATGGTGGCAGTGACCACACAGTATTCATTGAGACAAGAGGGTCCACATACCCAAGGATCTGGTGCCTAACTTTGAAGTGGGGGATGACATAAACATGTGGTTCGAGACATATGAAGTAGCCTTAGAAATGCATAGGGTTGCTGAGGAGGATTGGGAAGCCAGTCTTTGAAGGCACATACCCACTGAGGGGAGGTATTACTTGTTGGCCTAGGAAAGAGTGTCAGGATGAAGTACCCACTCCTGAAAGAATCCCTTGTCAGGAAGTATGATCTACCCCTTGAGCAGAATAGGTTGACATTCAGAGACAGTCAAAAACTCTCATTAGTCTTAGGTGGATTTCGTGGACTACTTTTGTAAGGCACTGGATGGTTGGGTGAAGAGTAGTGAGGTAAACCCTTATGAGGGGCAGTGCAATCTGTTTTAAAGACAGCTCATGTTGAATCATTATTTTACAGAGCTACGCCAAGACATCATAGCACACTCTGACCCCAGGGAGCTTGCCAAGGAAGCAGACCTCTGGCTTAGCACCAGGGTCTCCGTGAAGGTACCTGGAAGTGACCCTGAGGAGAGTGGATCAGGCTCCCCCCATGAGGGGAAGTCCACATTGACACAAACAGGTCCCAACATAGTGTGGGGGGGAAAGGTTCCCATTCCCCTTCTAAGAATAAGAGAAAGGTTTCAGTAGGCAGTGGCCCAAGGCACCCCATTGCCTATCTCGGTGTACTGATCGCTCCCAGTTGGGACACAAGCAAGGGGACCAGGTCTGTACCAAGAGACCATCTGCTGGTGGGAACTCTACAGGCATGGCCAGTGTGGCTTTAGGGGAAGGTAGTCCCCAAGAGCAGAGGGTAAAACATGCCCTGGTATCCCAGCTGGCAGGTGAACTCCAAAGGTAAACTTGTGACCCCTGAGTGTGGGAGTCACCACTTTCATCATGTCACAGTTAATGAGTTAATGGGGTAGTTGTCACTGCCCTAACGGATACCTGTGCCAGTTAGACCATGATGGTGGAAAGACTGGTTTCCTCAGAGTAGTACACCAGACAGGCTTTTAGGATAACTCAGGCCCATGGGCAGGACTTCTTCAGCCCTATGGCTTTGGTATACCTGGAATGGGGTGGGGTAGTGATCCAAAGGAAGGTCATAGTTAGTCCTCAGATGCCCTTTGACTGCATTTTGGAAAATAAGCCACCAGTATTAGAGGAGCTGGGAAGGGGGCCACCTATACACCCTGAAAGCTAAGCTTTCTTGGGGGCACTACTCCTAACATCAGAGTATGGACTCCCAGATGATGGGGCAGGAGGTGGAAACAGGTCACAATGGTAGGACCAGTGGATCAGGGGTTGCCATCTCTGAGGACAGAACAATCCACGACTGAACCTGGTGAGGCCACTTCTAACCTGGGGGTGCTCCAGGCGGTGTCACAGAGATAGAGGGCTGGAGACCTGCACCAGACAGACCTCTGCATGACACAAACAGTGTGCTACCATTGAGGGGTGTGGTGGTTCCTCATGGAAGTCCTGGCTTGCCAGGGACCTGTGTAGTCTCAGGTACAGACTCTAGGCTGAGTGGCCAGTCTCAGGATACCACCCTCTAGACTGGTGGGCAGGAGAGTGAAGTTGGGTGCCTAACAATCGGGGTAGGTGCCCCACTACCTGATAAACCTCAGCGGACCGGGAAACCTAAGGAGCAAGTAGGGGACTCCTTGCCAGCTCCAAGGCTGGAAGTGAGGCCTGCCCACAGCCCCTGCATAGGGCCTCCACCTGGCAATGGGTGGAACGGGGCCTGGCTCTTGCTCTGACAGCTGTCACTGGCCTCTGTTGTTGGTTGTTGTCTTTATTGGTAGCTTTCCCTGGGTTGGGAACAGAAGCCTGGCCCAAGGGATGAAATGGACCTCATGACCTTGTTAGCCATGGTGGTACTGTCTGCCTATTGCGATGAATCTGTGAGCAAGTTAATGTCAGGAGCTCCACAAATGAGTTCCACAGATGAGGAGTAGGGTTCCTTATGGGCAACTATAGTGACCCAAGATGATAATACCAGGGGAATACAGTTAGGCTTGGATAGGCACAGAACTGACAACTGCCACTACTAAAGAAGGACATTGTCCACATTCTATCACCTAAGGAGGAAAGCCCATCCATCAAGGCATTGATTAGTCTACCCTAGATTTTGGCTGGAGGGGTGCAATGTTGGTCTCCCCTAAGGTGGGACTTAAAGACCCATAGTGCAGGGTGCATTATATTAAAAAAAGTAAGGCAGGTTTTACTTTTCCTAGTAATGAATGAATGAATCAATCAGTATTTGTAAAACCCTGCTAATCACCCGTGATGGTATCCAGACGCTAGGTGGCAGTGCTCAGTCGAAAAGCCAGATCTTGAGTCTCTTCCTGAATTCCCTCAGTGAAGGTGATATCTGGAGATGGCAGGAAAGGTCATTCCAGGACTTGGCGGCAAGGTAGGAGAAGAAACGGCCTCCAATGTGGTTTAGACGGATGCGCAGTGTTTGTGCGAGGGTGAGGGGAAGGAGGCAGAGCGAAGGTCTCTGGATGGTTGGTGGAAGTTCAGGCGGTGGTTTATGTATGCTGGACCTAGGTCGTGGAAGGCTTTGTAGGCATGTGTCAGTATCTTGAATTGGCATCTTTTCTGGACGGGGAGCCAGTGGAGGTTCCTAAGGTACGGGGTGATGTGGGTCCATTTGAGTAGGTTGACGATGAGTCTGGCCACTGAGTTCTGTATCGTCTGTAGTCTCTTCATTAGTTCGGTGGTGGTTCCTGCGTATAGTGCGTTGCCATGGTACAGCTGGCTGGTGACTAGGGCCTGAGTCATGGTTTTCCTCGTGCAAATGGGGAGCTATTTGAAGATTCTTTGGAGCATGAGGAGTGTGTGGAAGCAGGTGGAGGAAACTGTTGATCTATCGCTTCATGGTGAGCTTGCTGTTCAGGATGATGCCGAGGTTGTGTGTGTGTTCTGTTGGTGTGGGTGTGGGTCTGAGTTCAGCGGGCCACCAGGTGTTGTTCCAAGGGGAGGCTTTGTTGTCAAAGATAAGCCCTTCGGTCTTGTCAGTGTTGAGCTTCAGACAGTTGGTCTTCATCCAATCATCAATGTTCTTCATGTAGTTGTAGAAGTTGGCCTTCGTGGTGGTGGGGTCTGCTGAGAGCAAGAGGATGAGCTAGGTGTTGTTGGCATAGGATATGATGTTGGCTCCTAATTTTTCACTACTGTAAGGCTTATCTCTCCCATTGGCTAACACTGGGTTATCCTATTACAGTTAATGAGTGCTAACTTTGGATTGTGAGCAGACAGAGATATGCTGTTCAGACTTGAATGAATTGCAATTTAAAAGTACTTTTTAATGATAAAGATGGATTTGTAGCCACAATTCTGAAAATGCCACTTCTAGAAAGTTAGCATTTTCTTGTCATAAACATTTGTGCCTTCTGCTGGTGTCCTGTGTCACATGGCTGTGAATGGCTCTGCTTTTGGGGTTTGTGTAATCTTCCCAGACAGTGACACATAGGGTACAAGGTGTGGGCAGGATGGGCCATCCTGCCAGGATGGCTAGGGGTAGAGATGTACCCTGTCCCACTTGCACTTCAAAGGGCTTTCCTCCTACACACATAAAGGAATCTGACACCAATCCAGACTTTTCAGACCCTTGACAGGGAAAGGGAAGAACTTTCCAGAACCAGATGTAGTGGTACGACAGGGTGTTCCCCCACACACATATAAATATTGAATTCTCAGAGTACCTCTTTAGTACACTCCTGAACCTGTGGACAGTACAGAAGAAGGACAGCCTTGCTCCCCAGAGGACTACCCTGCTGCTTGAGGCCTGCCTTGCCCCCTAGAGGACTGCCCTGCTGCTACCGAAGGACTGCCCTGCTGCTAGAGGACTACCTTGACCCCCACAGGGCTGCCCTGCTGCTTGAGGACTGCCCTGCTTTCTGAGAAAGAAGACTGGACCTGCTCCCTTCATCCCAGGCTAGCACGAGTGACTCCGAGGGTCAGGTGGCTGACCTCCTGTCTGGGCTACAGGGACACAACAAGCTCCAGAAGCCCCCCTGCAACCTCTCACCTGCTGTACATGACCTGCCCACAACTGGACCTGCCTGAGCCCTGATGGCCTCTGCTGAAGTGAGTTCCTGATTCCCAAGAGATGCCGCAACAGGCCCTAGTCCCTTGACTGGCATCAGTTGAGCTCCTACAGTGACGAAGGGTGAAATCCTGAAGTAATGGGCTCTTTGCAGCCGCGAACAGGCCAGTTTGTGCCAAGACTCCCTTGCCCTAGACTACCCCCAACACGAAGCTCCAGTGAACCCGACTCTTCATGCTTCAGCGCCACCTGCGGCGACAGGCAATGCGAGATCTGCACTTAGCACTAAAGCAACGACAGCCCGTATTGACTACCAATGCAAAGCTCCAGCAACGACTGACCGGCTCTTCACCCTACAGTGATGATAGCCGGCACCACCTAGCCAGCTCTTCACACTACAGGGATGACCATCCGCAACGCTCTCCCTAATCCTCCCAGCCTCATCCACTGCGAACAGAACTCTTTGCTGGACTTTGAGAAGGTAACTTTTTTAGCAGGTCTAACCTGCTTCCTGTACCGGCCCTCGCTCTTTCGTGGTCAGCCTAAACTTGTGACTTTCCCCCGGTCTAGCATGATCAGATGCCTGCAAGTGGCCTGTTCTGCTTTTTGACGCTATATTTAACTGAACCTTTAAAATTGCATATCTCTGGTTCTATTGATTGGATTTTTATTGTTCTAGTATCAGTTCATTTATTACAATCTACTCTATTTTTTCAAAAAAGGTTTGGGATTTTTCTTGTGTTGTGCTTTCAGTTTATTACTGTTTGTGCACTGCAAAAATACTTTACACATTCCCTATAAGTGAAGTCTGGCTGCTCTGCCAGAGGGTTAAGCACAGGTTAGGTTAGGGACTTTTGTGGTTCCCCTTGACAAGAATTGAAGTTGTTGTCCGAGTGGAGCTTCCACCCCTTCAACAAATAACCCAAATTCTGACATGTTTGATGTGCTAATGATATTATAGAACGCTTTCACAAAATTATTTGGATAACTTTTATACAGTTCCTATACTCTTTATGGCAATTGATTCCCTTTATGGCAATTGCTTTTATTGTTTATCTGAATAATGACCAGATACATGTTTCTCTGGAATCATTTGTCAGACTACCAGCTTTTTGAAGCTACCCAGCAACTTCACTCGAGTTTGGTAATGGAGAACTTGCTGCATTCTTTTAATTCGTTTCTTGCAAGTCCTACTATCAGTGAGTTATGGTACAGGGAGATCTGTGAGACCTGGAAGTTCTGGAATAAACATCATAGTTTCAAATAAACATTCCAAAATGTTTACTATCAAATACTACTGCCTTGGTAGGGTATTAACTCACTGTGTTTGTATAGATGTTAAAGCCAATTAGTGCTATTGTTGACCCTCAAAGTCAAGATTTGCTGTAGTCTGAACACATGTATTTTCTGAGCCTGTGAGAGAGACACTCCAAAGTATTCTCTGTTAACCTAACTGCATCTGGCCAGAAAGGAGCTTCAAATATTTCTTTCGTGCAGGATAATATGTTTGATTACAACATACTATATTCTGATTTACATTTGAAATGTATGTTACTCCTTTTTTCATTTTACAACAAGTTTGTCTGTGTCTCGTTAGTTATGGCACATTCCTAAAATAATATTAATTTAATTTTAGATATTTCAGCCTTATGCAAAGCTATTAACATGCATTTGTCACCAACGAATAACCAGCTGCAAGCTTCATGCAGATGTGTTTCACAGCCTGCTCTTTTAAAGGGGAATGTAGATCCCCTTGCAGGTGAGTGCAGTGAGTGACTGCACCTGCCTTCAAGGGGATGTCTAGGAGGTCCATGGGACCCCTTTACCCCCTGCAAGAGGGCTTCTCTCAGGAGGCACACTGACAGTGTGCCACCTATTAGGTGGTGCACTGTCAATGCGCCTCCTGAGGGCTTCATTGCCTCTGTGCCTGCGTCGGGCGCAGAGACAAAGGAACCCCGTCATTTGCATGGGGCACGCCCCCATACAAATGTGGGAATGCCCCCTTAAAGATAGCGCTGGTGCCTTATGTGCGCCTAGCAAAATTGGTATTACAGAAGGGGCGGCACAAGTGTACATGGACCGCCAGACTCGCGAGGGCCGGCGGTGACGGTCTCCCGACTGCCCTATTATGAGTTGAGCGGTGGGTCTACGACAACCCCGCCGCAGCCACCAGGGAACCGCTGTTCCCTGGCGGTGTTGTGGTGTTCTGGAGGCTGCACTATGCTTGGTGGACTGCCGTGGTCCCGCCAAGCATATTACGAGTTTCCTCTATGCCAGTGGTGTCATGGAGGTTCCTCCTCCATAAATACCGTGGCGTAGAGGGAACAAAGGGGGCCCTGCAGGGCCCCCTGTGCCTCCTCCGCATAGGGATGCACACAAGGGGGGCACAACATGTGCCCCCCCCTGTGTGCATGCGCCCCAGTTTCTGCATGGCATGGACTTTTCAGTTCATGCCGTTCAGGAACTGTTTTTGGCGTTCCCATTGCGGTGCTCATTTTTAGAGGTACCTTTGTGGGAATGCCAAAACCAGCCCGCCAGACAGGAGGAAACTTCTTTTCTGGCAGGCGGTTTGGCCACAGCTTTGGTGGTGCGGCAGCGAGGCGGACCCAGCGCCGCACTGCCAAAGCTGTAATCGGGCCCTTAGTGTCGTGATGTGATGTACAATTGTTTGAACGGATCTTAAATTATGCATCAATTTTTTCTTAGACAAAGCAAACTATTAGGTGGTCATAACCTTCAAACAACTTTTTTTCATTTATAATGCTCCACTGTACATGCTTAAATTTAAGTATTTAAAGTGAATTTTGTACTTGAAAAAATGCTATAAATTAAATCTGCTTCCTGAAGTGGGGCTCTATGCCATACTTATTATTTTGAATGTAGAAGAAGACATTTCAGACAATGAATATATACGCTCATTCAATATCTTCATGTCTTCATCAACTACAGGAAATGCTTTATTTGTATTCTCTGCCTGAATATTTAAAATTCTATATATATCCTCTTCTCGTGAGTGCATCAGCAATTAATACAATAATTTAATGTTTAATGTAACCATTCCAATTTCTTTGGTCCAACAAAATAAGTGATTATTCATATTTTCATGGAATTTACTGACTGATCGTGAAACCACTGTTGGCATCGTTTCCCAGCACAGAATGTGGTAACAACATTTTCAATAAATCTAGTGTCTTTCCAGTTCCCTACCCGACCAGCAAAGCCTTTAGCACAATGATCATGAAAATGATTAACAGGGGCCATATTACACTAAGTGCTGCGGGGCGCAAATGCGGGGACGCAATGGGCGTTTGCGCCCGCTTTACATTCCCCTGGGGCACTTTGGTATTACAGAAGGGGCCGCAGTTGCTTGTGCGGCACCTTCTGTAATACTGAAAGCACTGGCGCACATACAGCACCAGCGCTTTCTCAAGAGGGCATTCCCGAATTTGCATGGGGGCGTGCCCCATGCAAATGAGGGAATCGCTTTGCTTCTGCACCCTATTATAGACGCGGGCGCAGAGGCAAAGAAGCTCTTAGGAGGTGCACTGACAGTGCGCCACCTAAAAGTGGTGCACTGTCAGTCCCCCCCCTTATACCAGCCCTCTCGAGGGTGAAAAGGGGGTCCTATGGACCCCCCAGACATCCCCTTGCAGGTGGGTGCAGCCACTCACTGCACCCGCCTGCAAGAGGATCTCAAATCCATTTAAAAGTGCAGACAGGTTTCCACCTGCACAATGAAACACGCAGTGGCTGCTTCAAAGCCGCTCCATATTTCACTTGGATGCACTTCCCCCAGGGCAGCACGAGTTTGCGGCTGCCCTGGGGGCAGCGCATTCTATGTAATAGGCGCATTTTCTCTGTTTGCGCCCGGCGCATCTGTTTTAAGGTGCGCCAGGGCGCAAACAGGGAAAGTGCGCCCTATACATAATAGGGCCCCAGTTATTTTTATCTAGGATCACCCTAGGATCACCAGCATATGATGCACTTTTAAAGGTACCATTGTTCTGTAATGTTACAATTTCAACTGCAGATTATTCTCTACCTACTTACGGTCTGGTAAATTATCAAAATTACACCTTCTCAGGAAAAGCTGTTACAAGTATTCTGAAAAATTGCCCTATTCATAAACAAAAAATCTCTTGAAAATGGAGGAATAATGTTTTAGAAGCTTTTACGCACCACTTTCTAATCCTCAAATACGTCCAAGTCACATCTTGCTAATAAAAAGTTTCAAAAATATAGTTCAAAAATATAATTTACATTTTCAGTTGAGATCCCAGAGGAACATACATACTTGTGTGTAATATTCAAGGCATTTATTAATTCACCAGCACACATAATGAAATAATGTGTTTCAGGATTAGAACTGTTTATATCCTTGAAATATGAAAATGAAGAATTTATCTCTCTCTCAGGGTCAGGAATAACACAGTGATCCCATTGAACAGTTTTTGGGACTGTTATAACAATTCAAGATCTACGAAAATACATTCCAGAGTACCAGTTGTAGTACAAGTGGTCCCAGCAATTGTCAGTATGTAAATTTAGATCTGTGTAACATAGGAATCCAAGCAGGTAAATGAAGAAAGCAGGAGACGTGTCTGTCTTGAATTCCAAGTATTTATTCCATTTAACCAGAGCCCACATGAGTGCGCCTTGCTTCGCTGCTGGTCAGAGTCCACTGTCATACCAGTAGAGGTCTGACCACAACTTCCAGGCAAACCAGCACTGGCCCCAGTTTGAGCACAAACATGTTTATAAGCATGGTTGATGGCGCCTGCATGCCGACATATGGTGCACCAGCATGCGCCATCACCATAGCAAGTATAAGCTAACATTACATCTTCTCCCTATTTACACAAACAAAACTAGTACATATAGTAATCTCAGAACCTTACAGGTAAAGTACAATTACGTGAATTTCTGTTCACATTCCTAGCATTTGAGTGAGCCTCTAGATTTCTCTGCTCCTAGGAAATGCAACCACTAACAGTATCACTGGAGATGGAATTCTCAGAAGTGGTAGACCCAGCATTCATTTCACTGGAACCAAAATAATCTAAAAGATGAAAAACATTATCTGATTCAGCAGCAGTATTAATTGGAGAAGATAAAATCAAGTGAGCTTGATCATTAGTGGCTTGACAACTGCTCTTCTGTTCCACCACCTTTTTTTTATCTAAAAAGACAGAACCTTTGGACAGATTGAGAATTTGGACTGGCAGAGAAAATCTAGATAGCTCCTTTTTGACTTTAATGGATTTTCTGACTAAGACCCAATCACCAATAGCAAAATCCGGCTGTGTTAATTTACGTTTAGAGTTGAAATACTTCTTTTAGAGACTTTGTTGAGACAAAATGATACATTGTAACTTGTTTTTATCATGACAATCCACACAAGGATTATTGTCAACATTTAATTCTTGTATCCAATCAGGAAATACCTTTCCTCTGGGATCCCTTTTTCTTAGCAGGCAAAAAGGAGAAATCCCAGTAGTGGAATGGGGGTTGTTAAATATGTATCAGTGTGGGGTTTTTAGTATTGACAGGAATAATGGCGCTCAAGCTAATTCGCGCTGAGTTTATGTTATACTAGGAGTGTGAACGGTGCAAACCAGGTCAGGGGATATGCCCTAAAACCCCCGTGATGGTATGGATAGAAATCCACACAAATGAAGTAGGTACAGTCCCGGGCACACGTAATGAGGATATAATATCAGGAGAAATGTCTCATACTGCAGAAATGTAGAGGGTCTACACCAGAATGATAATCATAGGTGTTTAATATAGTAACAGAGCATAAGCAAGATGGCCATCTTCCGGAACCATTTTCCTTCCTGAACAACACTTCTCCCAGTTTCCTGTACTCCGGCGCATCCGCCGTTGTCGTCTTGGACTACTGACCTGGCACGCCTAATTCTATATATTCCCCCCTGTGCTACTTAGCACTTGGTCAATTTCGTCGCCACAGACTGCATCGACTTTTCTGAAGGTCAATAGTCCTCATTGGCTTATCCGCCGCCCGGCGATATCCGTCTTCCTTTCCTTACATTTGGCAGTAGTCCACCTACCGTGGTTCGCACTGCTCTTCATTGCCGTTTTGGACTCTTGAACGGTCACTTGAATCCACCTTGTTGGCACCGCCTTTCAGCCCTGAAGAGTCACGGGTCACTACCCTTTGTGACGAAACACGTGTCGGCTGGTTGCTTTTGTTTTGGCTGGTTGCTTATGCTCTGTTACTATATTAAACACCTATGATTATCATTCTGGTGTAGACCCTCTACATTTCTGCAGTATGAGACATTTCTCCTGATATTATATCCTCATTACGTGTGCCCGGGACTGTACCTACTTCGGTTGTTAAATATGCCCAGATTTTCCTGTGTAGAAAAACATCCACAGCTTCATTGCAAGCCAAAGCTGATTGTATACCCTCCTTCATAAACCTATTCATCCTTTCCACAAGGCCATTAGAAGAAGGAGAATACAAAGCAACTCCAAGATGCTTGAATTGGCGGAAAGCAAGAAATTCTTTTATTTTATGTGAAACAAAATCAGTGCAGTTATCTGTTACCAACTCCTTGAGATTCCTTTCAGAGTTAAAAATTCTGGTTAGAAAAGTGATCACTGCTGCCTGTGCTGGGGGAATCAGAAAACTCAAACTCCACCCACTTTGAATGATAGTCAATAAGGACAATAATGTATCTCATGTGGCTGGGAAGGAGATCAAAAGGACCTGAGAAGTCCAAGGCTAGTTTAGCCCAAGGTGCTTTTGGAAATGGAACTACATGTTAATGGGTTTTAACTGTTTTCCAATGTTTGTCAGATAGTAAGCAGGTTTGACATTTTCCAATAAGAACTGTAACCACCCTGTCCATGGCGGGCCACAAAAATGTTCTTTAAGTTTTTTGCATGTAGCCCCAATGCCTAGGTGTGCCTCATGAGCAGCTTTGACAAGGTCATTATGTAGGGAGACCAGGGGAATAACAAGATCAGAGCGTAGGAGTGTGGCTTCCACAATGGACAACTCACTAGCAACTTGGGCAAAAGGCCTTAAGGAGGTTGGAAGAGACCTTTCCTTAACCCAGCCATTGGTAACCATGTTTTTAACTGCCTGAAGCATTTAATCATTATCAGAGGCAACCTTCCAAGCTGATTGAGAAAACACCTCTCGAAAATCACCAAGATCATCAACAGATGCTACAACACATTCAACCTCATCTTCAGAAATATCAGCTGGAGTGTGTTGCAGAGGGAGTCTGGAAAGGCAATCAGCTCTAACATTGCGACCGCCAGCAATGTATTTAATAATAAAATTATACTCATGCAGGTGAGAGAGTATGCAAACTAATTTGGACGAGGCTTTCCCTGTGCCATTACCATTTAAGAGAAGCAACAAGGGTTTGTGGTCTGTGAAAATGTCAAATTTGGTTCCCCAAAGAAAAGTTTGAAATTTTTCCACAGCCCAGGTACATGCCAGGGCTTCTCTCAAAATAGTGCTATAATTACATTCAGCACTGTTGAGAGATCTAGAAGAAAAACCAATGGTGTTTTCTGTGCCAGACACCCATTGAGAAAGCACAGCACCAAGACCACGTTGACTGGCAGCAACAGTCAGGGAACACTTTTGTCCAGGGGTGAAGGAAGACAACACAGGCGCATCAATTATGAGCTTCTTAATATCCTGAAAGGCAATGTCTGCTTCCACGGGCCAAGAAAAAGCAGCAACTTTTTTGAGTAAGGAACGTACGGGCTGGACCACCTGGCCGTAACCTTGAACAAATCTTGAGGAGTACTCAGTCATACCTAAGAAAGATTTAAGTGAATCTTTATCTTTCGGGACAGGAACCTCTGAAATGGCTTTTGTCAACGACAATTTAGGGTTTATTCCAGAGGAAGAAATGGTGTGACCCAGGTAATCCACTTTTTCTTTGAGGAATTTGCATTTATCTAAACCAAGAGTTATACCGACCTCCTTAAAAGAGTTAAGAACTCTTTCAAGAATTAGTAGGTGTTCAGCCTTAGGGGCCGATTCCGATCTCGGTCGGAGGCGCACCCAACACCATTCGGTCGGGAAAAAAGCCATGCGAATGCCTGTTTCCCGACCGATCCGTACATCATACCGAACGAGTAAGTACAATGCGCACAACAGCACAGAATCCGGCCGAGTCGTACTCACCCAATCCAGGTCCTGTTCTCCAACCGAGGCGAATCCGGAAACGCAGAATCGAGTCGCACGGAAGGGAAAATGCAGCCCCGTCCGGCCGAACAAGTACGATGCGCTTTCCGTACGCGCCGAACCCGTCGCTACGCACGGCACGTCAAAGCATCCGGGAGAGGCGCACATAAGCTCCGATTCGCGCCACAACACGATCCACGGCTACGAGGCGAACACGCCAGCGACGAGGACGACGCGAAGCAACGAGAAAGACGAACGACACAAACCAACCATGAATCCCTTCGTCCCGATCCTACCAATATTCTACATTTACTACCGGAACAGGCACGGACGCGTACGGCGCAGAAGGTAAGTCAGACACCAACCACAAAACACATACAACACGTACACGACACATCACACACACACAGAGGGATGCAGAATTTACTTACACCAGCAACAGCAGCACCATAGGGGCGGGATGGCCATCACCAATGCCACATATGCACACAGGGGCCTGGATGCGCACCACCACCACCACCCCACCCAGGGGGGGCCGGATGCCAACCACTACTACCACCCTTAGCCAGGGGGGTGCCAGATGCCCACCACCACTACCACCCTTACCCAGGTGGGGCTGGATGCCTACCACTACTACCACCCTTAGCCAGGGGGTGCCAGATGCCCACCACCACTACCACCCTTACCCAGGGGGCTGGATGCCTACCACAACTACCACCCTTACCCAGGGGGTGCCAGATGCCCACCACCACTACCACCCTTACCCAGGGGGGCTGGATGCCTACCACTACTACCACCCTTACCCAGGGGGGCTGGATGCCTACCACTACTACCACCCTTAGCCAGGGGGTGCAAGATGCCCACCACCACTACCACCCTTACCCAGGGGGCTGGATGCCTACCACTACTACCACCCTTAGCCAGGGGGTGCCAGATGCCCACCACCACTTCCACCCTTACCCAGGGGGCTGGATGCCTACCACTACTACCACCCTTACCCAGGGGGGCTGGATGCCTACCACTACTATCACCCTAAGCCAGGGGGCTGGATGCCTACCACTACTACCACCCTTACCCAGGGGGGGCTGGATGCCTACCACTACTATCACCCTAAGCCAGGGGGGCTGGATGCCTACCACTACTATCACCCTAAGCCAGGGGGGCTGGATGCCTACCACTACTATCACCCTAAGCCAGGGGTGCTGGATGCCTACCACTACTACCACCCTTAGCCATGGGGGTGCCAGATGCCTACCACTACTACCACCCTTACCCAGGGGGGCTGGATGCCTACCACTACTACCACCCTTAGCCAGGGGGTGCCAGATGCCCACCACCACTACCACCCTTACCCAGGGGTGCTGGATGCCTACCACAACTACCACCCTTACCCAGGGGGTGCCAGATGCCCACCACCACTACCACCCTTACCCAGGGGGGCTGGATGCCTACCACTACTATCACCCTAAGCCAGGGGGCTGGATGCCTACCACTACTACCACCCTTAGCCAGGGGGTGCCAGATGCCCACCACCACTACCACCCTTACCCAGGGGGCTGGATGCCTACCACTACTACCACCCTTACCCAGGGGGCTGGATGCCTACCACTACTATCACCCTAAGCCAGGGGGCTGGATGCCTACCACTACTACCACCCTTAGCCATGGGGGTGCCAGATGCCCACCACCACCACCACCACCCTTAGCCAGGGGGGGCTGGATGCCTACCACTACTGCCACCCTTACCCAGGGGGCTGGATGCCTACCACTACTATCACCCTAAGCCAGGGGGCTGGATGCCCACCACTACTACCACCCTTACCCAGGGGGCTGGATGCCTACCACTACTACCACCCTTACCCAGGGGGGCTGGATGCCTGTCACTACTACCACCTCTACCCATGGGGGCTGGATGCCTACCACCAACACCACCCCCACTCATAGGATGGACAATGCATGACACAACCAGCACACCACAACCTAGGGAATGCAAGAAAAAGACATCCCCCCAACACCATGACAAGCGTGTGTAGACTGTGTCAAATGCCTACAACACTGAACATGACTTTGAACATACAATGTGACCCCCTATCACATGTGCCACACATATATGTGTGTGGCCCCCACAATGCAAGCAGGCCATGACCATTGTGGCAATGGGGTCCAAACCCCCATCATCACAGTGACCAAAATGTAAGTGTGGGGTCCATAGCTGAAGCACATTTTGAACAGTGTGGCAATGGGGTCCAAACCCCCATCATCACAGTGACCAAAATGTAAGTGTGGGGTCCATAGCTGAAGCACATTTTGAACATTGTGGCAATGGGGTCCAAACCCCCATCATCACAGTGACCAAAAGGTAAGTGTGGGGTCCATAGCTGAAGCACATTTTGAACAGTGTGGCAATGGGGTCCAAACCCCCATCATCACAGTGACCAAAATGTAAGTGTGGGGTCCATAGCTGAAGCACATTTTGAACATTGTGGCAATGGGGTCCAAACCCCCATCATCACAGTGACCAAAAGGTAAGTGTGGGGTCCATAGCTGAAGCACATTTTGAACATTGTGGCAATGGGGTCCAAACCCCCATCATCACAGTGACCAAAATGTAAGTGTGGGGTCAATAGCTGAAGCACATTTTGAACATTGTGGCAATGGGGTCCAAACCCCCATCATCACAGTGACCAAAATGTAAGTGTGGGGTCCATAGCTGAAGCACATTTTGAACATTGTGGCAATGGGGTCCAAACCCCCATCATCACAGTGACCAAAAGGTAAGTGTGGGGTCCATAGCTGAAGCACATTTTGAACAGTGTGGCAATGGGGTCCAAACCCCCATCATCACAGTGACCAAAATGTAAGTGTTGGGTCCATATCTGAAGCACATTTTGAACATTGTGGCAATGGGGTCCAAACCCCCATCATCACAGTGACCAAAATGTAAGTGTTGACAAAGAAAAAGCTGCAACTGCCAAACTGCATGGATGATTCCTGGTCACAGAACATAAAACACATCAGTGGCAAAGTAGTGCATGTGTCCCATTGCAACATAGATTGGGGGAGGCAAATACTGCAGTGCAAATAAGACATACCTTTGGCCATGTGCAGACAAACAACACCCATGGGGGCTGACACTGTCAACATTCATCAATGACACAATGACAGAAGTGACCATCAGAATGCAGACCCACATATTTGCACCAATGGGCACACAAATGCAGATACCCTGTGGAGACTGTAGATGTGAGGTGAACAGATACCATACCATGGCAGCAATGGGACACACAAACCATGATCATTGTGCTGACTGATGACCTAGGAGTCCCAGGGACAGCAGGGGAAACCCACCAAACTACATACAGCCAATGGCACACCTAAGATATGCCAATGCAGTGGTGCAGATGCACAAACACAAACAGGCAGACCCACACTGCACATCAAAAACAACAGGTGAGGGGGGGGGGCGGTGCCAGTGTCCCCAGGCAACCACACAACACATGAGGAGGCCTGAATACCAATTATACAGATGTGCATACAGTGCCACACAAAGGTAACTCATGGATCCAAATCCCCTATGTGGGCAATCAGGCATTGTCAGATGAGAGGGAGCACAAATCACACATGTCACACAGGCACGTAGGAACAGCAACTGACACAGCAAGACACAGACACACCACAGCACTACCCCCAGGGCCCCCACAATGTGGTGACCCTGGGCTGCATTACAATCCCACTGTGATGACAAAGCTAAATGTCGTTCACACTGTGAACCACAGTCATGTGTCCTGAGCAACAAACTACCATCACACCTACACAAGCACAAATCAATCAGCACGGCCAGTAAGCCAAGGCCAACATGGAGGCAGGGGTCTAGCCGGGCAACAACTCTCATCTGCACACACTCAACACCACACACCTCGACCTCCAACAATGTGCAGCAGTGAAGCACACATGCACTGGTGACATTGCACATGCACCCATGACAATTCCAGGGTGGTGGGTGGGAACCAACGTGCAGAAACACATCACACATGGCCACTCAACAAGACTCCTGAATGTCTGACACACTGCACACTACGCTGTACATGGACATGACGGCAATACCACACCAACCAATGGGATCCCGGCCACAGTCACACACCAATGAAGAAGCCAAGGTCACCCACAAAGAACACACATAGACAACAACCAACATTGCAGCCCGGACCCTGAGGAGTGCCAGCAGTCACACACACAACGTGTCACAATCACTGAAAGATAACACAAACTGGAAATCACATGACAGGTGCAAACAACAAGTGCCAAGGGGAAACCTGACTGTGACCCATCTGCGTCTGCACACAAACTCAGCCCTGACAGCAAACACACCTATGGGTGACACCCTGATGACCAGTAATGTGCCATGCACCCACATCACAGAGAACCCAGGGAGAAGACTTTGGGGGAACATAGGTCAACTCAGCAAGCATCACAAAGAGGTACAACACTAGGGATCACAGCATGCACAGCAAAACGGAAGTGAACACACAGACATGCTCATACAACACACACCTTGGGCGCAGGCAATGTCACAGGAGTACACACTGCCATGAGGGGACTCCACTCCTGTGTGAGGAAAGCTGTGCCATATGTTGCCTCAGTAGGGCCCCATCATGTCAGCTGAGCACTTGGTCACACAATCAACAATTAGCACCAAATGAAGGCTCCCGTCACATCAGCCTGGTCATGGAAGTGCCAACGAAATCATCAGCACAGATCCAACACACTTGTATAGCAATGTTGCACTGACAACACAGATGAGTCCTTCCCCATTGATGCCCAAACCTGCATGTCCAGTGGAGATGGCCACACGGTCAGGGAAGTAGACGAATTGAACAATGGCAGGCACAACAGATGTGCAGGGGTGGAAGCCACAGATGTGAAATTGCTAATGTAAGTAGGAAATCCCATTGCCAAATACTGAACACATGACACCCTCAGATGCTGCTATGGATGACATGGATACACCACAGGATAGGACACATTCCCCTGGACCACATGTGTTCCTGCACAGTAACACTTCATTATCATGAGACCAAATATCACCATCACTGCAGCAAGGGCATGGTTAGCATCATCAACAACATGTACATCAGAAGCATAAGCACTAGAGAACAGAAAGTTGCTTTATTCAGCATATGTGTGTTTAAAAGTGAAAGTCCAGAAAAAACACAAAGGCCAATGGCCAGTCCATTGTCAAAGTCCAAACAGGGTGACAGTGGCAGATGTCACCCTACGCATGCCTGCACTGCGCAAAACCAGGGACAATCCACTAGGAGGGGCAACCGGGGGTCAGGCCAGGCACCGCAGGGACAGGATCAGGGCTCACCAGGAGGAGGCAGGGAAGGGGTGGTGGGTGCTGGAGAGCCACTGACAACTGCAGTGGAGGTGTCTGACATGGTGTGTGCCGGCACAACTGGGGGCATGACTCAGATGTTGTGGGTGCCGGCACGACTGCAGTGGACCCTGCAGATGGAGTGGACAGGTCCGCCACTGCAGTGCCCAAGTCAGACAGGGTGGTAGTGGACTCCACTGCAGTGCCTACCACCAGGGGAGGAGAATGGGGAACAGGGAAGGTGGGCTGGACAGAGGGGGAGGACACCCTCACCACATTAGTGGCACAGACAAGCGCAGCGGGGGGTGTGGTGCCGGGAGAGCAAGTGGCAGGGGGAGAAGGCCGGATCCTCTTGGGGATGGTATATCTGTGGGTGGGGGAACCTGGGGCAGGGTGTGGTGGGGGCACCTGTGGAGTGGGGGCCTGAGGGATGGAGGAAGGAGACCTGGTGCCTGAGCTGCAGGGCGGCGGCGGGGTCTTGCTCTTACGACTCCGGGGGACTTGCGGGTGGGGGCCTCAGTCTGTCTGCGCCTGGGGGAGGGTGTCCGGGGGCGAGGGGCACTCTGCTCCGTGTGGGTGGGCTTCCTCTTCCCCCTGAATGCTGTATCAGCTGGATCGGAGGGGAAGAGGCCGAGGTCACTGAGGAAGAGCCGCTGGGTCTTTGGGGTTGCAGGTGAGGCAAGGGAGGGTGCTTTGGAGGGAGAGGCAACTGAGGACTGCGCTGTGCTCGTGGATGCGTGTGTGTGTTCCAGGGCCCCATCCCCTGTGAGTCTGGTTTCAGTCCCCTGACTGTGCGTGCGTGTGCGTTTTGTTTGTGGCGTGTGTGTCTGTGTGCTGGACGTGTGTGTGCTGGTGTGTGCCTGTGCCGGTGTGTGTGTGCTTGGGACGGGTAAGGTGCTGGGGAGTGTGGATGGAGCAGAGGCAGGAGGGGTGAGGGACTGTCTGAGGAGGGACACTGCTGCCGTCAGGGAGGAGTCCATGGACCTATTGCCCCTCTGTAGGTCAGACATGCCCGATGAGATGCCCTCCATGAACGACACCATCTGAGTCAACAGAGCGGTGTGCGCATGGAGGACACTCAGCATGGCTGTCTGCCCTACATGGAGCTGGCGAAGGAGGTACACAGACTCCTCACTCAGGGCAGCAGGGGACACAGGGGCAGGGGGTGCGGTGCCTGGCCCAAAGGAGACACGCTCCCGAACATGGGAGCCTCCACGGACCTGGGGAATGGGAGCCGATGGGAGGGCGGTTGTGGTGCTGGTGGTGGCGGGGACAGCAACACTAGCTGGGGTGTGGTGGCTGCTGACACCCGCCTCCATAAGGGAGTCATCCTCCGAGCCGCTGTGGTCCTCAGCTGAGGTGGATGCTGCTGAGGACTCCTCGGTGTGGCTCCCCTCGCCCTCCGTGCCACTGGGTCCCTCCGACCACTCCTCGGCTGCTGACCCAGTCTGGCTCTCCGGCTCCTCCTGGTCCGTGGAGCTGTCCCCTTCCGTGGCCGTGGATGTATCTGCAAACAATGGGGAAACAGACAGACATCAGTCACCTGCACCAAACGCACACACCACTGTGAGCACAGCACATTACAGAGCAAGCCCTGGCATCATTAGTTGAACATTGCTAAAAGTGCCCTAACTGAACAGGAGAAGCCAATTGTCAGTCTGATGCCAACCATGGCACTCACATCCCACATGGCCTTGCACCCATCTGTCTGGTGTCTGTTGGATAGCAACACCCCAGTGTGGACACATGCACCACCTACACAGTAGTTGGACAGTGCAGAGGACACGGTGTAGCATGTGGACATGCACACATCACAACTCTTGCCACTGAGTCAGTACAGGTTTCCGGATGAAAGGGATGCCCAGAGTCAAATAGGAAATGCATGTGATGCATACCAGCGACAGACACCATGATGCACCCATGTCCTGATAGCCATCGCCACAATGGTGTGCATGTAGCACATGTCACTCCCCTGCAGGATCACCAATAAGTAGACACATGCCATGGCGGAGGCATGACTGCTAAGTCATACATCACTGTCTCAGTGATGTATGACTTGGCAGCCAGACAACAACACTCTGCACTGTGTCACAATAGTAGGTCATGGGGAATGCAAGTCCTGGAGCTGCACAAGTACATCCCCCACACAACACATCATCTTAACCCTCATCTGTCCAGGTCACACCGATTGGACATATGGGAGACCTGTGACACTACCCTCTGAACCTGAGCCCCTCACAATCTGCTGTGAATGGGAAACAGCTGCCTGAACTTCACATTCGCATACCCCAGTCTGCACGGGCAACTGATCAAACACCTATGTGACACACAAGTATCATCTCCTATGGTCACATCTCCAGTGGCATGCTGAGCCCCTACCGAGAAACACCCCAGCAGTCCTGGCAACAAATCCACAGCACACTGACACAGAGGCAGACACCTGAGGGGTCAAATCACTGCGCACAACGTGTCAGCTGATACACGGGAGTGGGAGTACAGGTGTATTGGATGGGCTGGAGTAGGCATGACTGTCCTGCCCCACATGAATGAGGGATGAGCCCTGGACAGTGGATAGCTGGCTATGTATGTGTGACACACGTAATCTGCACACTCCTGGGGCCCAAACATTGTTCCCACCCGCTGCATGGGTGTGTGCCAGATACCCCAGGCACATGTGGTGGCTCAGCTCAGCAAGTGGACCGCATATCAAAGCAACACGCAGATTACATGTCCGAACACAGGCGTTGTGTGAACAATGGACCCACCCATGATGCCCACAACAGAGTCAGGGAAACAGATGCTGTCCCCCACCTTGAGTGAAGCAAACTGCAAGGACACAGTCCCAAGTGACACAATTCCCTGAATGTAAGGGCCACACCTGGGTATCAGATGAGGAGTGGGCAGTGCACAATAGAGGGACATGGCTCCTGGACAACATGACTGCTGTACTGTGGCAGTTTAACCAGGCCAGAGGAGGGCACATAGCATGTAATACAGAGTTCACAGTGCAGTCTTTGACTCACCCCTCCTTGCAGCTGTCTGGCCTTCAGCTGCCCATCCAGGTCTGGAAACACCACCGCCAGGATCTGGAGCATGTGGGGGTCAGGGTCCGTGTTCCGCCCCTCCTGCGAGGAGGCGACAGCTTCAGCTGGACCCGTGCAATCCTCCGGGTCCAGCCCCGAAGGTCCTGCCACCTCTTCTGGCAGTTGCGGATCCGGCGCTTGTAGACCCCCACGGACCGGACAGCCCGGACGATGTCCTTCCAGATCTCCTGCTTCCGATGGGCATTAACCTGTGAGGATGACAAAGTGAAAAGGCCATAACTACACATGCAACATATCCGTGCATGACACAGTTGTATATACATGTCTCAATCACAGGGGCACATGATGTACACAGGCAGTGCAACGCTGCCCATGGACAGTTTGCCAGAAGTCACTACATGGTATCATTGCATGGGAAGTAAAACCTTGTTCAAATGCACTGTCACTGCACCATACCTGTCCAGTGCATGTCACTACACACTATGGGGGGTGACAACTACTCAGTGAGCCTGCTAGCCAGTGGCGTGCAGACTTTCAGCCTTGCTAGTCAGACAAAATGCACATTCAGAAAGGCAGTGCACAGAACACTCACCTGCTCCCCTGGTGTCCCATACAGCTTGCTGTACTGTAGAAGTAGGCTGTCCAGCAGGGCCTGGTTCTCAAGGCTGAAGGCTGGGGCTCTCTCCACAGTACGTGCCATTGCAGGGTCCAGAGGGGGCAGAGACATCAGCAGTGCAGTGGCAGATGTCGTCCTGGAGCATGTAGTGCAGGCAAGTGAGCTCTCAGGGGAACAGCCAGCAATATATATGTGCTGCAGAGGCAGATACTGTCCCATGTGTCCAAAGTGATAGGTCCAAGTCGTTTGCATCTTCTGAATCTGGCCAATCCATGGAATAGCAGCACCAATACACGCCCACAGCATCCTTCAAATCTTCAACTTCATGACATACATGATTTTGCAACATTGTTGTGGGTGACCAACTGAATCTCCAGCAACCGACTCGTTCGAATTTTGAAAACGCGTCCGTTGCCAGGCTAGGCCATTGACAATGGGTGCGCACCGATCGGTCCATTGCTGTTCAACGCGTACAGGGGTAAAACGCGTACCCGCACACATTGAATGCAATGGGCCGGCCGGGCGCACCGATCGGTCCATTGCGGTACAACGCGTACCCGCACACATTGAATGCAATGGGCCGGCCGGGTGCACCGATCGGTCCATTGCGGTACAACGCGTACAGGGGTACAACGCGTACCCGCACACATTGAATGCAATGGGCCGGCCGGGTGCACCGATCGGTCCATTGCTGTTCAACGCGTACAGGGGTACAACGCGTACCCGCACACATTGAATGCAATGGGCCGGCTGGGTGCACCGATCGGTCCATTGCTGTTCAACGCGTACAGAGGTACAACGCGTACCTGCACACATTGTATGCAATGGGCCAGCCGGGCGCACCGATCGGTCCATTGCGGTACAACGCGTACAGGGGTACAACGCGTACCCGCACACATTGAATGCAATGGGCAGGCCGGGTGCACCGATCGGTCCATTGCTGTTCAACGCGTACAGGGGTACAACGCGTACCCGCACACATTGAATGCAATGGGCTGGCTGGGCGCACCGATCGGTCCATTGCGGTACAACGCGTACCGCGGTACAACACGTACCCGCACACATTGAATGCAATGGGCCGGCCGGGTGCACCGATCGGTCCATTGCTGTTCAACGCGTACAGGGGTACAACGCGTACCCGCACACATTGAATGCAATGGGCCGGCCGGGTGCACCGATCGGTCCATTGCGGTACAACGCGTACAGGGGTACAACGCGTACCCGCACACATTGAATGCAATGGGCCGGCCGGGTGCACCGATCGGTCCATTGCTGTTCAACGCATCCCTGTACAAGTGACTGGTATATGTCACCATGCCTGTCTCAGATGAACATATGCCAGCCACAGATAGCTCCCAGGGAGTGAGGGGCACACCTACAACACGACAGCCTGTCCAAACTGTATCATAAGGCATGTAAGGCTGCATTTCCTATTGTGTGTATGTTGGTGTACATGTTGTCCTGTGGGTGTCACCTGGGGGCAGCCACCCCCAGGCTGTGCACGTGTTCATGGGGACAGGATCCTGGGTGTTAAGTGTACATGACCACTGTGATGTGCAACTGTTCATATCTGTGCATGTGCCATGGTCACATTTCACGGTGGTGTATGTGTATGTCATGTCACATACCCCGTGAGTCCCATGTGGGACGGTATGTTTGAGCCAGGGTGTCCCAGTGGCACAATAGTGATGGTCCTCCACAGTCTGTGTGCATGTAATGTTTACAATGTCTCTGATTTCATGTGCACAATGGGAGACAGTCTCCACATCCACGCTGTGTGTGCATGGACTTTGATGTTGTGCGTGTGTGTGTCACAGACGTCCATGTCTGTCCTGCAGTGGCAAGTGGGACCACTACCTGTGGGGGTCATGGTTGTTTTGCTGTGGTGTATACATGATACTCCATGTAATGCCAGTGTCCATGTGGCAATACAGGGTCCCTGGGAATGTACCTGTCATTGAGCTGTGATGCCTGGGGCACATCTGTCCTCACATGTCACTGTGGGGGGTGATTGTGACTTGGCAGCAGGAGATGGGAACTGTGACACGGCCTCATGATATCCAATGGGCCAACCTGGGACTTATTGATGCCACTTGTTGAACCGTGATGACATATGTTGGCCATATATGTACCATACATGTCCTTACGGAACTGCACACTTCATGTAGTTGTGCCTCATAATGATGTATGATGTGATATTGAGTGTGTTCAATGCCGCATATGTGGGGTGACTGACAATCTTGCTTTCTTCTCCTCTGCACTGCAGGGCTCCTGCTGTCCATAGACCATTCCCAGACCTGGCAACGATGGTGGAACGGGACAGCATCCGACGGTACCGCTTCACCAGGCAGCTGATTGAGGATTTGGCAGTGCAGTTGGCCCCACATTTGCAGCCTGGCCGGCCGTATCCTACAGCGCTGACACCCAAGGTGAAGGTGAAGGTGATGGCAGCCCTACACTTCTTTGCCACCGGTACCTTCCAACATACTGTGGCGACTGCTGGTGGGATGTCACAGACCATGTTGAGCCGTGTGCTCCGCGATGTTTTGGAGGCAATGTTGCTATACCTGAACCGGTACATCTATTTCCCTAGACTGCAACGACTCACTGACGTGAAGAGTGACTTCTATGCCCTGGGGAGGATGCCGCATGTCATTGGCTCCATTGATGGGACACATGTGGCTTTGGTACCACCACAGGCCCAGGAGCAGGCCTACCGTAACCGCAAGCACTACCACTCGGTCAATGCACTGGTGGTGTGTCTTGCAGATATGACCATCACACACGTGTGTGCCCGTTTCCCTGGTTCAGCACACGATGCCTTTGTGATGAGGAGTAGTCGCATCCCCAGGATGATGGCACAGATGCAGAACCAGCGTGCCTGGCTTGTCGGTGTGTACTGACTTTGTGCCATTGTGTGTGATCTGATCTGTAGTATTCCGCCCACTTTTCCAAGTCAGCTAATGTGCACTTGTCTGTCCGTAGGTGACTCGGGATACCCCAACATGCCGTGGTTGCTGACACCCCTCAGGAACCCTGTGACACCAGCCCAGATGCGCTACAATGAGGCACATGGTCGGACCAGGAGAGTGATTGAGCGGACATTTGGTCTCCTGAAGAGCCGCTTCCGCTGCCTCGACAAGACAGGAGGGTCCCTCCCATATGCCCCAGCGAAGGTGTGCAAGATTATCATCGTCTGCTGCATGCTCCACAACCTGGCAGTGCGGAAGGAGTTGCCTCTCATCCAGGATGACAATGACCAACATCCGCCACCTGTGGAGGATCCTGGCCTGGACCACGATGCCAGTGATGATGAAGATGATGAGGGTGATGTCTGCACACAGCTCATCACCAACTTCTTTAGCTGAATGTGATTATCCTGAGGTGTCATGTCAATGATGTGAGTTGGCATGATATGTGTAGGTGGTGCTCTGGTGCTGTTGGAGTGTGTCCATGGGCTACTTGACTGGATGTGTGTAGCGATGTGTGCTTACAGGTGGTCTGTACTCCCCAACAGTGTTGACATGCTAACTTGGTTCTGGGTGGGTATCTTGTAACATGTATTGTGCATGAGTTTTGCTGTTCTGTCCTGTTCTCCATTGCTTTTGACTGTGTGTCATTTCTGTCCTTCACAGGGTACTTTCAGATTCGTTTGGTCAACTGTGTCCACCGACGACGTGATTGTACTTCCAGGGTGGTAGCTGTTGTGTCCCTACAGGTGATGTGCGCCACACCCATGGACTTCCTTCCTTCTACAGTTGTTGACTGTGTGCCCGCTGCCAGGTGGGATTACCTTGCATCTGTAGTGGTTACGACATGTTGCAACTGTGTAATAAACCTGTGCTTCACTTTGTGATGTGCGTTGTCTGTGGTCACACATTTGACTGCCATTTGCTTACTGCACCTGTGGGCTACTTGACTACAACTGGGAATAGGTGTGGTGTCTGTGCATTGCACCGTCTTCCCTGGCAACATCAGTGTAGGCAATGAGTCAGATGGCCTAGGTGTGTATGTGTTGTGTAGCCCTGGTGGTGTGTCTCCCTCATATGTGTCACGTTGCCTTTAGTCACATGCCTGTGTTGTACTTGCTGTTGCAGTTCGCATACACAGTGTAATTTTGCAGTTCATCATCCCCATGACAGCACCCACGTTGGAATCACAACAGAGGCAAGTATGGTGTATTAGTGGGTTTATTGTGATACATTTGTGTGAATAGTGCATAGGATGGTTAGTGCTGTACATATATATTGCAATCAGAAGTTCCTAGGTGAATTGAAAGTCCTGGTAGACAAAATCCCCAGTATCGGGGCCACAGTTGTCTGAGACATTGGTCCAACTTGTACTCCCATGTCATGTGTGGGAGTTGTGTTGCCGTCAACAGGGTGAACAGTTTGTGCACAAAGGTGAACATCCAGAACAGGTTCAGGCTTCCTGGGGGTTGCACTTGGCCATCGGCCTCTCACTTGCCCCTCCTCGGACGACCCCTCTTCTTTGGGGGGGCCCTCAAGTACAGGCTGCTGCGGTGCAGGGGACTCTCCGCCAGAGTCATCCTCCCTCCCTGTGGCAGTTGCAGTTTGTTCAGCACCAGATGTTGTTGGCACACAGGGAGGTGTGGACTGGTTGCTGTTCATCTGGCGGAGGCATTGTAATATGTCCCTGTGCACCGCCGTCATCTCTTGCAGTGCGTCCCACTTGGACTCCACGCGGGACATGTGTGAGTCCAAGCGGGCATGATGGCCAGCCTGCTGCTGTTTCATGTCTCTGAGGAGCCCTACTACCTGGCTGAGATCTCCGGTGCTGGACTGGTACGCATCGGCTATGCGTACCAGTTGTGGGTCATCATGCACACCAGCAACCTCTGCAAGCAGCGACCTCTGTCTCCCACCCCTCCCACCACCCCTGCCGACATGTGCAGTGCGTGCAGTGGCACGCACAGATGACCCTGGTCCCCCTTGGGGGTTGGTGGTGGTGGTGGTGTCCATGGCCCCACGTTGGTCCAGGGTCCCTGTGCTGGTGGTGCTCCTTGTTCTGTCCATGTCGGTAGGGATGGTATTTGTGGTGACAGACGTTGGAGGGGTGGGTGCAGGGGGTGCAGCTGGTGGTCCTGCTGGTGCTGCAGCTGGTGGTCCTGCTGGTGCTGCATGTTGACTTGCACCAGAGGTGCCAGGTTGGTCTTCTTCGTCCGAGGAGGGCAGAAGCTGTACGACACCAGTGAGCTCCGTATCCTCTTGAGCCTGGGACTGGGACTCCTCAGCGTCTGCTGCTGTGTCCCCATCATCACCTGTTTTTGGGAGACACACACAATGTATGTAATGTTTCTGCAGGCATCAATGGTTGACACACCTGACAGTTGTGACTGTGCCTCTGGGTGCGGGCCTGTACATTGCATTGTCCTAAGTTGTCACAGTCAGGGGTTGATATTGGTGTAGCACATTGTCCTGCATTATTTGGGCATTTCTATGTATTTGTTGGGGTGTGAACATGGTCTGCATTGGTTGTATTCGGTTGACAGCCGGCCCTCCTTCCCACCCAGCCAGTCAGTTATCCCACCATGGACTGTGCTTCCATTGCAGGGAGTGAAAGTTGTCTTTCAGGATGTCAGTCAGTGGTGTCCTGCTGTTGGTTGTTGCACAGTTGCCAGAAGGGCCTTTTGCTCCCCACAGCAGTAGCCAGTGTCAGCCATCTTGTCAGTTGTTTTCCACTCCCTGTGATGTGAGCATGGTTCAGGGTGGTGTTGATGGGACAGTTGTGGGGGTGAGCTATGTCTGTGACTATGACTCCCATCATGCTATTGCCTCCACCCCACTTCCCAGCATTCCCATACTTACTTGCTTTTGTGGGGAGTTCAGTGTGTGTGGGTGTGAGAGCAATGGCAAGATGGCTGACAGTGGTGTCCTGCTGTTGGTTGGTGTGCAGTTCACAGCATGCCCTTGTGCTCCCCACGACACAGCAACAGTGTCAGACATCTTTGATGGGCCTTTCCACTCTCTGTGGGATGTGCATGCGTGAGTGTGAGCTTGCTGGGCCATGTGGTGGGGGATGTAGAGCTGTGACTACGACTCCCATCATGCTATTGCCTCCACCCCCTTCCCAGCATGCCCATCCTTCCTTCCTTTTGACTCTGCTTCCCTGTGGGGTGGGCTGCCTGTGCTGACAGGATGGCTGGGAGTGTTGTCCTGGCAGTTGTTTGGCTAAAAGTCCAAAGAGTGTCCCTGTGCTTCACACAACATAACCCAGGGTGGAGGTTCTTTGTGGGATCTTGAGTTAGGATGTGAGGCATTGCATTCTCCCAGGTGGGTTATGTGGAGTATGTGTTGAGGGGGTGTGTGAGGGGAGGTGCTTGTGACTATGGTCAGTGCTGCAAGTCCTCCTTCCCACCCAGCCAGATATCCCACCATGGAACGTGCTTGCATTGCAGGGAGTGGAAGTTGTCTTTCAGGCTGTCAGTCAGTGGTGTCCTGCTGTTTGTTGGTGCACAGTTGCCAGCAGGGCCTTGTGCTCCCCACAGCAGTAGCCAGTGTCAGCCATCTTGTCAGTTGTTTTCCACTCCCTGTGATGTGAGCATGGTTCAGGGTGGTGTTGATGGGACAGTTGTGGGGGTGAGCTATGTCTGTGACTATGACTCCCATCATGCTATTGCCTCCACCCCACTTCCCAGCATTCCCATACTTACTTGCTTTTGTGGGGAGTTCAGTGTGTGTGGGTGTGAGAGCAATGGCAAGATGGCTGACAGTGGTGTCCTGCTGTTGGTTGGTGTGCAGTTCCCAGCATGCCCTTGTGCTCCCCACGACACAGCAACAGTGTCAGACATCTTTGATGGGCCTTTCCACTCTCTGTGGGATGTGCATGCGTGAGTGTGGGCTTGCTGGGCCATGTGGTGGGGGATGTAGAGCTGTGACTACGACTCCCATCATGCTATTGCCTCCACCCCCCTTCCCAGCATGCCCATCCTTCCTTCCTTTTGACTCTGCTTCCCTGTGGGGTGGGCTGCCTGTGCTGACAGGATGGCTGGGAGTGTTGTCCTGGCAGTTGTTTGGCTAAAAGTCCAAAGAGTGTCCCTGTGCTTCACAACATAACCCAGGGTGGAGGTTCTTTGTGGGATCTTGAGTTAGGATGTGAGGCATTGCATTCTCCCAGGTGGGTTATGTGGAGTATGTGTTGAGGGGGTGTGTGAGGGGAGGTGCTTGTGACTATGGTCAGTGCTGCAAGTCCTCCTTCCCACCCAGCCAGATATTCCACCATGGAACATGCTTGCATTGCAGGGAGTGGAAGTTGTCTTTCAGGATGTCAGTCAGTGGTGTCCTGCTGTTTGTTGGTGCACAGTTGCCAGCAGGGCCTTGTGCTCCCCACAGCAGTAGCCAGTGTCAGCCATCTTGTCAGTCCTTATCCACTCCCTGTGATGTGAGCATGGTTCAGGGTGGTGTTGATGGGCCAGTTGTGAGGCTGAGCAATATCTGTGCCTACTACTCCCATCATGCTATTGCCTCCACCCCCCTTCCCAGCATGCCCATGCTTCCTTCCTTTTGACTCTGCTTCCCTGTGGGGTGGGCTGCCTGTGCTGACAGGATGGCTGGGAGTGTTGTCCTGGCAGTTGTTTGGCTAAAAGTCCCAAGAGTGTCCCTGTGCTTCACACAACATAACCCAGGGTGGTGGTTCTTTGTGGGATCTTGAGTTAGGAAGTGAGCCATTGCATTCTCCCAGGTGGGTTATGTGGAGTATGTGTTGAGGAGGTGTGTGAGGGGAGGTGCTTGTGACTATGGTCAGTGCTGCAAGTCCTCCTTCCCACCCAGCCAGATAGCCCACCATGGAACGTGCTTGCATTGCAGAGAGTGCAAGATGGCTTTCAGGATGTCAGGCAGTGGTGTTGTGCTGTTTGTTGGTGCACAGTTCCCAGCAGGGCCTTGTGCTCCCCACAGCAGTAGCCAGTGTCAGCCATCTTGTCAGTCCTTATCCACTCCCTGTGATGTGAGCATGGTTCAGGGTGGTGTTGATGGGCCAGTTGTGAGGCTGAGCAATATCTGTGCCTACTACTCCCATCATGCTATTGCCTCCACCCCCCTTCCCAGCATGCCCATGCTTCCTTCCTTTTGACTCTGCTTCCCTGTGGGGTGGGCTGCCTGTGCTGACAGGATGGCTGGGAGTGTTGTCCTGGCAGTTGTTTGGCTAAAAGTCCCAAGAGTGTCCCTGTGCTTCACACAACATAACCCAGGGTGGTGGTTCTTTGTGGGATCTTGAGTTAGGAAGTGAGCCATTGCATTCTCCCAGGTGGGTTATGTGGAGTATGTGTTGAGGGGGTGTGTGAGGGGAGGTGCTTGTGACTATGGTCAGTGCTGCAAGTCCTCCTTCCCACCCAGCCAGATAGCCCACCATGGAACGTGCTTGCATTGCAGAGAGTGCAAGATGGCTTTCAGGATGTCAGGCAGTGGTGTTGTGCTGTTTGTTGGTGCACAGTTCCCAGCAGGGCCTTGTGCTCCCCACAGCAGTAGCCAGTGTCAGCCATCTTGTCAGTCCTTATCCACTCCCTGTGATGTGAGCATGGTTCAGGGTGGTGTTGATGGGCCAGTTGTGAGGCTGAGCAATATCTGTGCCTACTACTCCCATCATGCTATTGCCTCCACCCCCTTCCCAGCATGCCCATGCTTCCTTCCTTTTGACTCTGCTTCCCTGTGGGGTGGGCTGCCTGTGCTGACAGGATGGCTGGGAGTGTTGTCCTGGCAGTTGTTTGGCTAAAAGTCCCAAGAGTGTCCCTGTGCTTCACACAACATAACCCAGGGTGGAGGTTCTTTGTGGGATCTTGAGTTAGGATGTGAGGCATTGCATTCTCCCAGGTGGGTTCTGTGGAGTTTGTGTTGAGGGGGTGTGTGAGGGGAGGTGCTTGTGACTATGGTCAGTGCTGCGAGTCCTCCTTCCCACCCAGCCAGATATCCCACCATGGAACGTGCTTCCATTGCAGGGAGTGGAAGTTGTCTCTCAGGATGTCAGTCAGTGGTGTCCTGCTGTTGGTTGTTGCACAGTTGCCAGCAGGGCCTTGTGCTCCCCACAGCAGTAGCCAGTGTCAGCCATCTTGTGAGTCCTTTTCCACTCCCTGTGATGTGCGCATGGTTCATGGTGGTGTTGATGGGACAGTTGTGGGGGTGAGCAATATCTGTGACTACGACTCCCATGATGCTATTGGCTACACTGACTTGCCCAGCATACACAGAATTCCTTTCTTTCAGTGGTCTTCACTGTGTGTTGGTGTTGTAGTGGTGGCTACATGTCTGGATGTGTTTGTTAGTTATATTTGTGCCACTGCCTAGCTGTAGTTGTAGTTGTGTTTGTACATGTGATGACACGGTTAAATGTAACTTTGAGATGGCATGTGTTGTGTTTATCTGACTGACATACACATTTTGGGATGATTCTGTTCTGGTTGCTGTGTAATTGCTATGAGTGCATGGTTTGACTCTCCCCTTGACAGTGATGTGTGTGTGTATTGTGGCAGAATATTGTGTACATTTGTTGTGTACTCACCAGGCTCTGGGATGTTCTCTAGTCCATAGACGCTCACTGGCGGAAGGATGGCCCGCACCTTCTCCTCCCAGGGCCTGAGGTATACTGGCTTGGCAGGAGGGCCACTGCCGGTGTATTGGCTCAGGAGGTAGTCCTTCTTGAGCAGCTCCCTGCACCCTCCTGCGCACGTCATACCACCTGTTCTGGATGTCAGTCTTTGTGCGCAGACATGGTGATTGTGCGTTCACCCTGTTGATGATCCTCTCCCACATCTTGGTTTTCTGGGAGATGGGTGTCTGTTGGACCAGTGTGCCAAACAGCTGTGGCTCTACCCTGAGGATCTCGTCTACCAGGACTTCCAATTCACAATCTAGGAACTTGTGATTCTTCTTTGGGGGCATGGTGATGGGTGGTGATGGTGAGTGATGTGTGTGTTGGTGTGAGGGTGTGTGAGTGTGTGTTTTGCTGGGTGTATGTGAGGTAGCTATTTGTTGGTGTGCTGATGGTGTGGCTTGTGTGAGGGATGAGCTGAGGGTGTGTGGTTGCTGTCTGTTGAGTGCTGGCAGTAGAATAGCATTTGCAAAGGATCATGGTTGGGATTTGTGTCCTTTATATGGGTGGAGTTGTGGGTGTGTCTTTGTTCTCTGTCCCCACCCCCCCCCAGTATTTATTGGCTTGTAATTGCTTGTTTGGCCTTTTTTTGTGTATTTTTCCTTAGTACTTTCTGTGCATGTTGGAAACGTTCTTGTGACCGAGTCGGACCCTGCAGTTGTCTCGTACGGTCTTCTCCGTTTCGTTCACGCTGTGTTTGTGCAGTTTTCTATGCTGCGTACGCGTCGGTCGCGGTGTTTTGTGTTACTTCGGCTCGCATTTTTGTATGCGTGTCGGTCGTACGCCTTGTCCTCCGTGCGACTCGGTCGTGGTTTTCGCGCCTTGCATCGTACTTTGCGGTTTGGAGTTCGCGGGTACGTTTCGGTTGGATTTGTTCCGGGTGCGTGTCGGTCGGTTCGATTTGCGTGTTTTTCTGGCCGGATTGCTGTTTTCCGTGCGGCTCGGTCGTTCGGCTTGGGTTCAGTACGTGTCGGTCGGATTTTGCACGCTTTGCATCGTACTTGGCGTGTCGGGCGCCACAGGTACGTGTCGGTCGGAATTAATTCCGGCTCCGAGTCGGTCGGTGCTTTTTCCGGCCCGAATCGGAATCGACCCCTTAGTCTTGGAAAAGATCAATACATCATCCTGGTAAGCTTACACTCCAGAAATTCCTTCTAATAGTTGGTCCATGAATTTCTGAAAAACGCTTGCGGCTGAGGCAAGCCCAAACGGCAACCTTAAAAATTTGTAGCCTCCAAATGGAGTCACAAATGTAGTAAGATCAGTGGAGCTGGGGGTAAGCAGAATTTGATGGTATGCTGACCGTAAATCTAATAGCGAAAAATAATTTGAACCAGATATACCAGACAGCAACTCATGGATTTTGGGAAGGGGGTGGCAGTCTACTAAAATATTTTTGTTTAACGTGCGCAAGTCCGCACATAAGCGAATGACCCCATTTTTTTTCGTACTACTACAATTGGACTGACCGATTCCGATGAATCAGTGGATTGTATGATACCTTCATTTACCAATTTGTCTAGAAGTTTCTTCAAGTCAGCTCTTACACTCAGTGGAATGGGTCTGACTTTATGAGCCACAGGTATAGCATTCTTCCTTAACTTGATACAATTTTGAAATTTGCTAATTTTACCAATTTTATCATTGAAGACTTGCGGGAAAGCTGCCAAAATAGATTGCAAGTCCTTCTCCTCTTCAGCTCTATAGACTAATGCTACAGGTAAATCATTAATTTGAACTGGATTGTCAGCACCAGGAACAAGTTTGAGACCCATTCTGGGCAAATCTTGCCAACCAACAATATTTTTGCCTTTTATGGCCACATAAACTTTCGTGAAAATACACCTTTCTAAACAGGTTACATGTTCCCAAAAATATCCAAGCATATCTATGTCCTTATCACCATAGGCCTTCGTAATTATGTCGGGTTTTAGGAGATTTACACTTTGGGACCAATGATTGGCATATAGTTGATCTGAGATGATGGTTACGGGAGCCCCGGAATCAGCCATCATCTCCAAATCAAGGTTGCCAACAGTGACTTGACAAAAAGGTCCTTTTGCCTTGGGAAAATGAGGTTCGTCTGAAACGGAATCTACCGTTAAAATAAGATGTTGAAGGTCTTCTTGAAGTGCACCACCATGGGAATGAACACCAGTGAAAGTATTCTCATACATCTGTACATTACTAACCTGAAGTACATTTTTGCTTTTGCAAATCGATTGAACGTGTCCATTTTTATGACATTTAACACACCTCTTACCTAGAGCAGGGCAAATGGGGCTGTTTCCTAAATGTGTGCAGGAACCACATATATAACACATGGTGGGAGCTTTTTGTTAAAGGGTTGGAAAGCGTTGCTTTTGAGAGAGACAGCATTTATAGAATCCTCATCATGCACAGCATTAACAGAAACGGAAACTTTGTCATGAGAAATACATTTAGAAGAAATTATTGCCCTTTTAATGCTTTTAGCCATGTTGATTACGTCTGCGAGAGATGGATTCCTGCAGCTTAAAATGCGCGCTTGTATCTTCTTCGAGTTGCAACTATAAACAAATTGGTGTCTAATGCACATATCCAAAGTTACAGTTGGCTGCTAAATTTCTCAAAGCAGAAATACACTCTTCTACTGTTTCCTCAGGTTCCTGTTTTGTCTTCATGAAGTTAAACCTCTCTAACATAATGCTGGGTTGTTCCAAGAATTTTTTGTTGAGTCTCTGAACAGCCTCAGTATATATGTTCCAACTATCTCCATCTCCAGGGGGTGGAAGATGACTGGTAGGTTATCAAAAATTTGCTGACCCTAAGACCCCAAATACATAGCTGCCAAGTTGCCCAGGTCCATGCGTGATGCGCTGCGCCAGTCCAGGTTTTTTCGTTGCATTCTGGGACTTGTGGACTTGTTTACTCCATTTTAAAACTGGACTACAAGTCCCAGAATTCAAGGAAAAAACCTGGCCTGGCGCTGCGCATCACGCATGGACCTGAGCAACTTGGCAGCTATGCAAATAGCCAAACAAAAGAGCCAGTTTCCTTCTTGGAGAATAATTTTCTGCATCTATGGCAACCACAAAGTTTTCAAAAGATCTAAACCATATTCTCCAAGGAGTCTTAGGCTTGTCAGGTATTGGTAAGAAATGAGGCAATTGGATTACTTGTTGTGAATTGGCCATTGGAAGAAGGAAAATTAAATCGTACCACAGAAAAGGATGGGGTCCTTACCACAGTCAGATGGGCAACAGGAGCAGTAGAAATAAGGGTTGAAGTAGCTAAAAACTGAGGGCAGGGTGACCGGAGCAAGTAGACCTTACAGATCCATGAGTTGTGCTGACTGAAGAGAAAAAAATTATCCACAATGGAGTTAGAGCGTAATTAAGGGTGAAGATCCCAATCCAAGATGGCCGGTGAGAAATAAATCACACGTGAGGACGTTGAAAATTTTAAAACATATCAAATGTAGGCGAGAAATGCATGAATTGGTATCCCTGGCCAATTCAATATGTCCGCCGTGCGTGTCAGCAGACATGATGACAATGCCTTTGATTCTTTAAATGACGTGAAGAATACTTGAATCGGTATTAATGAACCAATCCAAGATGGCCGCCATGCGTGCCTGAGGACGCGATGACCTCACCCCTTGCAACGGGTGTAGAGAAACAAATGACGCGCTCACGTGGGCAGCCAGGCAGCGCAAGAAGAAGTATGGGCATGCCGGTGCGCGAGGCAGGGATGCCAAGAGCGATGATGAAATCACAAATGCCTCCCAAAGTATCTCAGCATCAGAAGACAGGCAGAGAGAAGGCAGCAAGATCCGTATCGGCGGCAAGCTCCGTATCAGTCGGGAGGCAGTGAGAGAACAGCCACAGAAGAGTGGAGGCAAAGTATGCACAAAACTTGGTGGGCAGGAAAAAATCCAAACCGTCGCCACATGTAACATGGGAATCCAAGAAGATAAATGAAGAAAGCAGGAAACGTGTCGGTCTTGAATTCCAAGTATTTATTACATTTAACCAGAGCCCACATGAGTGCGCCTTGCTTCGCTGCTGGTCAGAGTCCACTGTCATACCAGTAGAGGTCTGACCACAACTTCCAGGCAAACCAGCACGGGCCCCAGTTTGAGCACAAACATGTTTATAAGCATGGTTGATGGCGCCTGCATGCCGACATATGGTGCACCAGCACGCGCCATCACCATAGCAAGTATAAGCTAACATTACAATCTGCTTCAGGAAACTACATATGATTGAAGCTCTTTAAACAGTCACTCAGTCATATCTATGTCCTAGCCACTACCAAATGACCTGACAACATGATGCCACCTAGTTTAATCCTAAATGTGTCAATAGACTCCTTGGGTCCCAAAATCGGATACAGAATCTTTTTCCAGTAGACACTATCCTTAAGCAGAAATCATGTCAAGTTCATTGTAGATATGGAAAAACACTGCAGGTTGTATTACGGAATGAATAGTACAGTATCAATTCAACACTTACCAGTTCCAGCTTATTCTAGCCCGAAAAGGTACTGTACATGTACAATTTGTGTAATAAATACCAGTCTACCATATTATGAATACCATCACAAGCAAGCTCACCCACACGTACCTCTAATGTGACTGTATGTTCAGACAAAATAATCTCTTTGATGCTTTACACACTCTGTACCAATGTAGTCTTTTATTACTCAGTTCCTCTCTTTCTTCTTCAGTATGAGAAGCAGAAATATTTTGCTTTACCTGCTTGCTGTCTGCAGTATTTTCAGTGCAATGTTCAAGTCTTGGTGCACATGCTGGTAGAAGTTGAAGATTTTCACCTGACTGGTCATAAACATTCACTTACAATTCTTTTTTCATCACTTGATTCAGAGGAGTAGACTGTGCATGGATGGAGATCAATTCTTGAGCAGTCATCTGGAGTTTCTGTGGTGGTTGCTGGAGATGCCCCTAGCTGTGCACTACTGCTAGAGCTGGCCACATGGTCATGCCTCACTTTGTCAATGAAAACTAACCTTTTTTTTCTTCTTACCTGGTAGGAGACTTAGAACTGCAATTCCTGTACCCTTGGTGGCAATGAAAAACTGTCTGCAATTTTTTATAGAGTTGCTTTCCGACTTTTGTAAACTACCCAGCTAACTTGAGTCTGACACCACAGAACCTGCTGCATTCTTTTCTCAGGTCTCTTGCAAGTCCTGCAGAAAATATAAGAACAATAGATCAGAGGGCTCTTGGAGACCTAGAAGATTTGGACTGAACATCTTAGTGCCAAAGAACATTATAAAAGATGTACAGTCAAATGGCAATCGTCTTAGGTTAGTAAAAACTCGCTGTACACTATATTGGGATTCAAGCCCATTAGTGCCAGTGTTTAAGACCCTCAAAGTTAAGATTTGCTTAAGAGTACTGGGCACTCTCTTCAACCCCACTATTACTCCGGAGAGAGAATGGATGACTAAGTTGTTGTTAGGGTCGTACTGTAGCCAAGGTATTAGCTAACACCTTTGAGGTGAATGCCGGACCCTGATCTGAAAAGTTCCGATCTGAATTAAAAGTTAGAACTTCTCCGATGGGAGCCAGACATAATAAATCTTTACAACTGTGTGAGCTGTTATATTATGCTCATTCCACACCTGCAGAAAGCACGTCCAGCTATGTACAGCTACTGATATATATTTACACTGATTGACAACTAGCAAAGGGCCAATATAATACACATAACTGCTGTCAAATGGTTTTGCTGCTTTTATTAAAAGAACTGGATGTGGCCTTGCAATAAATTAGACAGCTGACAAATTCTATATTGAAGCATATACTCTTTAATCATCCCAGGAAGAAGCTCCCACGGATTGCGATCTCTCAACATTTGACAAGTTGCTTAGGGCCATATGTATAAAGGCAATTTTGCGATCGCAAACGCCGAAATTCGCAAAATTGCAGTGTCCAATGTATGACACAAAACACCCCTCGCAAAATAAGGAATCGCAAATTGCGATTCCTTAAATGCAATGTAAGAAGCACAGAAAAAGTGCAATTTGGACTTAAGGAATCGCAAATTACCACCAACTTCAAGTTGAAAAATGCACTTTTTGCATTTTTCAAAGTGCCATGTGACTTACATACATGCCCTTAGGGCATGTATGTGCGCCACATCTGCACCCATGCTCATTTCAGGGTGCAACAGGGTGTCCTTTTGACACCCTGGCACCCTTGAAATTGCATTCGCAATTTGCGATTCTCTAATTGGGATTCGCAAATTGAGAATGTCTTCCCATTCATTCCTATGGGCCTCTAGGCCCATAGGAATGAATGGGGAGGTATTCCTTAATTGCGAATCGCAATTTGCGATTCGCAATTAAGGAATATGTAGGATTCGCAAAATTTATTGCAAATCCTACATACATAGCGTTTTGCGATTCTCAAATAGCGATTCTCTAAAAATCGCTATTTGAGAATCGCTAATGTATCCTTTGATACATATGGCCCTTAGACTTTTGTACGTGCAGATCAAATTCCTGCATGAGCTGCCTTGATTAGATCTAATCTAGTTGCTTCATTTGGAATATAAAGATTACCAACCTCAGCAATACTTATTTCAGTATTTAGTGAATGCTTACATTTCACTTACAAAAGATCTTACTATGTTCAGAAGCTGATGCTTCTATTGTTAGTGTGATGTCTCTATATTAGTCTGAGACCTAGTTATGCCTGCAACTTTACACTTTAAATCTATATTTATATAAGCTTCATCTAAGGCTATGTCACTATAAGGATCATCTTCCCTTGAGCTACAGGTTTTTCTTTAATGATGACCATCTGAACTGTAGTAAGAATTTTCTCAGTAGTGGAAAATATGTTCTCTGTAGTGGATTACAAGTGTGACTTGTATGCAGTCACAATTTTATAACCCTCATTATAGGGTATGTAAGAACAGTCTTATTTGACGCCACTCTTTTTAACAGTTATCGTTATTTCATGACAGGTTCCATCCTACTCAAATGGGTTTCTGGCCGGGACACAGCAGAAAGACAGCACTTTTATCTGTTATGGAAGAAAAAAAAAAAACCTTGACCGGAGTGGCTCGACTGGACTGATATTTTTGGATCTGAGCATGGCCTGTGACACCGTATCAGACTCAGTTTTGCTGCAGAGACTGGAGCAAGCAGGTATTGTCAATCCAGCTTTGAATTGGCTTTCATCTGTTTTAAGGGCAGGAGCGTTCAGGTTTATGAGAAGACGTTCTACTCAGACTCTATCTTTTGAAGTGCGGAGTGCCTCAGTGTTCTTCTCTGAGCCGCATGCTATTTAGCCTGTGTGTACGCCCTATGGCTTAGATTGTGCAATTTTATGGCCTTTCTATAGTATCATTTGCTGATGACACCCAGACAACTGTCATGGTCTCTCTTACTCTTGAGACCTGTTCAAACTCTGATCAGCTAATCCCTGTCTGAAGGATGTAGCAGAATGGATGACAATCAGTTGCCGAAGCTTAATGGGTACAAACTCAAAGTGATGGTGGTTGGTAATGATTTAATCACTGGTCGACGGTGTGCTGGCCTGATTCCTTAGGCAGCTACCCCATTTATAAAGCAGAAATAAAAAATCTGGGCATTTGGTTGGACAACAAACTCATTTTGGAAGTTCAGGTGTGGAAATTAGTGGCTAGTTTATTTGGCATCCTGAGAATGCTTAGAAAATTCTTAGAATTCTTACCTTTCCCCTCATGTAGACTTGTGATTTGGGCCCTAGTTTGTTTGCATTTGGACTATGGCAATTCCCTGTATCTTGGAAACCCCCAATAAGTAATAAGAAAACTGCGGGTGGTGCAAAATGCAGTGGCGGTTGGTAACTACTGAAAGTGGTGAGTCGTAACAGTTGCTGGCGTGTGTGATGAAGCAGGATTTTTGATTTTTGCGAAATAATCTTGCTTGATCAAACTGCTCATAACTGTGTTATTAACAAAACAAATGACCAATGGTGTGAAAGTTTATTAACATGGGTTTTAAAAGAAAAATTACGTGTATATTGTGCACAAAAGGCACGACACGTTTTGTAAAATAGAAACTGCAACGTTTAGGATGGCACGAGAAACAGCTTGTGCGTAACGCGTGTCACAAGATAAAATACAGAAGAACAAAATGCTACATAACCTAAGCATGGTATACAAATAAACTAGGAAATGTATCAATCAAGTTTTGCTTCAGTAGCTTCATATTATGGCACACAGATATTTTGTTCAGCAGTTTGGGATTATTGGCTGTCTGCATATAACTCATTAAAGGTGTGTCTGCAAAGAATAATGAGTATGGTTTTAATGCATGTTACATAAATGTTTTCGTTACTCATGAAAATGTAATGTTTTTTTTAATGTTCATAGTCGGTAGCTGCCAAGTTTTCAGATTGCTTATGTGTGACATTTTCATGGTTTCAGTTTATTCTGGAGTGACATTCATCGACCAAATGTGTGACACTTGGGGTGACACTTTCTTCCAAGTAAATCCAAGCAATGAAGTCCATGGAAAGAACCCTTTTGAGCAATGAGAAGTGCTAAAAAAAAATTGAAACTACTGCAAAGTACCTGAAATGGAAGGTCTCTAACATACTGCCCCTTTGTAAACTGATCATACTGTAAAACAATTATGTAACCATAATATTAAACAATAAACAAGTATTTCGGAAGCAGTACTGCTGTATTATGTCTGTGGACATATGCAAACACACACGCAGTGAAATACAAAAAACTGCAGGCGTGTTCTACGCTACTTATCATGACCGCCGCCCTCACTACCAGAATAACAACGTGAGAAGCTGCTGGACTGGCTCCTTGCCACACTGGGCAGTCTTTCAAATGCTGCAGCCAGCTGCCACGTCTGCACTTATTAAGAGGCCTTTGACCACTCTCTGCCATAAATTGCTGCTGCTTAGTGCTGGCATGCTGCGTTGTTGCACGTGAAATGCTCTCGAGTCTCGACGACAGGCGTAAGCTGCATTTATTTGATATTTTTCTGGGAGCCAGGAACTGAAGACCCAGTCAGCTGCCGTTGCAGTGGCTGGACTGGTTGGACTTTTAAATCCTGACTTATGCGAACCTGGACTGCACAGTGTGTGCCCCCAGAATCAACATAAACACACATAACCGGAGCAGGTAAGAAGTTGACTTCTCATCAACTGCCGACGGATGGGCCCAAGCAGCAATGTCTCTGGCAAGGTGCCTTGGGGCTAAGAAGGTGGGGGCATTGCCCACCAGCAGGACTCGAGACACAGGCAAAACCCTGGCTGCTAGGCCCGGAAAAACAACATCCTGCAATCAGCTGTGAGGGAGTTGGGTATTGGACAGAAAGGTACCAGTTATCTACTTAGGGACTCATGACTGGCGATGGGCATGGCAAGGAAAAACACATAACGCTGCCTTCTGCCACCTATATATCTTCCTGTAATCTCCTGCATATGGTCACCAGTGGGGTGGTGCCTGTCACAGGAAAACAAGAAGGTAAGGTGCTACCCATCACCAGACTGTCATTTTAGCAGCAGCGGCCTGTGCAGGTAAGAGCGGTGGGGCCGGGTAGGGGGGATTTCGACAGACGACGACGAGGGAAAATTAATTATTTATTTATTTTTCCCTCTCGGTCGTCTGTCGAATCCCCACGCAACCCGGCCCCACCGCTCTTACCTGCATGGGCCGTTGCTGCATTTTAGGCCCAGTTTGGCCCTGCATATGATGGCGATAGTGCACCTCGCAGCTGCCGCACACACATTCAGCAGGACGGGGAGCTCCAGACACCAGTGGGAGGTCAGCGGCAGCAGAATGTAGAGGGGCTGAGCTCCTATATCTCACAGGATTCCTACGGATGGGGAGGAGGTCTCGGTGTGTTAAGGAAATGCGTTCGCCATCTTGGCCTCCTTCGCCACACCCACCGACAAGAGGACTACTTTTAGGAGGACCGGTATGGAGGGGACCAGGATCAGACAGACAGGAACAAGGTAGAACAGGCAAACAAGGGTATCAGGATGAATGGTAGGACTAAGATGAGGCAGGAGAGGCAGAAGAACTAGGAGGGCTAGGGAAACCAAGGCCAGTAGGACCAGCAAAAGAAGACTAGTTTCAGGAGGACCAGACAAAGGAGTACCAGAACTAAGAACTAGATAGACAAGGAGGACCAGAAGCAAAATGATTAGGAGTAGGCAAACCAGGGAGACTGGCTTAAGGAGGAGAGCAGAACCAGGAGGACCAGGGAACAAGAATTAGGATTAGGATGATGAAAAGGGCCAGGATTGGCAGCTTGTGAAGTAGGAGGACAAGGATCTAGAGAAAAAGGGGTAGGAGTACCTGGGAACTTTGACCAGAAGGACCAGGACTGGAAAAGACCAAGAAGAGCTAAGGCTAGCATGACAGGAGGTCGTCGACCATAAGGATTTATGAAAGGCTAGGATGATCAATGAAGGGCCAAGACAATTTATTGCAGAACCATGAGGACAAAGAGCCAGAGAACTAGGAGATCTAGGGCCAGAAGAATCAGGACCAAATTGAGGAGTATTATGAAGATGAGGGTCAGGTGGATAATGGTCAGTAGAACCAGGAGACCAGGATAAGCAGGACATGGTCTAGGAAGGCACCAGGAGGAGCAGAGCAAAGAGTAATAAGTGGAGCAAAACAAAAAAGGGCTCAGAGGGTCATGAATATCAGGACCTGATCAGAGTTCCAAGTAGAGCAAATCGACCAGAATCTGGAGCAGTAGGACCAAAGTGAGGACGATCAGATACAACAATACCAACCAGAGTTTGGAAGACCAAAATGAATGGAAAATGGTGTCCAGGGTATCCAAGAACAAAATGACCAGGCTTAGAAGGTCCTGACAAGGAGAAACATGATAGAAAGGCAAAGACCAGTGGTTTCAGTATCAAGAGGACCCGAACAACTCAAATCAGGAAGATAGTGACTAGAAGCGCCAGGCCTACCAACACCAGGACATGAGAGAGAAGGTGGGCCTATAGTGCCAGCACTACTAGAACTAGGAGGTACAGGGTGAGGAAGACCACGACCAGATCAACAGGTCCAAGAGGACCACAAAGGAACAGGACAAAGAGGTGCCAGAACTGGGGGAACCAGGAAGGACCATCGTGGCCAGAATACAATGTGTATGATGACCTGCATGAGAAGAAAAGAGCAAGAAGGACTACGAGAACCAGGACCAAGGAGATGAACCATGACCAATGAGACCAGATTTAGGATGGCTAGGAAGACCAGGTCCAGGATAACAAGGCCCAGGTGAACCCAAACTTTAGGGCTAGGACTAGAACAATGATTAGGTCTAGTGGGAAAAGAAGGACAAGAACTATGACCAGGGCCAAATTATGTGGCATGGTTGACTAAATTATGCGGCAGGAAAAGACAAATTATGCAGTGTAATGTGACACATTTTGTGATAGTATTATTTCATTATTTTGTAATTTTTTACACTGGTACCCCTTTGGTATCACTTTAACACCTAAATATAGCAATAAGTAACAGAAAGGTGACCAGTCAACCTTTGCAAAGAGATTTCCACTGCACAGCAACACATGGTCCTGCGTTTTTAATAACTTTTGAACCTTTTGAGCTAGAAACAATTTTTATTTGTTAAAATCTCTAGATTATGCAGCAGATGATGGATTATGTGACAAATGCAGCAAATCCATAATTACACGAAAAATGCTGCCGCTGCACAATCACACAAATCCTGTGCCCCTGACTATGACACTCAGAAATAGGAGGGCCAGAGGCATAGGGGGACCTCTGCAATCAGAACCAAAAGGATATAATCTAGGAGGACCAGGAAATAGAAGTCCACGGGGACCAGGAACATGGGGACAAGAAAGCTCACGGCGAAGAGAACCAGGATCTGTCATACCAGGACCAGGAGACCAGGGTGAAGAAGAAAAAGAGAATTATGTCAAGGAAGATCAGGGCTAGGATGCCCAAAGTCAAGAGGAAAAGGCTGGAGGGCTAAAAACAGGATTGTCAGGGGGATGAGGAACAGGATGGCCAGGCCTACGAGGACCTCCGCATGGAGAGCCATAACCAGTTGGTGTAGAACCACGAGAACTAGGTGAAGGGGGACCAGAGCCAGGAGGATCATGACCAGATCACAGATATTTGATATTTATTAATTTATATAGCGCCCGAATCACCCCGTCAGGGGTATCTCAGCGCTGAGGCCACTGATTACAGTCAAAAAGGTGAATCTTAGAAGAGATGGGTTTTTAGTAGTTTCCTAAACAGGGGAAAGCTCTGGCAGTCACGTAGATCGCGGGGGAGTTCGTTCCAGACGGTCGGGGCAAGGTAAGAAAAAGCTTTGCCGCCCGACCGAGCCTTTCTAATTCTTGGAGTGCAGAGAAGTAGCTTGGAACCAGATCGGAGAGGCCGGGAAGGGATATATTTTCGCAGTTTATCCGATAGGTAGGTGGGCCCCTGGCCATTTAGGGCTTTGAAGACAGCGCAGCAGATCTTAAACTTTACCCGCTTTCTCACAGGAAGCCAATGAAGTTTATTTAAAAGTGGTGCAGAGGCTGTTCTGGGGGGGCATTTTCTACCAGTCGGGCTGCCGTATTCTGGACTACCTGCAGCTTGTTTAGGAAGCTTCGCTAGCAGAGACTAATAGTGCATTGCAGTAGTCCAGACGGCTTAGCACAAGAGCTTGCATCAGTGTTTTCCTCGTAGAGGATGGTAACAAGGGGAACACTCTTCTAAGCAGGCTGAGTGTATGATAGCAGGTGCCAGCGATGGAAGTGGCATGTGCTTCAAATGTAATATTCTGGTCGATCCGAATTCCCAGGTTCTTGACCGCTCCTTTTGGAGTCGGAGCAGAACCCAGCTCCTCCGGCCACCAGCTGGGAGACCAGCTTATTGCTGCATCTCCAAACAGCATGACCTCCGACTTCTCGGCATTAAGTTGCAAGAAGTTAGCTCTCATCCAGGCAGCAATGGTTTTCATGCCCTCCGAGAAGATGAGTTGTATATTTGGATTGGACTTGTCAAAAGTAAGTAGGAGCTGGGTGTCATCCGCGTAAGAGATGGGGCTAAACCCCAGGGTCCTCATTAGTTTGGCCAAGGGAGTAACATAGATGTACTCCCTTGGTAACTTTGGTGGTCTTGGATCTGAAAGTACCCAGAGTGACTGTCTGGGTCCTATCTGTGAGGAAGTCTGTCAGCCATTTCAGAGCAACTCCTTGAACCCCGATGTCCTGCAGTCTCTGTAGAAGGATTTTATGAGAGATGGTGTCAAACGCCGCAGATAGGTCGAGCAGCACTAAAAGTGCTGCCTGACCCTTATCCAGGGCCATTCTGATGTTATCAGTTACCTCTATCAGGGCGGACTCGGTACTGTGCTTGGCCCGGACACCAGACTGGGAGACATCCAGGCAATTCGAGGATTCCACAAAGTCAGACAGATGCTTGTTTATATGTTTTTCAAGGAGTTTACTCTGAAGGGGGAGCAGAGAGATAGGGCGATAGTTAGACAGCTCAGATGCGGGAATTTTGGGGTTTTTGCGAATGGGGACGACTTGCGCTGCTTTCCATTCTTGGGGGAGTCTGCCAGCTCTCAAAGAGCTGTTAAGGATGGTGCAAATGGGTGTGGCTAGCTGTTGTGCTAATCTGGAGGAAAGTTTTGCGTGAATTACATCCAGGGGAGACCCAGATTTGACTTTGGTAAGAAGGGATTCGACCTCTTCCGGCGTTAATGAGGGAAAAAAATGTATCTGCGTAGTGTAGATGGGGGTAATGGGGCGTTCTATGGGAAAGTTGTTAGGAGTTGTGATGGAAGAGATAATTTTATGATAGATAGTATCAATTTTCAAGGTGAGAAAAGATGCTATATTATCACATAGCAGCTGCGAGGGAGTTTCTGCGGTATCGCAAGCCTTAGGATTAGTAAAGGTTTTCAAGATTTGATAGAGGGTCCTAGAGTCGTTCCCAGCTTGTTCTAGTTGGTTTACAATATGTCGTTTCGGTGCGGACTTTATGTTTTTATGATAGGAAGACAGAGCGGCTTTAAATCTCTCTTTGTCCTGTGTATAGTGTGAGTTTCGCCATGTCCGTTCCAATTTTTTGCAGTGGCTCTTTTCCTTCCGAAGGCTGGAGGAGTACCAACTAGTTGAGGAGAATTTGGAAGGGTGGGTCTGCAGTTTCCGTGGTGCTACGTAGTCTGCAGTAGATTGAACTATAGAGTTAAAATGAATGAGCTGTTCTTCTACACTATATGTGGCTGTATCAGTTATCCAAGAATTAAAAGGGGTCTCGAATTGATCAGGTGTGAGTTTATGCCATGGTCTATACCAATGCGTGGAGTGAGATTTAGAAGTAGGGTGGATTCTGGGGCTCATAAGTTGGAAATCCACCATTGAGTGATCCGACCACGTCAAAGGACGAGTTTCCCCACAGCTGATATGAGGGGAATTTGTTAAGATGAGGTCTAGAGTGTGCCCTGCAGAATGGGTAGGGGCGTTGTTGATCTTCAAGAGATCAAGTGTGCTTAGATCTGTTAGGCAAGCTGTGGCATCAGGTTTGGAAGCGTTTTCACTGTGGATGTTAAAATCCCCTAAGAGTAGAAAGTTAGGGGTAGAAATAACATGGGGGAGATGAATTCCATTAGTAAGTTATTAAAGCCTAATAGAGGGCCAGGGGGTCTATAAACAAGAGCCCCTTTCCAGCTAAATTGTGGGTGCAGATCGAGTCTAAAAACAAAGCATTCTAAAGTGTCCTTACACATTTGATCTAGAATAGTAATAGATAGGGATTCCTTATGTATTATGGCTATGCCTCCCCCTGCCCTGTCTGGCCTATCAAGTTTTTGGATTCGATAACCATCCGGTAGGGCCATTGCAATGGCAGGGTTGGAAGAGGGTTTAATCCAGGTTTCAGTAAGAAACCCAATATGGGGATCGTTTTCTGTCAGGAGATCCCAAAGATTTACAGCGTGTTTGGGAAGGGATCTTACATTGGCCAGAAAACAGTTCCAGACAATATTTATATTTAGGGGCTGTACATTACTTTGTGGATTATTCCTATATGGTCCCACTCCCTTTATCTGGTTGGGGAGCGCACTGTGGGAAAAATGTGTTGGGGAGCAAAGCTCTGAAATTTGCAAAATCTACAAGAGAAAGGCCCTTCTAGCAAAGTAAGTGAGTGTGCAGAATGTACGCAGGGGTTAAACCTAACCTTTAGTAGTGCTTCCCGTGTGTAGGAGCAGCGATAACTTATAGGATTGGCAGTATCTGTAGGGGAACCAGCAGGGGTCCCGGCTCCAGGCGACGGCCAGGCGCGGACGGGCGCAGACGGGCTTGCCTTAGGCGCGCCCGCTGCGCGCGTCCGCTGCGCGCGTCCGCTGCGCGCGTCCGCTGCGCGTCGGATCAGGCATCAGAGTACTAGGAAAATTTGAAATATGAGGACCATAGCCAGTAAATCATGGGGACCAGAATAAGCAAAGAAGAGGAGGGGACAGGACCGAGGATATCAGAAGGACCACAGCAAGGAGACTTGGAGGATTGGGAGGATTAGGACCAAGAGGATAGGCAACAGCGCTGGGCGTCTTTGGAGGCATTGTCAAGGCAGCAAAGATGGGGGATGAACTGTAGGCAAGCTCCCTGCACAGTGCTCCCATAATCTGCCATTGTCCAGCTGCACCCGCTGACATCGACTGTGTGGGGGCTGCAGCAGGCAGTGTGTGTTCGTTAACAAGCTTGGTGAAAGCGGACTGTCAGCATCACCGACAACCTCTGGAGGAGGTGGCCTGGTGTAACGTCTGAACACAACCAATCCCTACTTGGCTGTGTCATTTAGTGGTAGCAAGATCTGAACTCCAGAAGCTGGTTCCCTACGCCACCTGAGCGCTGCAACCACCTGAGAAATAAATATAACTCCAGGCAAGAACAGTACCCAGGGAAAAGGGGAAGTGGAGAAAATAACAAAGATGACATCTGTGAGGTCCCTTCAAGATGACTGCCTCCTTTCTCGGTACTGCGCATCCCTTCAGTGTTCGAGTGTCATTGTGAGTTTACAAGAATACGATATGTTCTGTTTTAGGACTTTCCCTTCTGAAATACAAACATAATCAGGCAATTTAACATACATTGGTACATGTATGTTCTCACCTAATACCCCCCACTTTCCTACTAGCATCTAGCAGCTGGAACCCCTGAAAGTGCAGTGTTAATCCTATGGAAATAAAAGAATAGGACAGAGGTTAATAAGTACCCAGATAGTCACTACTACTATGATTTTACTATCACACCCAAAGTTACATAAAAATAAAAAGTCGTCTGAGGTCTGATGTCCCGCAAGAACAAACATCCATAAGTAGAGATTTGAGTAATGTCTCATGGAGGGCCAGGAGAGTCTTAGAAGCAATAGTATTTAGATTCCAATCACTGGGTCACAGTAGAAAAAACACCAAATAACAGTATTGTCCTTCTTTTGCAGGGAAAGCAACCATCATCCACAAAAGGTGATGGAGTAACAGTACTGGACGGTAAGTTTATATCCAACAATGTATGCTAATCATGCACCTTACCACCTTAGAAGAATGGTCAGCTGTTATTAAAACCTTTTTTACCCTTTCTGTCTCCATAGGTACCAGGTGAGAATAGGAATACCTGTAGGAACACCAGGGAGACAGCAGTAGCCACATAGCAAAAGCAGGATTCACAAAATACGAGGTGATTCACAGCAGATGAGAGTTGGCAGGTGAACAAACGGCCATCAGCAATGTGGTAATATTGCCTTTTAGCAAAGAATTAAAGGCGCAAGAGACTCTTGGGCGCAGATTTTATACTGCTGCACTCAAGAATCTCAACCGTGACTAGTGCAGACTTCCTGGAGGCTGTCCGACACAGGGAGACACAAAAACATTAGACCGCGTCCCCTGCCTCGGCTGCCTCCTTTCCCTCACTTCCTGGTTTGGCTGCGCCACTTGCCCTGAGTAAGGAGGCGTGGCAGCAGCCATGACACCTAGTCCCGCCAAGCCACCTGACTGGTATCTGTCGGGTGGGCAACTCAGACTGGAGAGCTTGGCATATCTGAAGATGCTGGCTGCAAGCTAGAAAGTATTTGGGTCTTCAGCAGACCTGCTCCCTCTGCGGGGCTCAGCTTGTCTTATGGGACTCTTCCCTTTCTCTAGCGCAGCTGATGGTGATGAACTGTGGCTCAGAGTAGCACTTCTCTCCTCCTCTGATTTGTGTCCGATACAGATCCAGTCACACATGACGGACAGGGACTTACGTATGCCCAAGCAACCCCATAAAGAGTTCGACCAGTGCCCCAATGCACCTTGGACTAGAGGTGAGGACTGAAATGGCACATGTGGGTGTTGGCCGCTCTTACTGGCTGTGTCGTTGTTCCCTGACCTCCAGTCTTGTTGTTGTCCTGAGACTGATACCTTCATCCAATGGGTCATGGTGCCTAGTGCCCAAGAGCTTGCTAGGGTTTTGCCATACACACAAGGAGTTACCCCTATCCAGTCTCCTCACTGTCATGAGTAATAGATTAACTGATCTGGGTCCACAGCAGAAGACATCATGCTGCTGTAGTGACGCCATTGGGGTACATGAAGCCAGTAAGGCCCTGAGACAATATCTACCCTGCTATACCGTCATGAACTATTGCTGCCCGGCCCAGCTGGGCTTATTCTGCAGCACCTCCTACTCGATGCTCTTCTACTGCAGCAGCGATGCCATTGGTGTACATGAAGGAGATAAGGCCCTGAGACAATACTTACCTTGTTATACCGGACAAATTAACCACTGAGCTGCCAGGCTGGGCCGCTTTGCTGTCGCCTTCCAATTAACGTCCTCCAATTTGTCAGGCAGAGTTACTCATTGAGTCGGGCTGCTTGTGCAGCAGTTACTGGCTGTTGTCTTTATGGAGTGGGCCTATGGCGGGAAGTTGGACTGGAGCCAGCTACCATGACCCATCCCTCTAATTGGATACCCTTCTAAATAGACACAGCTCCCCTCCAGCCCTCCTGAGTTATAAGCCTGCAGCATCTTCTAGCCACACTCCAGCATGTCTAAACATCATGCGAAGGCTGAAGTTCACTAAATTGAGCACACACTCATCATCAGATTTCTAGGACCAGCTTAACCATTTGGTTGCTTGCACACCCCAGTGCATTTGTCAGCCACTGATGGGCATTATAGACAGCCCTCTTCATTGTTTGGTTTGTTGTGCCATTCACATTATTCTTCCAACCACTGCAGCATGGGCCAGTGTGTCAGGCCACTTCTGCTGTTATCTAACTTCACTGTGAGTGATAGCATTGTGAATTGTCATAAGGAGTATGCCTGCGCACAAGGTAGGAGTCTTTTTTTGAAGGGGCTACTGTGTGAATGTGTGATTCTTGGGATCAAAGCTAGACTTTCAGAAAATTATTTTTATACTGGCAATGGCCCAGCAGCTCCTGCAAGATTAAAGGATTGCATAAGCCATAACAAAACAAGCATCAACAAATAGGTCTAGCGACTGCTGCCATACTTTTGACATTGCAAATAGTTGTTTAGCTATCTGATTTGTTAATGGGGGACACTAATTGTTATGCCTGAGCCTAGTTTTTACCTTGTCTGACTCAGTTTTTTTTAGTTGTTTCCCACTTAAAATTGTCTCTGCTGTATATCAGTGTCATAATAAATAAACAGTGGCTGGAGCGAGCTCAACCCTTCTACTTTGTAGTATGCTGTGGTATTGGGTATGTGTTAAGGTGAAATAATACTTTGCCGTCTTTTTGTCTTTTTTAGTGTCATTGGAGAAGTTGCAGCTGCATTGACAAGCTCAGTGCTTTTTTGCTTTTTTACTGCCATACACATCTCACAGACATGCACACCCATGATCAATAAGCTAAGTGTTTTTACACTTTGTCACAAACATCTCACAGTTGCACCCACCCATCAACTGATTTAGAACTATAATTCTGCCTACTATGTAGGACAGAGTTTTATAAGGAAGTTTTAGGCAGTCAGCAGATGGTGTCTTGGAGGATAACTGCTGCCCTGCCCTAACTCGGGTTATGAAGGACTGCTCTGAGGCAGGATCAGATACTGTGACAGGAGCTGAGGGAGAAGAAAATGGAGCAGAATTGGAGCTGAGGGAGAACTAAATGAAGCAGAATCTGGAAGCAATTTTTCAGTTGGCGGAGTTCTATCTGATGACTGGTCTTCCAGTGATTCTGAGGAACGTGGTCATGACACTTGTAGTGTCCCTTCACAAGCACAATCTGTGCAGCGGAAAGACAGTAGCAGGGTAGACCAACCCAGAGAGCAGGCACATGCGGCAGCAAGTACAGACAAAGTGCTCTCTTGGCAACCCCCTAATTTACTACATCTTTAAATTCTTCCGTTTACTGCGGACCCTGGATGTAAAGGTGATAGAGAAAATGTTTTCCCTATATACTACGATCATCTCTTTTTTGGATGTTGACTTCCTTGAGGAAATTGTGCATCAAACAAATTTGCGTGCCAAACAGTTACTGAAGGAGCATGGAGGCACCCCACTTCACTTGGGAAATTGAAGACATTTCTGCGTCTTAGCCTCAAAAGGGGGTTAGGCACAACTCAAGCATACAGCCATATTCGTCTACTCACACGGTTTGGGTAACACCCAGCTTTGCAACGGTCATGAGCAGAGGTCAGTTTTTTTTTATTGCAGCATGTGCAGCTTTTCAAGGATAATTCTAATGCAATGCCCCAGGACCATCCAGACCATGACAGGCTGTTATAAATTCAGCCTGTCATGGAATATTTGTCTGCCAGGTTTCCAGATATTTATACTCCTGGAAAGAACATAGCCATTGATGAGTCCTTGACCTTTTAAAAAGGGCGGCTGCTGTTCAGGCAGTGCGTTGCGAGTAAAAGAGCTTGTTATGGCATCAAAATGTACATGCTCTGTGAGAGCTCTATACAGGGAAGGACTTAGCTTTAAATCTTGTAGGGTACCCTTCCATGCTAGGAGTCATAGCAAAGACTGTATGAGAGTTTGTCCAACCTCTACTTCATAAAAGATATAACCTTTATGTGGAAAACTTCTATACAGTGGACAAGACATATGTCATGTTGTCACTGAGTACCCTAACGACCTTAGTAGTTTAGGAAGTGCTCTTTAGTGAACAGAGGATGGTCTTTCCAACCATGTTTACCTGAGTTTCAAAGTAGATATGCTCACTCAGTTTGAGAAATCTAGACATCAATGCATCCTCGGACACCCCCCAACTCACATCCATAAACTGGAAGTACAGTGAGTGTGCTAAATGCACATTAAAGACGCATCTTCCTGAGCCTCAAGTGGTGCTCATGGGAGCCATAAGTAAAGGTCCACTAAGCACGCATTTGGTAACACTTGACAGAGACAGATACTTGACAGGTAATAAAAACGTAGTCAAACCTTCTTTATTTGTGAAGGTTGTTGAGGCACCAATCGTTAACACCATATGTGTGTACAGGTTTGATTGCGGTGTGTTTGTGTGCAAGTCGGTTGATGACTGGGTGAGTGGGGGTTTGAATGGGGATTTTGTCCTGTGATGCATGAATGTGGTGGGCCCTTGAATGGCGAAAGTGGGCTGATGTGAGTTCACTGATGTGCTGTATTGGGCCTGTGGCTGGCCGTATAAAAGCCTTGTGCGTGGTGCGTGAATGGCATTCAAATGTTGTTCAGTGGAACCTCCAAGCAACTGTCACGTGGCCCATAGGGACATTGTCGTTTTCACTCAGTTAGCATGTGCACGCTGCAGCTTGCCTGCTGCTTTGCACACGTTTCTACACGTTTTTATTTTTTGCAATAACTTCTATGGCTGCTTTCACACGAGAACTGATCGCTGTGTTCACTCTCTGCAAGTTCCTGGGATTTTGACTGAACATTGTGAGCAAGGTCGAACAACAATGCCCCTTGTTATTTTGTTGTGGCCAGGCCTCAGTCCTTAGACAAAACATACCGATGCAGCTGTTGTTTGGGCAAACGCACTTTGGTCTTATTAGAATACTCAAATAGGTAGCACACACTTGGAGAGGGAGCTTTCCAGAGAGAAGAGCGAGACAGCACCTATGATGTAGATCTACCATCTATCGGCTAAGGTAAGGGGTCTGCTAACAAAGCCCAGAGATCTTCTAATATATAATAATACCACTTTGTAGCAAGGGGAGGGAGGTTAGGCTCTATAGTCTTTTCATTATGACATCTCCCTTCATGACCTATGGACTAGCTGCTGTGCTGACTGTATTTGTACTATGCATTTTTCTGCTTGTTGTGGCATATATACTCTATGTTAGGGCACGTTAGTTAAAATAAATATTTTAAACTGTTTTGTGTCTCTGTCAGATCTTATTGTGGACAAGTACAAGAGTGAGAGCGAAAGGGTGTGTCTTGTTACTGCGGTTCCTGAGAGATCTGGGAGTGTTGTGTTCTGGGGTTTCTAATCATTTGTTTCTCTGTGAGTGAGTAGGAGAGCAAGTGAGACACTATAGCTAGTTAGTCCTGGGCTCGTGGATACTAAGGTGGTAGGAAGACTCAGTCCCTATACACCAAGGTCCCATAATCCTGCGCATAGTTCTGTGTTTGTGCAGAATCCCTGCAACATGGCGCCCAACGTTTGGTCTGGTACTTATTCACAAGACCCCTGAGTAGCGCGTGTGCTTGTCCACAATTTCCCTCTCACCGGTTCCCGGAGACGTCTGTGGTGGTGGGGGGGGGGGCTTCGCCTCCTATATCTGTATATTTATAGGTTTTTCAAGCTTGGAATTTAAAAGATTTTTCTTTACCCTCTTTTGGGCTACAGTTTTCTTTGTTTCTTTCTCCCTGTCTTTATAGACATGGCACAACCAGTCGCTATTGCGGCACCTAACCGCGCGGCGGTTACAGCACACTTGACATATCATGGAGTCCCCAATGCAGAGGCTAATATTATTTTTGTTGTCGATGCGGACCCAGGTTACCGATTGAGGTTTTCTATTCTTGGGTTACATTCCCCGCAGTTGATGGGAATGATAATTTGTTTCATGAATATACAAGGGCGGCTGCTCCAGCGGCTTATCGTCCTTAGGCATTACTTGAAGTTCCGTTGATGGCCTGGGAGCATACTATTTGGTTTGATGGTGCCGTTGCTCACCCGCTCTCTATTGTTCGCATGGGTCCCTTATCAATTGATGGGGTCACTTGGCTGGTTTTGGCTGGTTTCACTCCACATCCCAATTATCTCGGTGTTACTGTTGCAGAGCTACGTCTGTTATATACACAGTTGCTTCATATTCATGGAAGTATCATACAGTATATGTCCCGTGCACCTCACGTGGCTCCGGCTGGAGCCATTCCTCCACCACCGGGACACGGCGGTGGACTGGTGATTAGTCCCGTCATGATTAATTCGGTGATGGGCAAACGTCCACAAAACCGTGATGACTTGCCATTTTGGCTTCCACAAAAATTTGAGCAACTTAAAGCTGTTTTTCCACACACATCTCCTGTTGAGAAACACAGGATCCTTACAATGAGTTTGCCGAGATTCTGATTCCCGCTTTAGCTGACTGCGCCACCTGGGGGACAGTGTTTGCTTCAGTGTATACTCTGTGCTTTGGCACCCCCTCCATGAGCGTTCTACTGAACGTTCTGAAAAAGATACATGATGGACACGGGGCTGGTCCAGCCCTAGACTTGGGGATGAAATTGGTGGGAATGTTCCCTATAGTCTCCGATATGATTCTGGCCAACATTAAAGGTGAAGCGGTTTGCTTACAAGTACGTCAACGCCTAGCGGCGGTTGCGGAAGTGGATCAGCAGCGACAGTTGCTGATTATTATTGCAGATGTGTATACATCTTTGGGTTGCAATAGCTTGGGGATTCGACCATTTGCACATGCACAAAGTAAACCCCCTCCTGAAAAGGAGGGTCGTCCAGTCTTTCCCAAAAAGGCTTGGAACAAGATGCAGCGGCAGCAACAACAGAAGCCTGGTTCACGTGCAGGTTCGCCTCCACCTGACGCTTCTGAGCGTAGATACGATTTGCGTGACTGCTCTAAAATTAGGACACCTGAGAGGTTCCAGGTTCCTGATCCTCGTTCTCCTCGTTGCTTTCAGGAATTGTCAGATCAGCAGTTCGGCGGGGGAGGACGTCAGGATCGCAGACAAGACAGGTCTGCACAAGCTGGACATTATCCGCAGCGCCAGTTTGATCTAAAAGTCAAGCAGGAGGAACCACCTCAATATCGACCCCCAATTTCAGAAGAAAAAAGTTGCCGCTTTGACTGCAAAGTATGCCTCAAACAGTGAGAACCCTGCTCCTCCACAGGAGTTGGGCGGTAACCCTCCTCGACAGCGCAGGGGAGGTTACCATAGTGCGGCAGACACTCCACCAGCGTCTGGAGGTGAAAGCAACTGACACTTTTATTACAGTAGAGACAGCAGATACTCGAGTTGCCCCTCCTGATAGGCTTTATGAAGTAATCCTCCAAATTGAGGGTGATATTAAGCGCCCGATGAAAGCAGTCTTTTGGGAAAATCTAATTTCTTATGATATTTTATTGGCAGAGGTTGATTGGCCTCCCCCTTTTGTCCTAGCTTCCTCAAGAGGGGAAGATGTTATTCTACCCAGTTTTTCACAGTACGTACCTGATGATAAAATGGCTTATGCCTCGAAGTGGGCTTTATCCTTAGCTCCGGCATTATATCGCAATCAGCCCGGTTGGGACGAGGATTCCCCAGTTCATGTGATTCCTTTGCGTTCTACACCTCAGCCCCAACCACAGTATCTAATCAAATGAGACGCAAAAGCGTCTGTAAGTGACATTTTGACCCAATTGGAATATCAGGGTGTGATTGAACCCTGTGTTTCATCGATGAATAATCCTCTTTTTCCGATATTGAAACCGGATGGTTCATATCGTATACTTTTAGATTACAGACATTTAAATGGTCATGTTCGTACCTTTGCGGTTCAGAACACACATAGCTCTGCGTTAGTGAACAACATAGTTCGAAAAAAGTACAAAACCACTTTGGATATTTCCAACGGCTTCTACAGCCACTCTTTGGCTCCTCAGAGCCGTGATTTGACCGCATTCAGTGCGTTGGGCAATCAGCGCCGATATGCGAGATTGCCTATTGGATATAAGAATAGCCCTGGTGTGTTTGCGGCACGCAGAGTGTCCCTTTTGCATGAGATCGACCCCGATGCCTTCTTGTACGTCGATGACATATACTTAATGGATGATGACCTACAGCTGCATCTCTTGTATGTAGACCGCATTATCACACATTTTGCAAACTTTGGTTACAAATTCAATTTTGCTAAGTCTCATATCGCCTTCTTGGCAGTACATTTACTAGGTTACAAACTCAATAACGAAAGTAGTGGGTTGGCCCCACACTTTCTGGAGAAATGTGCTGAATTGCAGCCTCCCTCTACCCTTAAAAAATTGCAATCTTTGCTGGGTTTTTTAAATTTCGTGAGGACATACATTCCTGATTATGTCCAGCGTATCACACCTCTTTACTCGTTGATACAACCTTCTTTTTCGTCTTCCAGTTGGCTTCCGGAACATACCGCAATTCTTCGGGCTCTGCAGTCTGACCTGCTTGCGACCAATTTCTTGTTAACACGAGACAATTCTACAAATTTGGTCATAAGGATTGTGCCAGGGTCGTTAGGCTTTACTTACCTGACGTTCAATGAAGGCGACATGGTCCCCATTGCTTATAAATCGCATTTGTATACTTTAGCTGAACTGCGTTTCTCGTCTACATAAATCTTTTTGACAGCAGTCCAGATGGTGATTCTTAAGGAACGCTCTCTGGTTCAGGGAAAACGCATTTTCATGGTTTCGCCAGTACCTGCTTTAGAAGCAGTGACGAAGGCTAGTGTCCCGAATTCCAAAGCCTTGCATCCACGTTGGATACAATGGGCCAGTCCTTTGATGTCGGCTGATGTCAACTTTATCTTTGATCCTTCTTTGCAAACACAGGAGTTTGGAGATGAAAGGGTAATGCAGCCCAAGGGAGACTGCTGGTAGAGAAATGTGACCATGGTGTCCTCGTGAGAGGAAACCGGTGAGATGATCCCCAGACCAGAAAAAGCACCCTAAGTGTGAAAAAGTGTAGAATAGAATACAACTAGATTGACTACTGCTTACCAATATGTGGTAGCCAGATTTGTGTATCCGTGTGTAGGTACCAGCAATGAATAAAGTCACAAGAAGTTCCTGTAGATGGATATAGACTCCATGATTGAGGCCTAGATACAAAGCATAATATAAAGTGGTCCTGTAATATGTTACCACACGCGATCCGCTACGTAAAAAAGTGTGTTAATTTAAAAAAGGTCCAACATTGTAAAGAGTGGAAAGAGCAGACTCTGCTGAAGCAGGATAATACCGGAAAAGTGATAAGGATGATGTCAGTACTAGTGCCAATGTCACCCAAAAGTGGATATGGAAGGCCAGCAGGAGCATACCTATGGTCTAGGGCAAGTGCCCTTGAGTCCACAGTCCAGCTAAAGGCGTACGTTGCCAAAGGGGGTGAAGAGATACCTAGTATGGGGCAATTGGTGAGCCTCCAGTGTAATCAGTGTCAGTACCTGTAGATAAAGTAAGAAAATGAATATGACTACAACCGTGTTGAGTTATAATCAAGAGTAATGCGTACTAAGAATCTCCATGTGAAATTGTTAAGGGGATGCAAGCTTATAGTAAGTCGCAAAAGATTATCAATGCTCGTCAAAAATTGGTAGTAGTTATGATAAGCGGTGACTGACGTGTCCTTAGATAAAGTGTTTAGTGTTTAAAAAGGTAATCGAAAGGAGCGCAAGTTAAGGTAACCTTGCCCATAGAAGTGAGAGTACTAAAGGCATAAACTCTCAACCAGGAATCAACAGTATATGAAAAAAACACTGCTCCCGCAGGCAATCTAATTAGTCATATATCTACCGTATATCAGTGGAAGATTAATCCCATAAAGGGCTACTCTGGCGTCTATTGGTGGTATAGAGCGCCGTAGACCAAAATGACCGTAAAGTGGGCCACGAGGCACTCGCCGCCGATAAATAGATCTGTCAATTGGTGAATTGCTGGGTTAAAAGTCACCCGGTGCAGCGTCCACCCCTAACCAGAGCAAGGGTGCCCAATATTAAGCTAGAGAAGACGTAATGGTCCCCCCCCTTGGTGAGTTTCTAACTGTGCTTTTAAGGCACTAAATATGCACGCGCTTGCACGTAACTACCGAAATAGAGTCAAATGGAGGCTAGAGCACTAACCTTGATGAGTTATACCGTTAAGGTACCCCTCGTGAGGTTCAATAACCTTGGTTCAGAAGTACTTACTTGAGTAATCCTCTGTTGAGTAAAGAGACGGCCTGTGTCCGGCAGCGGCAGCGGTATGGAGTAAAAGCGCGGCGCTGCCGCCTAAAACCCTGCCGGTTGCTAAGGCAACTGACGTGCACATACGTGCACGTCACTTTCGGCAGGCGAGCCCAATGGAGGCTAGAGCGCTAACCGCAATAAAAGAGCGGCTACGCAAATGTGTCCAAGTTAGAAAAAAGCTGTATTAGAAAAGGGGGACGGATGACGCCAAGTACAGCGATGTAAGAGTGGCTACGCACATGAGTCCAAGTTGAGAAAAACTTAAAAGAAATTAGCGCATGAAGCGCATGGAGCCAATGTTGACGCTAGACTTGAATAAAATAAAATTAAAAAACGGGTGACAACTGGTGGGAAAATTGTATTGCATGGTTGCTAAATAAGAAAGAGTGCAAGAACGTGTGGCAACTCGACAAGATGATAAAGTGCATATGAAAAGATATTGAAGGCTGTGTTGCGTTAGAAAAAGCAGGTAGTAGGTAGTGTGCCCAAATGTTGAAAAGTTAAAGGCGAAGGCGAATGAGGGATATATTAAAAAACATTCATATTATAAAGCAAAGGGAAGAGGCAAAAAAGTTAAATTCATTGAGTGGTGTGCAGGCAATGACTAGTACCTGTAAACATATATTGCTAGTTGCTGTTGCACAAGGAGAAGGACCTCCTCGTCCACAGAAGAATACAGTTCTCGTTGGGAGTTAACTGCAACAACCCAGGCGGCTTTCTTATTTAGCAACCGTGCAATACAATTTTCCCACCAGTTGTCACCCGTTTTTTAATTTCATTTTATTCAAGTCTAGCGTCAACATTGGCTCCATGCGCTTCATGCGCTAATTTCTTTTAAGTTTTTCTCAGCTTGGACTCATGTGCGTAGCTGCTCTTACATCGCTCTACTTGGCATCATCCGTCCCCCTTTTCTAATAAAGTTTTTTTCTAACTTGGACACATTTGCGTAGCCGCTCTTTTATTGCGGTTAGCGCTCTAGCCTCCATTGGGCTCGCCTGCCGAAAGTGACGTGCACGTCGGTTGCCTTAGCAACTGGCAGGGTTTTAGGCAGCAGCGTGGCGCTTTTACTCCATACCGCTGCCGAACACAGGCCGTCTCTTTGCTCAACGGAGGATTACTCAAGTAAGCACTTCTGAACCCAGGTTATTGAACCTCACGAGGGGTACCTTAACGGTATAACTCATCGAGGTTAGTCCTCTAGCCTCCATTGGGCTCTATTTCGGTAGTTACGTGCAAGCGCGTGCATATTTAGTGCCTTAAAAGCACAGTTAGAAACTCACCAGGGGGGGACCATTACGTCTTCTCTAGCTTAATATTGGGCACCCTTGCTCTGGTTAGGGGTGGACGCTGCACCGGGTGACTTTTAACCCAGCAATTCACCAAATGACAGATCTATTTATCGGTGGTGAGTGCCTCGTGGCCCACTTTACAGTCATTTTGGTCTACGGCGCTCTATACCACCAATAGACGCCAGAGTAGCCCTTTATGGGATTAATCTTCCACTTATATACGGTAGATATGTGACTAATTAGATTGCCTGCGGGAGCAGTGTTTTTTTCATATACTGTTGATTCCTAGTTGAGAGTTTATGCCTTTAGTACTCTCACTTCTATGGGCAAGGTTACCTTAACTTGCGCTACTTTCAATTACTTTTTTGAACACTAAACACTTTATCTAAGGACACGTCACTCACCGCTTATTATAACTACTACCAATTTTTGACGAGCATTGATAATCTTTTGTGACTTACTATAAGCTTGCATCCCCATAACAATTTCACATGGGGATTCTTAGTACGCATTACTCTTGATTATAACTCAACACGGTTGTAGTCATATTCATTTTCTTACTTTATCGACAGGTACTGACACTGAATACACTGGAGGCTCACCAATTGCCCCATATTAGGTATCTCTTCACCGCCTTTGGCAACGTACGCCTTGAGCTGGACTGAGGACTCAAGGGCACTTGCCCTAGACCATAGGTATGCTCCTGCTGGCCTTCCATATCCACTTTTGGGTGACATTGGCATTAGTACTGACATCATCCTTCTCACTTTTTTCGGTATTATCCTGCTTCAGCAGAGTCTGCTCTTTCCACTCTTTCCAATGTTGGACCTTTTTTAAATTAACACACTTTTTTACGTAGCTGATCGCGTGTGGTAACAATATTACATGACCACTTTATATTATGCTTTGTATCTAGTCCTCAATCATGGAGTCTATATCCATCTACAGGAACTTCTTGTGACTTTATTCATTGCTGGTACCTACATACGGACACACAAATCTGGCTACCACGTATTGGTAAGCAGTAGTCAATCTAGTTGTATGCTATTCTACACTTTTTCACACTTAGGGTGCTTTTTCTGGTCTGGGGATCACCTCACCGGTTTCCTGTCACGAGGACACCATGGTCACATTTCTCTACCAGCAGTCTCCCTTGGGCTGCATTTCCCTTTCATCTCCCTACCTACACACTTAGCATGGATGTTTCCACCTCTGTTGTGAATTCTTCTGCTCCGTGCATCACGTCGGATTCTGACCATCCTTCATTCGCCTTTTCCTTCACTTGTTCTAATTCTAAGCGTCTTTCTGTCTATTTGTATAATTAATATTTTTTAATCAAGTGGTTTCTAACCATTTGTTATATTGTATGAAATTCACAGCCCTGAAGAAGCCCTTGTGAAGGGTGAAATGCGTAGGCTGTTCTCCACATGTACAAAAAGGATTTTTGAAAAAATAAAAGACTTGCAATCAACATCTGAAGACTGTACTTTGCGTTGTGTACACTATAACCTGTTGATTTTGTGTGTTTCCTCTCAGCTTTTTCTGATCGTAATCATCTGTGGTCATGTGGCAGCTGACCATTTGAGGTGGGCAATAGGACCTTAGTTTACTGTCGGTGACAAGCCTAGGTGGTGCAGTTGTCTCTAACCCTGCTGCCCCTCTGTCTTTGTTGATGCTTATTCTGCAGCCTGCGCAATTGTGGCAGGAAAGATCGTTCATGGGGATTTTAAATCCACCTTGGTGCACACACAATCTCTTGGGGACTGCACGGCTCAATTGGCGGAGCTACGTGCTTTGGTTTTGGCTCTTGAATTTGCTGATCCTGAAGTTCCTACACTTGTAGCTTGCGATTCGTTTTACTGTGTACAATCCTTCAATGACAATTTGTTCTTCTGGACACAAAATTATTTTTGTGATTCTAAAGTAGCGCAATTAAGCATAAAACGCTTTGGGTCCGAGTGGCCGCTCTTAAGGAACGTTTGCCACTCAGACATGTTATCCATACTTTGGGCCATAAACTTGTGGGAGCACACGCTGTTGGTAATTCGTTGGCTGATGAGGCAGCCAAATCTGCAATAGCCACTTGTTCATTAGCAGCAGTCACTAGGCCTCTGACTAAAATTGATGATGATATTCTGGCGGCAATAGCTGTGACAAAAGAGGGAACAGAGTTTCCCCAAGGTTTCCCTTCACGTTACACATACCACTTATCGTCTGACCAAATTCCATTTGCAACTATACCTTCCATTGGGGATCGGCTGATTCCCAACGAGGACCGCAGACTTTCCTTAATTATTGCCGCTCATGAAGGCGTGGCTTCTGCCCAAGCTGGAGTAACTGCGACAATTTCACTTTTGCAGCAACGTTTTTGGTGGCATGGTTTATATCAACAGGCATGTAAATATTTCCTTTCCTGTGACATTTGTCAACAGATTAAGCCTTCGACTGTTTCATGTCCACCCCACACTCAACTGTACATTTTAAATCAACCGTTTGGTTGTATTTATCTTGATCACTGTGGTCCCTTAACCTCTGATAATGCTTTTAAGTATATCTTGGTTACAGTGGATTCATGCACTAGATTCCTTTGGGTTTGGCCACAACGCAGTGCTGACGCTTGAACTGTTATAAAAGATTTGCGTGTCTTTGTAGGGACATTTGCCTGTGGCACCTTCCATTCTGACCAAGGTCCTGCCTTTGCCTCTAAGGCTTACCGGGATGCGATGAAGTCTCTGGGGGTGCAGGTGCAATTCTTGTCTCCATATCGGCCTGAGGGCAATTCTGTTGTGGAGCGGATGAACCGTGACTTAAAGCAATCTTTAACAGCAAGGGTTTTAGGTTCTGGCAGGGGCTGGCTGACTCATCTTTATTTAAGCTTTATTTCGACAATTCTTGTCATAAAAGCTATAAAAGACGCCAGTTGATATAAAAGAAAAGAAAAAAATATAAAAAGAGCAATTCATACAGCAGCTTGTTACAGTTGAATACCAACAAACAATTCATCTTGGTACACGGCGAAGACAAAAAGAACAATATGAAATTCAACAGATCAGTAGTAAAAAGCAGTTGATACAACAATGGAATAATAAAACATACATTAGAAACAATGTAGAGAGGGAGAAGGAGCATCATAGCATTTTCACGTTTGGCGCCTCTTCTAATAGACCCAGTTAGCAATATCCGGCAGGCCTTTTTTATTGATTTTCTAACCCTCCTCTGGACAGCGTTACGAGGAGGTTATGAATGATAAAGTGCTTGTGCATAACATGAAATTGTATACGTTAAGACAATGTAGAAGAGGGAGACGGAGCCTCATAGCATTTTCACGATTGACACCTCTTCTAATGAACCCAGCTGGCAATATCCATCAGGCCTTTTTATTGATTACCCAACCCTCCTCGGGACAGCGTTACGAAGAGGTTACAGACAATTAAGTGCTCATCTTTATGAAGTTCAACGTGCACTAAATAATTCTCTAGAAGATCTCTAGGTGGGCGGACCCCATACGAAATGCTCTTTGGCATTAAAATGTTTGTGCCAGGCCTTGATGGTCTAAACGTTGTGGCGGCTGCCGCAACCTTTGACGTAGATAACCATTGTGCTATGTTACATGATCTACAAAAAGCTTGTGATTCACAAGCGAAATCCAATTTGCCCTCTTCCACGGATGCAGCAGTGCTGATTCCGGTTTCTGGCTGGCTTCCTAAAGTTGGAGATCTGGTCCGAGAGAAGGTGTAGAACAAAAAAGAGTTTGGTCCATCATACCGTGCACCGGTCAGAGTCCTTGGATTAAAAGGCACCTGTACTGTGATTCTGCCACCACTGCCTGGTCGCAAGGAGAATCGTTACATTTCAGTTGAACATGTCAAGCTACACCATATGGCCGATACTGAAGAGTATGCTTACAAGCATTCCACGCCAGGATATTTCCATGAATCCATTGGCTTCTGTTTCCTCGACGTCTCCCAAACAAATGGAAGGTGAGATGGAATCTTCAATTGATTTGTTACCTGTTTTACCTTCCACATCCACGGCGGTGGATTCGGAGTATGCTTCTCCTCCAGCTGAGGTTATAATTGACATTCCTGAAAGTACAATACATAAACCTTTCAATGAAGAGCAACCTCTGTTGTTTCAGCTGGGGTCCAGTGGTTACTATATAGACAGTGATAACTTTTCTTCTGATACGTCTTTGTTATCATCATCTGTGGCAGAGCCTCCTACACTCTTTTCATCTCCTGGTTTAAAAAGACTTACCTAGTCCCGCCCTGGACATACGTCTGGATGGTGCTAACGATGATGTTCCTATTCACGTGGATTGGGTTCGTGACTGTGTTTTTCCTGCTGATTAATGGCCATTATTTACCTGAATGCTCTGCTGTGAACTTGGATGATGGTGTTCTGGCACCTTTCACGTCATCTAATAAAATGAAACAAGATCAAGCCCTAGTTAATATTTCAGCATTCCCAGTTGTTGATGGCATTGTTTGGGATAAAGTACCATTCGATATCCGTGGCCCGACCGAAATTTTGAACATTCCATACGTTTTATGCGTTTCCTTAGGAGATGTGGTTTTGCCTGGCATACACTCTGATGACTAGGATATTCACGCTGTGCATTCATTGTTCTCTGATTTGAAATATTATACTGCTTTTGACACAGAAGATTTGTATTTAAATTCTGCAAACTATGCTGATTTGTCCTGTTATCAACACTATGGCCATCAGTTTTTGCACAAGACCAATACTCAGAGACCATTTTTTAAATTATACACAGTGGGAACATTGCCCTAAACCGTTAAAGGGAAGCTCCAAGACCCAACTTAGTAAATTAATGTATTTTACTGGTTACAATTTTTCTGACCCTTAGTCCTATAATTTTCAAATTAAAGATACCCAACCGAACCAAGTTTATGCTGACCCACACTAAATTAGTTTACTCCTTGTCCTTCATTAATGATTTAGCGGTAAAAGGTTATGAATACTGGAAGGACTCGATTGATTTAAAATCCATCTGGGGTACCAAAACATGGCAAGTGCAGGGCACTGAGTCATTGCATCGAGCATGTCTGATACCTTCTCAGCTCATATTTTTAAATGAGATGGTACAACAGACTACTTGTTTTGGTTTAGTCACAGGCAAAAATGTAAATACTCCCTCCATTCCATCATTGGCGCCGTATGAAACATGGCATACACATTCCAACTATAAAATTGAAGGCTTAGGTGTTATGTTTGAGAATGGCACACTTAACTCTTCCACAATTGACCCTTTGGGATGGTTACTGTGGCCAACGAGCTCCAATGCAAGTCAAATACATTTTCTGAATACCTCAAAAGGGTTTACACAAAGTAGACCTGATCCCCATTTTCCACAGTCCCATACGGTTACCACATATTCAGTGGGTAAATTGTGTCAGCAATGGTTGGAACATTCTACACTGTCATCTGTGAAACATCACCTTTCTCTCTTGTCAGGTGACATTGATCTGACAGATTTTCTTTTAGGTCCAAAGTCCCCTCGAGCAAAACGTTTTGTTTATGCAGCCTATAATGAGTTTTGGAAGCTATCGCAGATGGAAGCAGCGGTGCGCCTGCGCCAAATTGACCAAGCTCATTTAGAAAAGGTTCTTGCAGTGGTCGATAACAACATAAATACACTGTCTTCCAGTATATATACTTTGGATAATATTGTTTCATCAGTCATTGACATTGTTCAACATGAAGTGTCTGTTTTGTATCATGGTCAAAATCAGTTATGTTCTGTAATGCAATTTGCATGGGCCTTACAAACGCTCAAAAGTGGAAAAGTACCGTGGGAGTACCTGAATGCTTCTGCACTGTCTTTGCCATTTAATTTAGCTGATAAACAGAAATTAATGTCCATCAAAGATGCGACATACACATTGTTACATATTGAACAATTAGAACGGTTACCTTTTTCTGTGGCAGAGACTGTGTGGTTAATACATGGGGTTATTTCACTGCCTATCTCACTTTTTCAGTTTACGGCCTGCATGAAACACTATCCAGTTGGTAGATATGAGCACCTCGGCAGTAGCTACATTCATGAATTATGGTCGTTGCCTTTCACCTTTAGATGTTAACAAGCGGATAAGGAAGTTTTCCTTACAGGGGAGGGTTGCGATTCCACTGTGGGACATTCACTGGTCTGTAAACAAGTTAAACTTCACGGCGCTTGTAACATTTTGGCCCCTAATCTGGCTTGTTTTCTAAAACGTACCTCTGTCCCAGCTATTATCTCTGCGCTAACTTTGCTTTCTAACGCCAGTTATCTTATTTTGAACAAACACGACTGCTGCGGCTTGCGGGCAGGCATCCCGTATATAGTAACAGTTTCCCAACTTGTTACATGTTGCAGCAATGTCCTGTTCCCACCCCGCATGGGATTTTAGATAGTTCTCTTTGGCCTTCCATTCCAACTTTGAAAACAGATTTCAATAAGCTAAGCAGACTCATAGCGCTATTGTTTCAACAAGAAGTGACTCTCACATCAGCTCGAGAGACCTTCGAATTGCAGGTTGCAAGAACCGCAAGTGAGATTCACTCACTGCTAAACACAAATCTCCCACTCCATTTCGGAGAATTAATTCACCAAATATTTAATGTGTCTGGTACTGAGGGCCTAGCCTACTTTTTTAAACTTGTGGGATCCGGCCTTGTCACCTCCTTTCAGACTATTTTTGGCGTAATACCCGCTTTTATTCATTCTATTTTTTCCAGAGCCTTCGGGGGGTTCCCCCTGGTGCTCCTGCTAAGTTGCGGCGTACTTGTACTACTATTGCTGATGCACAATGGCTGTTCGATTTGTGGAGCTGCCAAACCCGGTCCAGTTGCAGCTGTATCGTGACTGGATGCACCAGCTTTTTGCGGCAATGCCATTGAAAGCTCTTGACATTGACTATTGACTGACCTTCCGTTATTCCTACTTCACCTGCGTGCAACCTGTGTTCCACTGCCTCCGGTGCCCTTTTCAATGGGCCCTGGATGTCTGCCTCTCCAATACAATCCACGCTGCCCTGGATTATGAACTGTTAATGGGTCCGTTAAAGGCCTATGACCAGGAATGTTCCATGGGTAGGCGCCTGGTGTGCGATCCTCTACTTGGACCAACGGCAGACTGAGTACCTGTGCTCGGGCACAGCGCCTTTTGGATCGTAGTTTCATCGAAGTTAACACAGGTTGCCCTGATATGCTCCTAACGGCCTCTGGATGTGAGGAGCATGTTTGCTCATTTGACTTACTCAATTGGATGGCATACCTTTTTACTATGGAAGGTTCAGACAACATACTGAAGTTTATGGCATTCTGCTTTTCCCGCAACATTTCTGAATCTGAAGATTAGCTGTGAATGGATATGTTTTTCGTGTACCCTATTGGCTGTTTTTAAAATTTTGCAACAAAATAATTTTTTTTAGTGCACACAAATCTTCTAATTGGAGTGAAACTGGGACGCTTTGCCTCTGCTTATCTCATTGTCACGTGGCCCATAGGGACGTTGTCATTTTCACTAAGTTAGCATGTGCACTGCTTTGCACACGGTTCTACACGTTTTTATTTTTCGCAATAACTTCCATGGCTGCTTTCACAGGAGAACTCATCACTGTGTTCACTCTCTGCAAGTTCCTGGAATTTTGACTGAACATTGTGAGCAAGGGCGAACAACAATGCCCCTTGCTATTTTGTTCTGGCCAGGCCCTAGCCCTTAGACAAAACATACTGATGCAGCTGTTGTTTGGACAAACGCACTTTGGTCATATTAGAATACACAAATAGGTAGCACACACTTGGAGAGGGACCTTTCCAGAGAGAAGAGCGAGACAGCACCTATGATGTTGATCTACCATCTATAGGCTAAGGTATGGGGTCTGCTGACAAAGCCCAGAGATCTTCTAATATATAATAATACCGCTTCATAGCAAGGGGAGGGAGGTCAGGATCTATAGTCTTTTCATTATGATATCTCCCTTCATGATATATGGACTAGCTACTATGCTGACTGTATTTTTACTATGCATTTTTCTGCTTGTTGTGGCACGTATACTGCATGTTAGGGCACGTTAGTTAAAATAAATATTTTAAACTGTTTTGTGTCTCTGTCAGATCTTATTGTGGACAAGTACAAGAGTGAGAGCGAAAGGGTGTGTCTTGTTACCGCGATTCCTGAGAGATCTGGGAGTGTTGTGTTCTGGGGTATCTAGTCATTTGTTTCTCTGTGAATGAGTAGGAGAGTAAGTGAGACACTATAGCTAGTCGGTCCTGGGCTTGTGGGTACTAAGGTGGTAGGAAGACTCAGTCCCTATACACCAAGGTCCCATAATCCTGCGCATAGTTCTGTGTTTGTACAGAATCCCTGCAACACAACGGTATCTTGCTTTGTGAAGCCCTCTTCAGCTACAGCTTGCAATTTTGTCCCGCTGGATGTTTTGACTTCCTAAAAGTTCAGATTTAAATATCTTCACCCGGTTCGATAGCAACCGGCCCCCCATCGACGAAGACAACCTCCTCGCCCTGGAAATCCGGCTTCTCCCACTCACAGTTTTTTCCCACCATTATTGACGGCTTCACTAAGACCTTGTCCAGAGCTCCATGGAGACGACGACTTCTTCTTGGACACAGCATGCTGCCTTGCCCCGTTAGACTCTTTGTCCTGGACTTTTTCTTTCTTCTAAGCCGAGACTGCGCCAATTAGACTTCGTGTTTCTTAACCCCATTCCATTGCGTTCGGCCATAATTTTTGACTTTGCCCCTGTCACGCCCTACCAGAAACCTGCGGTTGGTACTTTGATCCTTTTCACTAAAAACTTTAAAAATTCATAACTTAAGTTTAATTTGTTTTGTGTCATTTTATTTATTAAAATGTTCTCTATTTTTCGAAATTGGTGTGCAATTTTTCTTATTTCACTTTATTACTGTTGAGTGCTGCAGAAAATACTTAATACTGTGCCTCTAAGTTAAGCCTGACTGCTTTTGTGCCAATCTAGTAGAGGGTTAGGCACAGTTTAATTTTGTGTCTTTTGTGGTTCACCCTGAAAAGGATTGTGGTTGCTGCTTGAGTAGGGTTTTCACTGTCCTCAATCAATAACCCGTCTTCTTACACTCTGCAAAACATGAAAGTCCGTAAATGGTTAAGATCACTCATTTATTTATAGTTTGTGTTGGACATTTCTGGAATCTGTTGCTATATACAAATTGACAAGCAACACACATATTTCCCACATGTCTCCACATAAAAATAGAACCCAAATTTTATGGGTGGCCCTAGCGCCCATGATTGGAAAGGGCACAAAATGCAACATGGACACATGAAATGTTAGCACTGCAAACCACCCTGTTTTCGAAATGTGGGTAGCAGTAGATTTTGGGGCTTACCTTACCTCTGCCACAACCCAAAGAAACCTACCAAACCTGCTCATTTCTGAAAACTAGATAACCAGGGTGGTGTTACTTGTGTGGATCACACAAAGTTTTCTTACCCAGAACCCTTGCAAACCTTAAACTTTGGCAAAAACACACATTTTCCCTCACATTTCCATGCTAGAAGTTTTCTACCACCCTGAGGTCCCATACATCTCCAAATAACAATGGTACCCCACTAATGTGAGTCGGCCAAGAGACCGCAACGCAAAAGGCTCTAAAGCATGACTTTCAGCCATATCGTTTTCTGGGGCATTTGGGGACTCTACTCCCCTTGTCCCTGGTTTATTTCGTTACTGTTGCAGGCACTAGGCCCAGCCACACAAGTGGGACATTGCGGGTAAGGGAACCTCATGTTATCCTTGCAAGTCACGCCACCCTACAGCCACCTGGGTGTCTATTTATCAAAAATGTATGTAGTTGGTAGGTTTCCATAGATGACGGCCACGCACCACCCCAAATACGACAGATACCACTATCGCTGAACTCTCCAAGTAGCGCTTTAGAGCCTTTTGTGTCGTGGTCTCTTGGCCCACCCACACAAGTGGGAGCTCAGAGTGGTGGGTAATTTAAGGATCCCTGCAGAGTCTGGAACTTTCCATCACAGAAATGTGTATTTTTAGCCACAGTTTGAGGTTTGCGAGGACGTTACGGTTAAATTACTTGGTGAGAGCCACACAAGTCATGGCACCCTGGACTCTGCCAGGTGCCTAGTTTCAGAAATGTGCAGGTTTGGTAGGTTTCCCTAGTTTCCTGCTGAATCAGGGCCCAAAACTACAACTACCCAAATATAAAAAAAGGGGGTTAGTTTTAATTGGAAAAGCTGATGTGTCCATGGAGCGTTTTGGACTCTTTCCTGTCTCAGGGGCATGGCTCAACCACACAAGTAAGGTACTGTTTTTATTGAGAGACTAGGGGAAACTCTGGGTGGTAGAAAATTTGTGGATCCTCACAGATTCCAGAACTTTCCATCACAGAAATATGAGAAAAATGTGTTTTTACTAGCCAAAATGTGAGGTTTGGAAGGGCTTCTGTGCAAAATTACCTGGCATGAGCCAAGCAAGTAATTCCACTCTGGACTCTTCTGGGTGTCTAATTTTTCAGAAGTGTGCAGATTTGGTAGGTTCCCCTATGTGCCGGCTGAGCTAGGACCCAAAATCCACAGCTACCCACATTGCAAAGACAGTCGGTTTTCAGTGGGAAAAGGTGTGGCAGTTGCCGCTGCGCGTCTCATGATCGGGCACACGCTGCCACCGAAATGGCTCCCAGCGTGTCCCACTGGGAGCAAGAGAGAACGCGGTCTAGCCTTTCTGAAAGGTGCGCTGGCGGCCCCGCTCTTCCCGAGCCTCCCAGTATGGCTCCCAAGGCAATTTAAGATGATCTTGGGAGTCAATGCTTCCCATCAATTAAACAAAGGCTTGCAATGGAGGTTCTATGTTCTTCTACCCGAGGAATCCAGGAGTTGGTAAGCATTAAGGACCATGAAAAGAACCTAAAAATAGGAAATTTTGAGCAACAGCACACTATTCAACAAATTTGGTAAGATGCAAGTTATTACAATATATATATTTAAAAGGAACATAACGTTCTGTATGAACTTGTAGTGTTCACTGTGGAAAGTGATTCTTCCTTTCAGTCGTATCGCCTTCAGAGAGTTGGATACTCTTCGAGGAAGGAATATATAAGAAAAGACTTTAATGTATATATGTATATAATTGTGCAGACAAAGACTATAAAAGGCAAAAAAAAAATTGTTCTAGAGACAAGCTGCATTTGAATTACATGAGCTATTAAAGGAACATTGGATGAAGCACTCTTGGGATTTATGTTGACGTCAGTTTCTAAAGAGGACTTATTCATTGTATACTAAAGGACTCTTGTGAAAGGTATAATTGAGAAAGTTTTGGGCAGATAAGGATATGATATACAAACTTGGTGATAATCAATCCTGCTATTCTTCCCTTTTAGGGAGCCTTGCGCTATAGGAAATTGAATCTAGTGGGAACCATTCTTTTCCAAGAGGGGACTAAGAGAAATTGGAGTAAGATTATTTGTAGAAACATAAAGACTCTAACTTCTTAAATTTAGATATTGTGTCATTGGGGAAGACATTAACAATGTGACTTTGCTTTCTCATCTACATTATAGAGTCCATAACTGTCAATGTGAGAGGGAGGTTACTGGAAGATCCTTATAGAAGAGCCTGCTGCTTGCTCATCTCTTTTCCCATTCCCTTTTCTCTTCCAGGGCCTTTTGTGGTTATAGAGAATATATATATATATTTTCTTGATCATTGCAGAGTTTAGGGAGATCTGGGAACACTTGTTTCTGAAGACACATCTCACCCCCACAAGATTTACCCAGCCTACTGGAGGTAAGGTGAGTTCAGATGCGACAAAAGGTGATGTGTCCAGGTTGTGTTTTGGGCCCTATCCTGACATGGGTGCTAGGCTTACCCACACAAGTGAGGTACCATTTTTATTGGGAGACATGGAGAAACACTGGGCAGCAGGAAATTTGTGGCTCCACACAGATTCAAGGACGTTTGGTCACAGAAACGTGAAGAAAATATGTATTTATAGCCAAAGTTTAAGGCTTGCAAGGGTTTCTGGGTAAAATTACCTGCTGAGAGCCATGCAAGCCATGCCACCCTGGACTCTGCCGGGTCTCAAGTTTCCAGAAACGTGCAGGTTTGGTAGAATTCTGTGGGTGCCCGCTGAGCTAGGGCCCAAAAACCACAACTACTCAAATATCAAAAAAGGGGTCAGGATTGACTGACGAAAAGGTGACGTGTCCATGTCGCGTTTTGGGCCCTTTTCTATTGCACTGGCTTGGCCCACCCACACAAGTAATGTACTATTTTTATCAGGATACTAGAGGGAATGCAGGGTGGTAAGAAATTTGTGCCTCCCCACATATTCCAAAACTTCCCATCACAGAAATATGAGGAAAATGTGTGCTTTTGCTAGCCAAAATTTGAGGTTTGCAAGGGCTTCTGGGTAAAATTACCTGATGAGAGCCATGCAAGTCATTCCACCCTGGATTTTGCTGAGTGTCTAACTTTCAGAAATGTGCAGGTTTTTTATTTTTTATTTATAAACATTTTTATTGAGAATAGGACTTGCAATAGTATCTTCACAACACAATATAATTAAGAAATATTGGTTTCCATCATGTCCCATTATAAAACAGAATTATATCATACATTTGGTACACATTGTAATGTTTACATTGATTAAACAGTTTTCATATTACTCATCATCTTCTGAGACCGGTTTTATTATCGGAGGGGCGCAAATTCCTCCCCTAAATGTATTCCATGTACCCCACATTCTCAGAAATGTGCAGGTTTTGTTTGTTTCCCTAGATGCCGGCTGAGCTAGGGCCCGAAATCTACAGCTACCCAAATTGCAAAAAGAGGGTCAGTTTCCAGTGGAAAATGGTGACGTGTCCATGTTGAGCTTTGGGTCTTCTCCTGTCACAGGAGTCAGGTCCACCCACACACTCAAGTGAGGTACTATTTTTATCAACAGACTTGGTGGAAAATAATTCTAAGAAATGTCTGGGTTTGGTAGGTTTTGCTGGATGGCGCCTGGGCTAGCCCAAAATCTGCAGCTACCCACATTGTAAAAAATCATGAAATCTTCTGGGTAGAATATGATGCCTCCTGATCATGTTTTGGGGTGTATTGCGTCGCAGGTGCTAGTCCAAGCCACACAAGCGGGGTACCATTTTTATTAGGATACATGTGGCACTACAGAATAGTAGAACATTTGTTATTACCAATATGAGTTCTTTGTATTTTTCCCTGTCAAATGAAAACCCGTTTGTAAGAAAGAAGACATTTTGCACAATGCCCTCTGAATCACATCCTAGTATGGGTAGTCACAATGTCAGAGATGAACAAATAACCACTGATCCACAACTTGGCATCAGAACGTCATAGGTTTTCTTTGTACCCATTTTCACTCTTTATATTTTACCATATCAATTGCTCTATACTTGGTACACAATGAAAAACCATTGTACGGTGCAGCTCAGTTGTACTCTCCTGGTACCTCAGGTTCATGGAGAAACTACAAATCCAGTATATCCCCACAACCACAATACTCTACCCTTGCTGAATTCTGAATTCTATCTACTTCTCAGATATGCATAGGTTTCCAGAATCATCCATGGGTTTCATACATGTTTTCACCACAATCTGGAAGTAGGTTGAAAGTATAAAAATTCTGGAAAAATTTGCTACCTTTTAGAAAAATGGCAAAAGTGTGGTAAAAAATTATTTTTCCTATACAGCTGTGCATGTAATTGGAAGCTGGGAAGATCGTGATTTTAGCACAGCAAATCGTTTGTTGATGCCATTTTAGGAAAAAACACACACTTTTTTGTGGGACTTTTGTTTACTAATTCCCCCCCCCAAAAAAACCCACAATGTTGACTATTTTCTCGGTCCCCTCTAAGGGAATACACAATTCCCGGGTACTTTTAGATTCCCAGGATGTTGAAAAAATGGATGCAAATATTGCGTGGTTACCTTATGTGGAAAAAAAGTTATGGAGGACTAAGCGGGAACTGCCCCAAGTAGCCAAAAAAGGGCTCAGCCTGGGGTGATAAAGGTTCAGCAGCTCAGGGGTTAAGAATAGACTCCCCAGTGACATCATCCTAGAGGCAATTAGGCAAGTAGAGCTTCCCAAAGGTGAAAATAGATGCTTTTGCCATCGATGCCTATTGCAAGAAGACCAAAAGAGAGTAACCGAAAGGATCACCAAGTCAAAAATCATGCAGCAGGAATTGCAACCCCAAACATCAGACTTTCAGCAGTAGTTCCAGAACTTACTAGACTGAGTGCACTTCCTGGAGGTCAAGGGAGAGTACGGGATGGGCCGCTCTTGTCACAGTAACTTATGAAGAATCAGTTCAGAGAGTTCAATGGGGCAGGATTCTGTTGAGTTCTTCAAGAACTGGATGAAGGACATAGCAACGCCTAACAAACTTTCCCTCTTTATCTCTATCGAGAGGGCCCAACACATACCAAGCAAGCAATCCTCCTCCTGGCACCCAACATTGCGAATTGTTGCATTTCCAGGATAAAGATGAAATATGGCGAGCAGCAACGCAGGCCGAGCAGCTTGTAATAGACAATTATCATCTCCTTGTTTTTCAGGAAGGATTGCACACTGGCTGTCCAGCACCAAGTAAAGCGAAAGTTCAGAGAGATGGGTCTGAGGTACTCACTACTGTTCCCAGCTAAGCTGAAAATCGTGACAGGTCATAGTGCTCTCTTCTTCATCAAACCAGTATTGGCTTGCGACTGGGCTGAGTGACAGGGGTCCTGGGTGCTTGTGGGTGCGTCCCACAGATGATAGCCTCATATAGCCAGGTGTAAGCAAAGGAGACACAAGCCAAAGCCAAGCGCACCCTAGAGTGCAGTGGCAGCTCCTTCACAGGACCAGGTCTGGGACCTTAGACATTCCTTGTTGCAACAACCTCTATCAGAGACTTGTCTGAAGCTCCAATTTCCACCTCATCAGTCAATGACTGCAGCTCATCACACCTGATGTCTCTCCATGATTTAGGATCCCCTTCTGTGGTGACCCCTCTGACTACTACTGACCTCCTATAATGACAGGAGCCTCCCCCACGTCGCCCGCGTGGGTCCAAACTTTTACAAGTTATGTCATATCTTAGTCACTTCAGAGCCTAACAGGTTTCAGTTTTCCATCTTTCCCCCCCTTCCTTGGCTCCTGGGTGACACACACTGGCTCTCACTTATATGGTTTATCACAGCTGCAGGGGGAGCCAAAGGGCACTGCCCGACATCTAGCAATATTTCCCACTGGTGCTGTCCCGCCCATTGAGGTATAGTTCTCACAGATGCAACATATGGGAGCGTCCGGGCAGAGTTCCAGATTCAGCTGCACAACCAACCCCACATGATATTGGCTAGTGTTCTTGGCTGTTGTGGACAGTCGGCCATATGCCCTCTGTCCTTTGTATTGTTGTTAGTATTGTTATGGTTTCTGGACTTGAGGTCTATGCAGGCATGCATCCTTCTGTCAGGATTACCACAGAGGCAGCAATATCTCATCTTTAGAGAGGGTGGTGGGTTGGCTTGGCATCTATCTCAAGCATAAGCGAACATTTAACATGGACTACTAAGTAGCAACTAGACAATCTCTCCATTAGGGGGATGCAAACAACAATTAGGAGAAAGCAAATCTATTCCCTCATAAAGCATATAGGGGGTCCATATAACCCTTCTCCAATAATCCCACATAACACTAGGGGAAGTGTCAGAGTTCAGAAGCATTGGAGGGGTCAAATCTTTTAGACCATTTTTCAGCCCATGCCAGTTCAGGATGAAGGCATCATTCCCTTCAGATTCAAACATGGTAGCGGCTGATAGGGAGGGCAGGCTTTTACTGATGGACGGTAGGCTGGATGGAGCATGAGCTTTATTGGGTAGCATTTATGCTCCTATTATGGGATATTTTCTTGAATAAGCTCACCAAGTGGGTGCATGGATCTTTGTTGGGGATTTTAAATGTGGTTTGGAAGTCCCACTCCAAACTCAACCAGTCACTGTTGTAAACACCCAGCATTACCTCCATGTGGCTTTTCATGTACGTTATCAAGCACTTTATGCAGGAAGACAATGCAGTGACTTGGAGTTCTTCAAATGGCCACCGTTACCTAGGGTTTGCCACAAGAGCTGAAGGAAAATACAAATGCTTCCATTACTATTCAGAACAGAAGGGAGACCATACACAATTTGGCTACTGGGGAATTCCAGGGACCAATAGGTACTGCTGGTTATGCTGCTGCCCTAGCACCTAGCACCAAGACTCGCTCTCATGGATGAGATGGCAATCACCAAAGGCTGGCTGGCTGCCTCTGTCACTCGTGGAAGCCCTGAAACTTTCGATACCCAAACCAGGTCATCCCTCTTCTGACCTCTCTTTATATAGACCGATAGCTATCCTGAACTCTGACTATAAAATCCTTAGTAAAATTTTAGCAGGCTGTGTACAGTGAGCACTTCCTAAACTGATCAAAAGATTGTACAGAGTTATGTCAGCAGCTCCACCGATATGACATTGCACCTAGACAAGGCAATCAATATTCTAAACTGGAAGTATCTGTTTGAAGTACTGGCCAAATTCGGCTTTGGAGGGTGCATCATACAGTTGGTCAGGCTACTGTACACTAGCCCAACTACTACGGTCAGGTTTGGCTACCTAACCTCTACTCCCTTTGAAATACACAGGAGGACCTGGAAGAGGTGTGTCTTGTCCCCCTTGCTTTTTGTGCTTGCCATGGAGCCAGCAGACATCAGACTGGTGTGGAAGGGAGGATTTGGGGCATGCCATTAGCTGACAGGATCCATGTGGTGTTTTATACACCGACGAGATCATGATCTATATCAGAGATTTCAGGGGAACCATGCAGGTTTAGCTGTTTAGCTCAGATCTTTAAAGTATTTAGCACTGCAAACAGGTTGCATGTTAAAGTCTTGTTATTCCCCCTGTTCCCCGATGCTACCCCAGCTTGTCTGGATCTGAGTGGTGTGGCTATCAAATGGGAGAGTGAGGGGATGAGTTGGTCCAAATAACAACTGGCAGTAGAAACACCTCACAAATGTTGAGCCTCACCAGAGCACAACAAAATTAATTTCCAAAGAAGTAATGATATCTACTTGAAATCGGCCCTAAAAAGAATAATTCTTAATTTTGTGAAGAGGATATCTGCTTATGATTTAAATTGAAAAAATGTAGTCCTGAGGAAGAGGCAAAACCACAGTTGTGGTAATGAAACACATGTTCTGCATGTCCTGCTTCTAGATTTAAATGAGATGGAATAAAGAAAACAAACTTTTTTTTAACTTTATCTAGTATGAAACCTTCAAGCAAATAAAGTAAATAATACAGAAAATTTTGAAATACTGAATTAATTTGATTTTGGACCCCATTATCTTCTTCTATGGAAATTGGACAGCATATCCTTTTACTACCTTTGAATTTGGCCTTTTCATCCTGATCAAGATCTTCTTAACAGCAACCTCACCAAAACAGTGTCTACCCTGATGGTGCAAATTATGTTCTGGAGGGCTCTTCTGCTCTCAGACGTGGGGCTCATCACCATATCAAAAATGTTGATGCTGTCTTACCTTCTATATTACTTTGCCAATCTCTCTATCCTTACAAGAAAATTCTTCTGGTAGTTAGACGATATGCAAGGAGAGCTCATATAACACAATAGTTAGTGTTCGGTAACTCTGACTAAGTTGCGATTCCCAATTGAGGAGGGAGTAATGAGGGTCCAAATTTGAAGCACTGTTACCTGATGGCCCAGCTCCAAGTGGCACATTGCTGGCTTCGGGGCTCTCGCCGGAGATACCATGCACCAATAGGCTCCCCCTGTGCCTCAGAGAGTTATGCAAGCTCCAGCTTTCAGGAACTAATCTAGGGCGAGGATGGCCTTGGTTACTGTATATTGCTCCGAGCTGCATTGCGAAAAGCCTAATGATCACTAAACACATCACACCCTATGCCCCAGCTATTCTCTAGCTTGGCCTACCTAAGCATCTAGGTTGTCTCATGGGTGCAGATCTAAATCACTGGAACGAAGCAGGGATCGTATCATTGGGAGATCTATTCCAGGATGACCATGTCCTCTCTATAACTCATTTAGGAAATAGTTAGACATACACAGAGGACAGTTCCTGACATACTGAGTCCTGGTTAATGCTCTCCGGGTCACGTAGCACATTACCAACTCAGAACCCATGACACATTCAGTGTTTTAGAGCCTGTTTGTGATGGAAAACGTCAGGAGATAAATCAGCTGGTCATGCAAGGCTCTTCAGTTACGTATGCAAACATCACCACAGCCCCTCCATGAGGTGTGGGAGGCAGAAATAGAATATGCATTCCATGACAGTGAGTGGGAAATAGCACTTGTATATCCACACATAATATTGTTCAATGCTAAGTGTAAATATGTATAATTTAACATTCTACACAGGGTCTAATTGCGTCCTGATAAAATTAACATTTTTCCGTGAGATGGCCTTTACAATGCTGTCTTTACAACAGATTGCCTTTACCACACAATGGCTTTACCATGCAGTGCCGTTACCACGCATGCCTTTACCATGAAAATGCCTTTACCACGCATGCCTTTACAACAGAAGGTAAGTATATCTAAAGTAAGTGTTGTGTATTTATTTTATTTTATTACTCTTCAGGAGAGTTTGAGCGTTGCCCTGCCGCCTGAGACCTGTGACAGATGTGTGAAATTGGGGAAAGTAATAATAAATCCAGCAGGAACAGGTTCTGATGAAATTGGTATTTATTACCAAGAGGAAAACTCCAGCCACATCCAAGAACAACATCCAGAAACAACTGCCACTTAGCAGAAGCCTCAACTATATACATTCTAAATGGAATATGTCAACTCCAGTCACACGGTATTAGGAATCCTCCAAAAAAAAATCACTTGATGGGGAAATAATGGCACTTACCCCTCAAAAGTAGACGGATACGCCAGGAACGAGATATATGGCACCTGGGTGTTGTAGTTTCCTCTGCCCAATCGTCGCCAATGTGAAATTGGGGAAAGTCATAATAAATCCAGCAGGAACAGGTTCTGATGAAATTGGTATTTATTACCAAGAGGAAAACTCCAGCCACATCTAAGAACAACATCCAGTAACAACTGCCACTTAGCAGAAGCCTCAACTATATACATTCTAAATGGAATATTCTGCAAAGGCAGAATAAAGCCATGGAAACAAACAAAGTACAACAAAGAATATCACAAGATGCTATAAAATGTCAGTAGTAATTGCCCCATATTTACTTTAGGCCAACTTGGCGCTGTAACTTTGCAGTCACATAGTGCAGGTAGTGTAGCCCTCCTCCTCGCATTGCTCATGTGAGTAACAGGGGCTGCTTTCCAGGTCAGATTTCTGATGTCCTATAACGTAGAAGGTATAGTTGACAACAAATATTGATTCAGACACACCTCCATTCCCAATCAGGTGTAGGTTAGGCGCCATCTATTTGGTCCTGATGAATTGCCTAAGATCCAGTTGGGCCACAGAGCATGAAACATGTTGACCCTACTTTACATATTTTAATCTGTCAAGGTTCATTGGCTCCAATGACAGCGTTCATTTGTTTTTACTCTTGTCAAGGGGACCACCTTATTAAATTGAATACCCCTTACACATTTTTAGAATCAATCATTTTTATTATGTGGATAACCATGGGTTCGAACACAGCTTACTGCCTACAACTCGAGGCCGGCAGAGCGGGATATAAATGCATTTACACAGCGTTGAGGCCTACATCCCAGAGGTTGGCCCCCGCAATACTATTCGCATCTGGCAGCAGATTCGATCGTCCCAGACAAGTCCTCCACCATTTTATATCATAATTCAAACAAAACCCCATAACAAACCCACCTCCCTTGCCCTCCTCCCCCCTCCCCTGTCTCCGCATCAGATTTAAACATACTGTAAAGAGCTCACTGCCGGGGCCCACTCAGTGTATTAGTGTTGCTCCATTCCGCCGTACTAAACCGAAGCCGCCGGCTCCAGCGGCAGCAGCCGGAGGATCTGCAGAAATTTAGGGCATGTCACCTCCCGCATATCCTTTGTGAGGATTTGTAAGTAGGGGGCCCACAGCGTCGCAAACTCTCCGCTCCTCCCTTCTACACCAAGCGAGAGGCGCTCCATTGCCAAGAGCTGCCAGAGGCGATGAATCCAGTCCATCAACTCAGGCACCGAGGCCGACCCTCAATGCGATAATAGCACCTGTCGAGCCGCCAGCAGCGCCATAGCAATCTGTCTGCCCCTTAGAGATTTCAGTGGGAAGGCTTTGGGATGTGAAAGGCCCAACAGAGTGTATTCAGGGGCGCGGGGTAGGGTAATCTGAAATGCAGTGTCAATATCGTCGAGGACCTCTTTCCAATAGCGCACCAATTTCGGGCAGTGCCATAGCAGGTGAACTAGAGTCCCGGTGGCGCCACACCCCCGCCAGCAGAGGTCTGATTTGGATTTGTCCCAACAGTGCACCTGGGCCGGGGTATAGTACCAATATGAAGCTACCTTAAAGGCGGATTCCGCGCCTGCTGTGTTATGTGCTGTGTGGTGTGCTCTGTATAGAATATGCTCCCATTCCTTGGGTGTGAGGGGTCTCCCCAATTCAGTCTCCCAACGCACCTGAGCCTTCGTACGGTGACCTGCCGGACGCGCCATAATCATAGCATATAATTCAGAGATGAGCTTTCGATCATCCGCTTTGCGCACAAGCCATTTTTCAAACTTAGTGAGGGTACGCGACATGTGGGCAAAGTTGGGTAGGCTCGTCACCCAATGCGCCAATTGCGTGTAGGAGAATGCGTCCGAGGCCGGGAGCGCGTAGTCTGTCCGTAGCCGGGCAAAAGGAATCAGCCCCTCCAAATCAAAAAGGAAACCGACCCTCTTACATCCCTCCTCCCGCCACCGTTGAAAGACCGGAGACGCCTGACTCGGGGGAAAGTCGGGATTGTCCACAATGGGGGTCATAGGTGATGGGAACGACGTCCATCCCTTCGCAACAGCAAGTCGATCCCATATCCTGAGCGTAGGCGAGGTGACGGGAGAGGAATAGAGTCCCCACGCTCTGTGTTTGCGCGGTAACCACAGTTCCCGCCAGATATTCACTCCCGCCACCGTTTGGTCCATGATATTCCAATGTTTGCTAGACATTGGTCTATTCCATTCCACCAGGTATCGGAGGCAGGCCGCCTGATAGTATGCCCCTATGAGTGGGAGACCTAAACCACCCTGCTCTTTTGTGGCTGTCATTTGCTGTAACGAGAACCGCGGCTTCCTACCATCCCAGATAAACTTATTAATAAGGGCTTGCAGTTTTTTAAGGGTACCCGGCGGTGGGGTCAGCGGCAGCATCTGAAATAGGTATAAGATGCGGGGCAAGACTGTCATCTTCACTGCAGCTACCCTCCCATACCAGGCCAACCGGAGACGCGACCAGGCGTCCAGCGCCTTGGTCGTGGACTCCAACAACAAAGCATAGTTGAGGGAAACTGTCTTAGCAATTGTTGGCGTCACCTTAACTCCTAGATAGGTCACATCGGAAGTAGCCCAAGGGAACGAGAAGTCCTGCTGCAGGGCCTCCAGTTCCTCAGCAGGAATAGAGATATTGAGGACCTGCGATTTCGTGAAGTTGACTTTGAACCCCGAGGCCGCCCCGAAAGCCGCAAGCTCATCGGACAGCGCCTGCAGCGTAGTCCGTGGCTGGGTGAGCGAGAGGATCACATCGTCCGCGTACAAGCTAATTTTGTGAATGTCCGCGCCAAACTTGAGGCCAACCACCCCGGGATTCGCCCGGATTCGCTGGGCAAACGGCTCCATGTAGAGCGCAAAAAGAAGCGGGGATAAGGGGCACCCCTGACGGGTTCCCCGCTCAATGGAGAAAAGGGCCGACCTGCAGCCATTAACCTGTACAAAGGCCTTAAAGGCGTAAAGGCACTTAATCCAGCGCAGGAAATTGTCTCCAAAACCATACTTGCGGAGCACCGCAAACAAGTACCCCCAATCAACGCGGTCGAAGGCCTTCTCCGCATCTATAGATAGCAAAAAGGCCGGGGTCCGAGCGCGGCGCACCTGGTCGAGGAGATGCAGCAATCGCTTGGAGTTATCTACACCCTGTCTGGTGGGAATGAAACCGGACTGGTCCGCGTCCACTGCGTCCGCCATAAGGGGATTTAGGCGCGCCGCCAGGATTCCCGCAAATAATTTCGCATCAATGTTCAGAAGCGAGATGGGACGGTAGGACCCGCAGTCTCGGGAGTCCTTCCCCGGTTTCAAAATGACGGAAATCGCCGCCTCCGACATCGAAGGGGTGACAGCACCTGTATCAAGAAAGGAGTTAAAGAGCCGCGTTAAAAATGGAGCCAGCTCCACACAAAATGTTTTATTAAAGGAGGCTGAGAATCCGTCCGGCCCTGGAGATTTAGCCAACTTCAGCCTAGAGATGGCTCCTATCACTTCCTCTACCCGAATCGCCGAGTCCAGACTCTCGGAGACTGTTTGCGGGAGGGGGGATATATCACAATCGCTCAAATATGGGAGTGGGTCTCGTGAGCCCGAGGGCTGGTCCGCATAGAGACGGCGATAAAAGTCGCGAAAGGCCTCCACTATCTTATCATCAGCGGTCTGTTCTGCTCCACTGTGGGCCCTCACGGATTGTATGAGGGACCTCTGTGTCGAAGCTCTTAGCCTGTGTGCCAACATTTTCCCACACTTATCGCTGCTAAGATAGAATTTGTGGCTCAGCCGCAACAGGGCGTGTTCCGCCCTATCGAGATCTAGGTGTTTAAGCATACGTCTTCGATTTTCTAGTTCGCGCCATACCCGCGGAGCTCCGGTACGCTTATGAATCGCCTCCAGTTCTCTCACTGCCCCCTCCAATTCCGCGCGCTTCTCCCTGCGCAGAGCATTGTAAGTCGCGGCCACCGCGATAAACTCTCCTCGCGTCACTAATTTCATTGCCTCCCAAACCGCCGCAAGAGAAGTAGGCCCCACATCGTTGTTTTGAAAATAGTGTACTATAGTGTCACGTATCCTCTGAACCACATCGTCAGAATGCAGCAAGCTCTCTCGTAGTCGCCAGCCCAGAGGGAACGCTCGCGTACGCTGCGCAGGGAGGAGTACAGAGATGAGTGCATGGTCCGAGAGCGAGCGGGGAGCAATCTCTGAGGAATGTAGACTAGGCATAAGGGAGGAGGAAGCAAGGAAATGGTCCAGGCGTGCGTAAGTTTTATGCGCTGCAGAAAAATATGTGTAGTCGCGCTCAGCTGGGTGTTGCGCCCGCCATACATCATGCATACCACTATCTTCCAGCCATCTCTTTCCCCCCAGGGAAAGCGCCCCAGCTTGGTGTGTTCTGTGCCCTGACCTATCGAGTTCCGAATCCATCACCAGATTGAGGTCTCCCCTACCAATATCGCAGCGTCCGGGGAAGCAAGTACTTGAGTAAGGCCGCTTGCAGGAAAGACTCCTGCTTTTCATTAGGGGCGTAAAGGGACCCTAAAGTAAGGTGCGATTCCCCCATTGTAGCCTGATGGCCAAGAGCCTGCCCTTAATTTCAGCCACTGTCGAGATTACCTTACAAGGGCAGTGCGCACCAATCAGAACCGCCACCCCATTTTTCTTGGATGCCCCGGAGGACCAGAACTGTTGCGGGAATCGCCTATCGCGCATGCGCACTGTATCTTTGGACAATAGATGGGTCTCTTGAAGAAGGCAGATATCACTATTGGTGCTTTCGAGCAGAGAGAGCACTGCCGCGCGCTTCACAGGGTTATTCAGCCCCCTAACGTTCAGACTAACCACTTTCAGGTCTCTACCCATTCGGGCGCTTGGGAAGGGGCAAGCAATGTGTGAGCTACAGGCGGAGGGACAGTTGTGCCGCCAGCGGGACCGCTAAGTGCTCTGGAGCAGACAATCTTTACTTGGGAACTGATGCGGAGACCCCATAAAAACCCATAAGAAACCCCTGTCCCAGATAAGAACAAACATTTCAAAATCAACGAAAAACACACAAACAATATAAACATGACAAAAGTTCGTCACAGTGGTTAAATTCAGAGGGTCGTGGCAAAGGTATCGCCGAGTCCACAGGGACTCTCACTTGCAGTCACTCAGGCGCGGGGGAGAGGGAAACCTCAAACTGCACAATCGCCTCTGCTCCCTCCGGCGCCCCACCATGAGCACATCCCGGGACCATCAAGGAAGCCTGTCATGGGGTCGCGGGTCGCCCCGTAACCTGGGACAGCGAGGTGATCACCGCTTCTCGCTCCTGATCACTGGCGGCTCCATCAGGCTTCTGGACCGGGGCGGGCCTGCCAACCCGCTGCCATCCCCAAGTGCGGCGGTCGCTTCGCTTGGCCGGTTGATCTGCTCCCTCCGTAGACATATTAGTGTCAATGCCCAGGGCCCCCAACGCTTCCTCCAGGGACCTGAGTTGCAGCAACTTCCCTTGGTGTTTAAATATTATGCGGAAGGGGTGACCCCACGAGTAAGGTATATTCTTTTCTCGGAGGTAAGCGGTGACAGGCTTAAATTCTCTTCGTTTCACAAGTGTGGAGGCAGCCAAGTCCTGAAAAAGCGCTAGTTGGTGCCCGCGGAACTGTACTGGTTGCTGTTCACGTGCCCTCCGGAGAATGCGCTCCTTTAGTTGGAAGTTATGTACACACACAAGAATATCAGGAGGAGCGGCTTTTGGACCGCGGGGGAGGCCCACCCGATGGACCCGGTCCAGTTGGCTGTCCGAGTTCTCTTCCTCTCCGAGGATTTGTTGGAATAAGGCGGTGACATAAGCTCTAAGATCGTCCCCTTCCTCCTTCCATGGTACCGCTCTGATTCTCACGTTGTTCCGCCTGGAGCGGTTCTCCAGGTCCTCCGCATGGGCCTGGAGATCGAGGTTCTGTTCGCGGAGGCGCAGCATGTCTTGTTGCAGATGGTGGAGCTCCTCTTCCCGTCCCACATCGTGCTCCTCTAAAGTTGCCACCCTCTCACCTATGTCGTCCACATCTCGGCGAACTTCCCTGAGGTCAGCGGTGAGTTGCGATCTGAGCTCCTGAATGTCCTCCTTGATGGCCGAGAAGAGCTCCACCATGAAAGCCTTGGTCGCTGGGGAGTCGTCCCCCTCCATCGTATTAGGCCCCTTCTCGCCCGGCGTTAGAGAGTGACCAGACTGCTTCTGGAGGATATCCTTCAACGACTTCTCCCTTCGGGCTCTCGCCGCCGCCATAGTGGGCCACCGGGCCTGTATCGAGCCTTGTGTCTATCTCCGCTCCGGGTTCCAATGCCGATACCACCTCCGTTGGGGATAAGTGCTTCGCAGGTGGTGCCGCTGCGTATACACTCCTCCGCACACTTCTTTGTCCACGCTTATACTCAGGAGGCCGGACAGAACTCCTCGAACTGACCGGTCCGGGGGAGCGCCCCTCCGCCCTGAGCACCCCCTGCCCAAAAGCACTGCGCCTGCCGTAAAGCCCCCTCAGCCTCGACGGGACCCGTGTAGGCCTCCGGCCGCGCAACCGCCTCCTGCACTGCGCCGTCACAGGGTGTCAACCGGGGGCGGTATGTCCAGCGGTCATTCACGACTCCGATGCTCGAGGCCGCTTGTATTGCCTCCGGTAGCCTCTGCGTCACTGCTCCTCCAGGCCCCCTCCACCTCTGGGCCTCGAGAGGTACGAGCGCCGGGCTCTACCAGTATGAGGGGGGAGCAGCCCGCAATGAGTGGGTGCACTCTCCACGCCCTATGAAGTAGTCCCAGCGGTAATAAGCGGTGAGTGCCCAGTCCCCTCGCCGTCACGCGGATAACCGGGTAGTTCTCCCACAGGCCCCAGCCCCTCTTGAGGCCGACCCCGCTGGAGCCGACCCCGCTGGAGCCGTCCGCCGAACCGCGGACCGACAGGGCCTCCGCGCTGGCTCCTCTTGTCTCCAGGCCTCAGCGCACCCGGGCCGGACACCGCTCTCTTCTCGTCCGCTCAGGGCCGGAGGCAAGGGCACTCCTCCCCAGCTCTTCTGAACCCCCAATCCTGGCTCACCTCGCTGCCAGCGACAGGGCCCGCCCACCGGCGGCGCCTCTGCAGGGATCCTCGCCGGAGTCCCCTTCCGAGCCGGGACCGGTCCTCCTCACCACAGCTCCGGCCTCTGCCCTCTGCCCTCCGCGGCCCATCCACTGCGTCCGCTCTTCACCGCTGGACCTCCGCCAGCCTGTCTCAGCCACGTCCACTGCCGGAGCAACTCCCCCTGCCACCGGATGCCTTCTGTTGCCTCGGGGGCCGCCTTTCATTGCCGGCGCCTCCACCTATGCTTCGGGCCTGCGATCCCGCAAGGCCGCAATCGCGCCGCTCTACGCTGAGAGACGTGCAGGCCCGATCACCTCACAGCGTTCGCAAGGTCGTGCAGCCGCACCGCGGGCGCCAAACTCCGTCCACAGGCGTCCCGCACACCCCAGAGCCGTCGCCACTAGAAATCGCGGCTGGATAGCCCCGGGATGCGGCTCGATTACAGTGCTTTTAAACAGGCAGCGCCGGAGGGACACAGATCCGCGTCCTACCGCGCCGCCATCTTGGTCACGCCCCCCCTTACACATTTTTAAACCACTTAGTACATCACCCTACAGTCACTATATCCTCACTTGCACTCATCATTACGACTACCAAATCAGAAGATCTCTGATGAAGAGCCCCCTCGAGGGGCCCGTTGGGTATTGCAGTGCCGGTCCAATGAGGAGCAGCCCAATGATGAAGCATGGCACCTAACTGGGTGTGTGAGGGCATTCACTTCTGATTAATCGGATTCCCAATCCAGTTGATCAGCCCTTCTCCCTGTCCCGACGGACAGCGTCTCTTTTCTCTTTCTCCTTTTCTCTAGAGGAACAGCATCCTTCTTCGTTTAAACGTGACATTTATGAAGCTTGAGTACTGGACCTAATAATTAGCTGCTAGTCTCTCTCTTCGTTTATAGTTAAACATACACTTAGCCAGAGTAGTATTGGGATTTGCTGAACAGGGCTACAAATAATTTTTCAAACAAAATTGTTTTTCTCAATGTCCTATTTTTAGAATACGAGTTATCAAATGAGCGTAAGAGCCTTGCTAGAGAAATGTGCTCTTTTATAGCCACCAAACAAGCTTACAAAAAATTGCAATCCTTACTAGGATTCTTCAACTTTGGCAGAACGTACATACAAGATTATGCACAACACATAAAACCCTTATATGATTTAATTCACACTGATTTCTCCAGTACACGTTGAACATCAGAACATACACAAATACTCTGATTAGTACAGACTGACATGCTTGCATCTAGACACTTACACACATGTGTCAACAAAACAGATTTGGTCATCCATATAATTGCGGGTGCCATTGGCTTTACATATGTCACTTTAAATGACACAGTTCTGATTTGCATTTATATTCTAATGCTGAAATGCGTTTTGCATTGGCTGTCATTAAGGAAAGACCACTGGCTCAAGAGAAACGCATAATTGTCGTTACTCCAGTCCAAGCCCTAGAGGCTGTTACAAAGGCCAGCATTCCTAACGCAAAAGTCTTACATCCTACATGGATTCAATGGGCCACTTCCCTGACTGCTACTGATGTAGACTATGTTTTTGACCCTACTTTACAAACTCAAGAATTTCTCCATTATGAACATTAATATCCCATGCCCAGTAACATTTTCCCTCTTGATCAATACAAACACATCATATATACTGATGGTTCAGCTCAGCCTGCTGTAGGCAACAAACACCAATACTCAGTGGCATGCGCCGTGGTACATAGTGTCATGCTGGATGGAAAATTCCATCCTCCAAAAACTTTTACGCAGTCCCTTGGGGACTGCACTGCACAGCTGGCTGGACTAAAAGCATTGATTCAGGCACTAGAGAATACAGATCCTGAATTCTCCACACTCATAGTGTATGATTTGTATTACTGTGTCCAGTCTTTTAATGAAAATGTACTCTACTGGCACCTGAATGGATTTAGAGACTCAAAGGTTAATACTATAAAGCATAAACTGCTTTGAGGAAAAGTGGCACAACTTAAAGACAGTTTGCCACGGGCTCTTGTGATACACACATTGAGTCACCAACGTGTTCGAATCCGCATTATAGGGAATTCATTGGCAGGTGAAGCTGCCAAATCCGCAGTTAAGACTGCAACTGTACTGCAATTACTCGTTCTCACTTGAGGGTGGATAAAAATATTATGGCTGCCATCAATGCTTTGAGCAACAGCACCACTTTACCTATAAAATATCCAGCAAAATATTCCTATCACTTAAGTGCCCAAAAATATTCCTTTTACAACTGTCCCTGGGGTGGATAATCATGTGATTCCCAACCAAGACCGCAGGCTAGAATTAATCATAACTGCTCATGAGGGTGTAGCATCTACCCATGCTGGTGTGGCAACAACAATTTCACTTTTTCAAAAATGCTATTGGTGAAATGGTCTATATAAGCAGACAAAACAGTATTTCTTTAGTTGTGATATCTGCCAACAAATTAAAAGCTCCATCATTTCACGCCCACCGCAGTCATCCATCCCAGTTTCAAACAAACTGCTCCAATGCGTGAACCTAGATCATTGCGGCCCTCTAAATATGGATGGTGCATTTAAATTGATTCTACTTCCCATAAATTCTTGCTCCAGATTCCTATGGTGGTGGCCACAACGATCAGCTGATGCTCGCACTGTTATTAAAGATTTGCAAGTCTTCATCAGGACATATGCAGTAGCTGCATTCCACTCGGACCAGGGCCCTGCTTTTGCTTTTAAGGCTTACAGGGAAACTATGGCAACCCTGGGTGTGGCTGCGCATCATTCCTCATCCTATCACCCTGAGGGAAATTCAATAGAGTAGAGGAAGAACTGTGACTTAAAGCAGTCCTTTACATTTACAAAACAACAAGAGCACCCCGTATGTCCATGCAAACAGGGGAATCAAGACTACCTTAGCAAATGTTCACATGGAACTCATTTTTAAGAAACAAATATTGGTTCACAGACTTTTCTGTACAGAATCAATCAATTAGACAATTTTTTTTGAAATGACATCAGTACTACTCATGAATAGAGAAGTCTAGGAAAGGAAAGAGTCAGCGCAGCCAGTATTTCAAACAAATGCAGTTCAGCCGAACCGAGTTTAATTAGGACAAGAAATTGTAATTTGGACATATAAATGTGAGTGTTTCTCAAGGAAAGTGAGTGTACCCCAGGAGAAAAGAAAAACCAAAACCAAGTTTGAAGACAAGAAGGTGGGGTGCAAGTATAAACAAAAACGGTATATTGGTTGCTTTACAATGAAAGACAGCAGCTTTTTCCTTTCAGTGCAATTTGGGACACAACACAATAATTCATTGTATCACATTTAAAAGAAACCATCTGTCTTTATACATTTTTCGATGATGTTTCGACCCTTTGGTGAATAATTAGGGCCTCATCAGTACTGAGATGCCTGGGGTTTGGGGAAAAAAGTGGAGCTGGGGCAATTAATTTTATGAAGTGGGGCAATGTGGAATAGGAAACAAGATGAAATATAAGAATAGGTACTGGCTGTGAAGGTCGAGGCCCAATCAGCGAAAGGAGTACCAATCGGTAATAGATCTCAATGGATCAATTTCTTTAATGTCAATGGGTGGGGCAACAATCCCCTAATATATCCCCAGAAAAATGCAAGAGAAATTAATGGCTGGACTCTAGGTGAAATGTTAGCTGGAATGTAGCCCAAGTAAATCTAATGGCCGAGTATGGCTCACCTTAATTGAAGAGCATTGGCTTAAGTGGGATCTCTTTAGAATTGGAGAGATCTTATATGCCAGGGGATAGCACTTCAATTAGCTATCGGCAGAAAACCTTGAAAAATAAAATAAAAACAAGGAAAATAGTAAGGGAAGTGCTTGGTAGAAAGATGTTCTTTGTAAGTGTCACTTCCAAATAGCAATTCTTACAGAGGAATCGGTGACTACTGCCATGAAGACAGACGTACGGTTCTGCGTAAGTGCAAATGTCAAGTGTTCACGTCGTGCCTTCAATGTGGCAATGATATAGAAGAGGATGCTGCTCGCGTAGTGTCCTCGTGGTGGTAGACGCGGCAGGGTGAGGAGAGGGGCGTGTTGGTGGGCGTGGCCCACCGTATGTATAATCTGAGTATAGCCCCTAGCGATGGTCTGTATACAGAGAGCAAGGGCCGGAAACTGACCGCCATTATCAAGGATAATGATGTGTGACAATTGTAATAAAAAATGTATATTTGGAAGTTGAGGGGAAATTAATAAAATAAATTATTATATTCAGCGAGGATATCTGCATCAAACCCTGGGTACTGTAGTATTCGTCTGAGTTCTTAGGGCAGCCTGATGTTTGGCTACAAAGGGAGTAGTCCTCTGAGTGGTTTCCATCAGGGAAACTGACAGGGAAAGGGGAAAGATGCGGGAGGGAAAATTGAATTATGCACCCTCTCCCTGCACCTTCTAACGCAATGTATAATCTGCCCTAATAGTGGTGAAATGACAAGAAATCAAAGTGTTTCGGCGTATTTGAACCAAAGAGTGTATGCAAGCCTATTGCTTGATAGCCACAAGTACTGCCAGTAAGTCGGTATTGCCATTATTCTGCTATTTACATCCTGCTGGTATATGTCATCGGATATCAGTGGACGCTAGGTGAAAACTCAAGACAAAAGACATTGTCACATTTACATCAGGTATTAGTTTTCACCAGTAGAAACATGGAGGAGACATACATCAAAGGGCATTTGTCACATATACACCGGGAGTTAAGTTTTACAGATAGAACCAGGGGAACAGCACTTGAAGTGGTGGCACATTATTTCATTAAAGTCACAAAATTATGCCATTCTTTAATTGAGTTTAAGCCTTTTCTGATTGCATCACAGGAATCTATCCATTTGCATTCAAGTCTCTGTAGTAGGTATTTCATATCTCCTCCTTTTGGTGGAAGAGTCGCTTGTTCCAGAACTTGCCATTTTATGTTGTCCGCAGTGTGGTTTTTATCCAGAAAATGAGTCACCATAAGTGCAGTGACCACTGCGCATCGAATTCTGCTTCTCTGTTAGGAAATCCTTGCCCTGATTTGTTTAATGGTCTGCCCAATATAGATTAACTCACAAGGGCCCCAAATACAGTAGAAAACATTAATTGATGCACAGTTCGTCTGTTGTTGTAACGTGATTTGGACATCTCCATGTGTGAACGTTTTTGTGTTGTTGGTGAATTTACATGAAGTGCACCCACCACATTTATAGTGGCCTCTAATAGGCTCAAGGCCCCAAGCAAAGACTATAGTGTTGTTCTGTTTGATCTTATCTGTGTAAGGAAGTTCATTAAAGGTATCCATGGTTGAAAGTGTTGACCAATGGTTCTTAATGATTTTCACAATTTTGTTGGTTTCTGGACAGAAAGTGGTCACACACACAATTTTGTCCATTTTAGGTTTCTGTTTAGTTTGCAAAATCTCTTCCCTCTGGCTATACCAGGCTCTTTCCATAGGGTTTCTCACAAGCTGCTTGGAGTACCTCCATCACGGAGTTTGGAACTGAGAATGGTGCCCTCTCTGAAAAAATCTTCCTTGAGAGTACAGTTCCTGCGCAACCGAAGGAACTGTCCATAAGGAAGGCTGTTTTTTTTACGGCTCTTGGGTGAAAGCTCCTGTACTCTAGTAGGGTATTCCGTTCTGTCGGTTTCCTATAGAGAGAAACATTCAGGTGATTGTCGTTGAGTTTTATCTCTAGGTCAAGGAAAGGGATACTTTTTTTGCTATGATTGGATGTGAATTTGAGGAACGGTTGGCTATTGTTAAGGTATTGTATGAATGCAGCCAGAGCCGACTGTGTTCCCTTCCATACCAGAAAGATATAGTCAATATACCTCTTCCAACATTGGATATTCGTTTGGAAGGGGTTTTGCTCATTCATGACAAAGTCATCTTCAAATTTGCCAACATACAAATTGGCTAGATTTGGGGGAAATTTGCTCCCATAGAAGTGTGTGAGCACTGTTGGTAATAGTCATGGTTGAACAGAAAGTAGTTTGTGGTGAGAGCTATCTCCAGGAGCTCTATCACGAAGTCAGTGGGCACATTGGCCGGTGCTGGATGGGTGTCAAGGATATTTCTTATGATCTCAATGCTCTCTTGTTGAGGAATAATGGTGTAGAGTGACTCGATGTCAAGAGCAACTAATATTTCTTGCTCTGCATCAAGGATAAGCCTTTAATTAGATTGATCATAAAGGTACTGTCACAAACATATGTGTCAAGGCACGGTACGAAGTCTTTGATGAAAACATTTATATATTCACCCAATGGATCCAGAATAGAGTCACGCCCTGATAAAATAGGTCTTCCCGGTGGGGAACTTTAATTTTTATGGATTTTCGGGAGAGTGTAAAGAACAGGAATCCATGGGGATTTCTTGTTGAGAAAGTCAAATTCTTGTTTTGTGAGGAAACCAGAATTCAAGGCCCGGGTAGTTGCTTCCAATATTCTGGTTTTTATAATGATCTGTGTTAGACAGCTGTCTTTTTATTTCTAGCTCATAGCATTCCCTATCGTCTATGACGCCTGTCTCTCCTGTAGTGTGATGTTATATGGGGTGAATGATCTTGTTGTTCTGAGAATGTGCACGTCATTGAGCACTGCTTTTTGAAAAGCCAGTATTTCTGCTGGCATTCTGGCATTCGGGGGAATAAATATGGAGGGAGGCCTCAGGATGGAAGCATTAGAAGGAGGGGTGTTTTTGTCAGAAAAGAACAGTTTGAGTATAATAGTTCTGAAGAATTTGTGTAGTTCATATTGAAGTTGAAAGTAGTCTGTTTTTTCAACGGGAACAGAGGAGAGGCCTGTACTAAGTAGTGAGATCGCCTCTGTGCCCAATGTGTGATGGGATAGATTGAAGCTAGGAATACATTGTGAGGTATCGATGTACTCTGTTCTCCCTTGAGTTTGTGGACTGGGCAATGTTTCTAATAAGAAATCAGTATGGCCCTCTAATGCCTGTCTGGGCCCCATTTGTAATATCGCCTCCGAGTCTGGCGGTCTCCTAAGTACTGGTTCCAAATCCTGCCCCTGTTCCCCTTGCCTCTGTCTGTGACCTTCGTGGTTTGGCCTAAAAATGGTTTGGTCCTTGGTTGTGAATTCCTCCACTAGTCCCTTCTCCTAGATCATCTGAACTTTCTGTTCCTCACGATGATTCAGAGAAGGTCACCAGCCTGTTGTCTTTATATCTGCCCCAGGTCACTTGTCTGCATGTTTGTTGGGCCTGAGTATAATAGTCGTCAAGGAGATATGGGTATGCCTTTTCCTTACTAAACATTCTTAATGTCCTTCTGGACTTTGTCTGCTTTTTTTGGGAGTTCAATTGAGCTACACTCTGAAATGTTTCTACTAAGTTTATCAAAAGGGATTTTAGCTTCTTCCAGGCTGTCAGAGCCTAGTAGTTCCTTCTCGAGATCTGCTATTTCCTTAAGCTCTTCTAAGCTATGTTCTAAAGCTGTTTCGATCCCCAGGACCATCCAATGTCTGGAGCATGTGGTGTAGATGTGACTGAAGCCGCCATTGAACTTTTTATCTTCCCTGAATATTCCTGGGACGTTACGGATCTGAAGACCCAAGGGAATAATTCCTGCTTTAAGGTATTCAGTTAACATGCAGGCATGTAGTTCTGTCCCGATGTGTTTTTTCTTGGCATTTTCTAATTTATCTAGAAGGATTTGTTTAGGGTTTAGTGATGGTGCAGTGGTGCTAGATGAGAAGAGGGATGGACCACTAATGATTATAGCAATATACTCTTTAGTTTAGAGTGGTGCTTCCCTATCAGTCATGGTATGACGAATTAACAATCTGATAACTGTGCAAGATTGTGACAAAACAAATAACAATAATATATATATATATATACACACACACACGCACGCACCAAAGTGGTGCACCTACGAGAGATGAGGAAGGTCTGTCATCAGTCTTAGTGGTGTATTACATACAATAAGAAAGAGCAGAAAACCCTTTGACAGGGTTAAGCAATATCAACAAAAGCGCTTGCGGTGGAACACCGTGCTAATTGCATTTACAAAACAACAAGAGCACCCCATATGTCCATGCGAACAGGAGAATCAAGACTACCTTAGCAAATGTTCATATGGAACTCATTTTTAAGAAACAAATATTGGTTCACAGACTTTTCTGTACAGAATCAATCAATTAGACAATTTTTTTTTAATTACTCAGTACTATCAGTACTATTCTTGAATAGAGAAGTCTAGAAGAGGAAAGAGTCAGCACAGCCAGTATTTCAAGCAAATGCAGTTCAGCTGAACCGAGTTTAATTAGGACAAGAAATAGTAATTTGGACATATAAATGAGAGTGTTTCTCAAGGAAAGTGAGTGTACCCCAGGTGAAAAGACAAACCAAAACCAAGTTTGAAGACAAGAAGGTGGAGTGCAAGTATAAACAAAAACGGTATATTGGTTACTTTACAACGAAAGACAGCAGTTTTCTCCTTTCAGTGCAATTCGGGACACAACACAATAATTCATTGTGTCACATTTAAAAGAAACCATCTGTCTTTGTACATTTGTCGACGACGTTTCGACCCTTTGGCGAATAATTAGGGTCTCATCAGGACTGAGATGCCTGGGGGAAAAAAGTGGAGCTGGGGCAATTAATGTTATGAAGTTGGGCAATGTGGAATAGGAAACGAGATGAGGAATGAGAATACGTACTGGCTGTGGAAGTCGAGGCCCAGTCTGGGAAAGGAGGACCAATCGGTACTAGATCTCAATGGATCAATTTCTTTAATGTCAGTGGGTGGGACAACAATCCCCTATTATATCCCAAGGAAAATGCAAGAGAAATCAGTGGCTGGACTCTTGATGAATTGTTAGCTGAAATGTAGCCCAAGTATATATAATGGTCGAGTATGGCTAACCTTAATTGAAGAGAAGAGAGCCCACTTAAGCCAATTCTCTTCCTATAACACATATGCAACAAGTCTTGACTAAGAAAGATGCTGCATATACAATGTTAAACATCAAGAAATTAGAGCAGTTGCCTCTCACAGTAACCAAGACACAGTCAGCAGTATGGTTAATACACCGAGTGATCTCAATACCAATTTCAAAGTTTAATTTTAGATCTTGCATGAAACATTTTCCAATAGGAAGATATGAGTCTTTAGGGGAGAGTTTTGGCCAAAAACTCTGTGGTCCTTGCTCTTTGATTACAAGTGTGTTAATGGGGAACAGAAGGTGTTACTTAGTGGAAACGAATGTGAATCTTTGTTTGGCCACTCACTCATTTGTAAAGAGGTGACATTGCACGGGGGATGTAATGCTTCAATGGCAAATCTGGCGTGTTACTTAATGGGAGTACCAGCTTCTTCAATTTGTCCAGTCATTAGATTACTTTCAAATGGAAGTTATTTGATGTTGAAGGATCAAAGCTGCTGTGGGATGAGAGCAGGTGTCCCATATGTGGTTTCAGTCTCTGATTGTCACATGTTGCAATTCTATGCTATTTCCTCCAACGCACACAGCTACAGGAGTTAACTTGGGGCCTTCCATTCCAACTTTGAAGGTTAACTTTGACAAAATGAGCAGACTAAAAGCCTTATTGTTTCAGAAGGACGTGGCACTTACATCTGCCCGCATAACCTTTGAGCTACAAGTAGCAAGGTCGTCATCTGAGATTAAATTGCTACGATGCACTAACTAGCCTCTGCATTTCGGTGAACTTGTGCAACACATCTTTAATGCTTCTGACACCACTGGTGTGGTGTACTTTTTTAAAGCAGTTGGGTCTGGCTTTGTTAGCACGTTTTGGACATTTTTGGAGTGATACCGTCTTTCATACATTCTGTTTTCTAATTTTTGGAGGCATTCCACTTGTGTTAGTCCTGATTTGTGGTATCTTGGTTTTATTTTTGCTGCTCCGCAATGGATGTTCCACCTCGAGACCAAATGGTGATGGATTTACCGCACGTCCAACTGTGTCGTGAACACATGATACAGGTTTTTGGAGTATCTTTGCTTGTTTCTGTCCTTCAGACCAGTGTGGTTTACCTGCGTGCAGCCTGTGTTTCACTGTTTGTGGTGCCCTTTCAAGTGTGCACTCAACATCTGCCTTGCAATGTAATTGGTACAATCTATGGACATGGATCTTCTGATGAGTCCGATGAGGACCCATTTTCGGAGATGTCCCATGAGATTGCCTTTACTTCAGGATGCCTTTTATGAGCCATTCTTCTCCTGGGATATGGATGCTTCAGCTCCTGAGTTTCTGGATCCTGGCTCTTCTAATGCAGGTAAAGTGCAGGATGACACACCTTCAGCGGCGGCTGAGGGTGAGGACCACATTTGTCCTTTGGAACTAATAAATGAGGCCATTGCTGAAATATCATCCGCGGATGCCGAATCCATCTTGGATTCCTTTGACACTGGAAACATGAAAAACATCTTGGGAGCCTCCTTTGAGTTTTGATTCAGCCCTTGTTTTTATCATTTTTTTTTAATGTTTGTTTTCCTTTTTATAGAATGTTTTAATTAGCATATTTTAAAGTGATTTTAGTTTGCTTAGATTGTGAACGTGATTCTTATTTTATACATACTTTGCTTTCAGCATGGGTTTATGCAGAAGCTGATTCTTTTCACGGCCAAGAGGAGAGCGTAATGAGGCCCTCTTGGACCCACGTTGGTTCTCCCTTTAGTTTTACATTTCACATGTTTTTAGCTGACTTCGTTTTAGAAATGCTGCCTTGTTTTTAGAAAGCCTTTCCTGCTACAATGTCTGTACATTTAGTTCAAGGCTAAGAGTAGAACAAGATATCCTAATGTTTGTGTTGTTCGCTCGGAGATAGCTTCTAACATCTAGACATATAATTGAATCAGAGCTGTACCTCTAACACAGTAGTTTTATTATATAAACAGTGCACTGTCCCCTTATGGGTCAGAGGGGCACTCCAGCCATGACAGACCTGGAACCAACGCTGTGTTTGACAGACATCTCTGCTAACGCTGACCTTCCATCCTGATCCTGCAGAGAATGAATGAATGAATGAATATTAGATTTCTAAAGCGCTAACTTAGCCCAAGGGCGTCAAGGCGCTGCAGGGGAGGACTGTTATACAGAATAGGATAATATGCTCAAACTGATGTCTGTGTAAAGAGCCAGGTCTTCAAAGCCTTGCGGAAGAGGGAATGTGACACTTGTCCAGAGAGATCATCGGGGAGGGAATTCCACAGCCTGGCAGTGGCAATGGAAAAAGCCCTGCCTCCCCATCTAGCCTTCTTAAACCTCGAGACTATTAGCAGATTTTTACTTGCCGACCTAAGCTGCTTAGTCGGAACATAGCGCTGGAACATAGCTTTAATGGCCTCAGGGCCTAGGCCATAGTAAGCATTGTGGGTCAGGCATAGGGTCTTAAACAGAATTCTTCGACCCAGAGGAAGCCAGTGCAACGTGATAAGGGAAGCCGAGACTGAGTGATATTTTGGAAGATCCATCACCAGCCTAGCTGCAGCATTCTGCGCCAGCTGCAAACATCGCACCAGGCCTTTGTTAATGCCCAAATAGAGGGCATTACAATAGTCCAGTCTAGACATTACTAAGGCAATAACTGCCTGCTTTCATGAGGCAGACGAAAGGAACTGGGAAATTTTTCTAAGGATCCTAATTATCCCAAAACAAGTGGACACTGTTCTACTGATCTGCAAGCTCAGGGAGAGAGAGTTGTACACTATAACCCCTAGATTTTTCCCATGGGATACAGGACAGGGACAGCCACCAAGTGTGTCTGGCCACCACTCGTTAGACCAGATGTCATGTTGATTACCAAAGATGAGGACCTCGGTTTTTTCCCCATTCAGTTTGAGATAGTTTTCAACCATCCAGGAGGAGACTGCCTGCATACAGTTTTTGAAATTCGCGGCAGATTCCCTAATGCTGTGGGTAATGGACACCATAATTTGTGTGTCGTCAGCATAAGACAACACCTCCAGTCCAAAGGATCTTACGACCTTGGCCAGCGGGGCAACATAGATATTAAAAAGAGTCGGGCTCAAGGAGGAGCCCTGCGAAACTCCACATAACAAAGAGTTAGGAGCCGAGTGGAATTGGCCCATTTTCACTATCTGTGCCCGATCACTGAGGAAGGAGGTCAGGAGCCTGAGGGCCGTGCCCCCGATCCCTATCTCCTTGAGCTGTTCCACCAGCCTCAAAGGAGATAGGGTATCAAAAGCTGCGGTAAGGTCAAGAAGAACCAACAGCGTAGTATGCCCTGCATCAACCTGAGCACGGATGTTATTGAATACCGCAGTTAGCGCTGTCTCCGTGCTATGATGGCTTCTAAAGCCATGCTGCGAGCCATCAAGCAACTGGTGATCCTTTAGATAAGCGCTAAGGTGAGAGTTTAAGTGTTTTTCCAAACTTTTGGCTGGGACTGGTAGCAGGGAAATGGGGCGATAATTTTTTAATTCAGCTGGGTCCAGGGAAGGCTTTATTTAAAGCGGTTTGACCACCGCAGTCTTCCAAGGGGTGGGATACTGCCCCTCGGAAATAGCTACATTAAGTACTGAGGTGAGGTGGGGAACAATGACTTCTCTTCCTATGTTTAACACCTTCAGAGGGCATGAGTCCAATGGGGACCCAGATGTAACTCCTTCTAACAAGAGGTCCGTGATTTCTGGAGACATGCGAGGAAAGGTAAGTAGCCTAGGTACCTCTTCCGTGGTTACCGAGTCATTAAGGTGGAGGTGGGACGGCTTAGGAGGAGCAGATAGGGCAATTTCAGCGTTGGAGGTTTCCAGTGAGGAATATATATCTGTAATTTTAGTGCGGAAAAAGTCCGCCATTCTATCACAAAGCTCTTGGGAGAAATCCGTCAAATCAGAGACAGGGGGGGAGATAAGAGAGTTAATAACATTAAAAAGCTCTCTAGGAGATTTGATCGATTCAGTAACCCTTGAATAATATAGTCCTTTTTCCTCAATAATGGCCGCTTTATATTCCCTCAGGCGCTGTTTATGTAACTCTCTATCTAGGGATTGCCAATCCAACTCCAGACCAAGTCATTCAGGTATGAGGTCTCAGGCTAATCTCTGATTTCAGGGTAGGGGTAGTGATATATTTATAATGAAATTTAACTGCCATGGTTGGACTGTTCATTCTTTTCATCACGTTCGTAATGCTGGTTACATTGCTTTGTTCTATCTGCCTAATTATTGCAGTTCATTCTTTCTATGCAAGATTACGATTGTTTCAATAAATGTATTGAAAATACTATTCGTATCTTTCCTTGTGTTTACCATGGGCATGAATAATTAAACAACGAAAAGGGTAAGATCTGTTTCCACAATTCCCTGGGGGATCAGAGTGTCATGTTTGAGGTTGCCAAAATCACCTGTCACTCCAAAAGGATTAGAGTTTCAGGTGAGGTATTGTGAGCTAGCTAGGAGTTGGGTCGACAGTCTCTGATAATGTAGATGGACTCAGTCGTTGCACTCTGACGTCCTGTTGTCCTAATACGCAGTCCTACCTTTTATAGTGGGAACCGTACAACAAAGGTATATGTGTGGATGCGTGGTAAAGGTATATGCGTGGTAAAGACATGTGTGGTAATGGAATTACGTAATAAAGGCATTGCATGGCAACGGATGTGTGGTAAAGGCATGTGTTGTAACACATGCGTTGTAATGTCATACAACCCATTTTTCCTAATGCTAGCACTTCCTATTCTTGATGCGTTGCATCCCAGGCGCCCTTCAGCACATGGTATGGGACGATCCATCTTTGGGGGCTTACTGGTCTGAGGTTCTGGATAGGCTATCTGCTATTACCGGTTTAGCTAACTTAATGATCTGGGAGACACATTATTTAGGGCTGTTTAGGTGACCGAAAAAAATTAAAGTAGCTGCTCACTTTCCTGACCTTGTTCTAGTTATTGCCAAACGGGCAATCACAATACATTGGAAGGCTGTAGTACCTCCCACACTAGGTGCATGGTGTTAAGCCACTATTGAGTGAGTCGAGGCCAAGAGTAAAACTATACACAGAAAAGAGATCAGAGGCTTGCATAGGCATCCAATTGATGGCGACTAGGCCACCATGCTTCTAAACCTCAGAGAGCAGCCCAAAAACGACTGCAATTCCAGCACAGTGTGTTGGGATATGAGCTGGGCTGGGTGCATCCTCACAGAATGGGGGGGATTGGATTGGTGAGGGAGTTCCCTGCGTGGAACATTGTGTGGATTCTAATTGGGAATTCTATTGGCAGTTGCTGCTTGGGTGTCGAAGTTGAGAGGGACTAAAGTGATTACTCGTACAGTTGAGTCAAGGAGCTTCTTTTCAGTGGCGATTAGGATGGGATTTCGGCGCGCTCCCCTGGTGTGCCTCAATGCCCTCACGGTGCTGGTTAAGAGTGCAGTGCTTCATTGGATTTTGAGACTTCAGGTCTGGTGTGGAGTACGGCATTTCATGGCACGAGTGAGGTTTACTCCTTTGTTTTCTGACGGCCGCTTCGTACCAGTATATGCCTGTGCCATTTTGGATTTGTCCAAGTAAGCGAGAGCCGCGTGGCCAATCGCCTGATGCGCTCGAGCACCAAGCCCTAGTGGCCATAGAAACATGCGCAGGTGCGCACATCCTCAGTGGCCATCTTGCTTAATCAGGAAGCCATCCTGAAGTCATCTGGCCCTATCACCCGTAATAATATGCGCAAATGCGCGCATGCAGCAATCGTTTTAACTGATTGTGAAGCTCCCTGAACTGCACCCTACTCACTGTAGAAACACACACATTGCATGTGCAACGTGGCAGCCATTTTGGTTGCCTTGGAGATCACTGCATCTTTTGCTACATGAAGATCTTATAGCGGCCATTTTGAGTTGGGAATTAACTCATTAAAACTAGTTGTCGTGAGGCCTGCACTAACTATCGGTGACAGGCACACCTGTAAATTTGGAACCTATTTATTGAACTTTACCATTATTATGGACAGTAGGAAGCTTGCATCAACAGTTGGCGACAGGCGCACCTTTGTTTTTTAACCCCTTTGATGCTCATGACGGAGCGGTTCCGTCATGAGCATCGGTTGGGCTGTGCTTATGACGGAACCGCTCCGTCATGAGCACAGCCCCTGGGGGAAGCGCTGGCGCTCCCCCCCTGGGGCATCGATCTTGCCCCCACAGAGGGGGATGGCAGCGGAAGACTTTCCGCTGCCACCCCCGACCCCCCCCACGCTTCCCCATGACGTCAGCGCGCACAGCGCGCGCCGACGTCACCAGAAAGCGCCGGACGCGCTGGAAATCATTTTTTTCCAGCGCGTCCAGAGAGGAGGTAGGTTTGTTGTCTCCGGTGGGGCGGAGGGGGGCGAAATCAGGATGCCTTGAGGCATCGGGGGAGAGGGAAAAGTATTTCCTCTCTCCTGATGTCTCAATGCAGGGCTTTGCTTCACGAGCGTCGCGATCGTGGAGCAGGAATGCCCCACTAGACACTAGGGATGTTTTTTTTAGCGAAAGGAAGCGACCCCTTGGGCAAGGGTCGTTTCCTATGGGGGCAATTTTCAATGAAGACTTTTCTGCCCCCCCTGGGGACAGATCGACCATTTTTTCGGCCGCTTTTGGACCCAGGGGGGGCAGAAAAGCCCACTAGACCCAGGGATTACCTTTGGAAATTAAATGGAAGCGACCCCTTGGGCAAGGGTCGCTTCCAGGGGGGCAATTTTCTTTGTTTGGATATTCTGCCCCCCCCCGGGGGCGGATCGCCCCGTTCTTTTGGCCTTTCTGCCCTTGATGGGGGGCAGAAACCCCCACTAGACACCAGGGCATTTATTTAAATTGTGATGGGAGTGACCCCTTGGGCAAGGGTCACTTCCAGGGGGCCATTTTATTTTGTAATGGGAATTCTGCCCACCCTGGGGGCAGATCGGCCCGTTTTTTGGCCTTTCTGCCCTGAAACCCCCACTAGACACCAGGGAATTATTTTAAATAAAAATGGAAGCGACCCCTTGGGCAAGGGTTGCTTCCAGGGGGCAATTTTTTTTTAATGTGTATTCTGCCCCCCCTGGGGGCAGATCGGCATTTTTATTGGGCCTTTCTTTCCCCAGGGGGGGCAGAAAACCCCACTAGACACCAGGGACTCATTTTAAAAATGAAATGGGAGTGACCCCTTGGGCAAGGGTCGCTGCTAGGGGGCATATTGTTTTTGTATGCGTATTCTGCCCCCTCTGGGGGCAGATTAGCCTGTTTTTTTTGCCTTTCTGCCTGGGGGGGGGGGGGGGGAGGCAGAAAACCCCACTAGACACCAGAGACTTCTTTTAAATTAAAATGGAAGCAACCCCTTGGCCAAGGGTCGCTTCCAGGGGGCAGATTTTTTTATATGTGTATTCTGCCCCCCCTGGGGGCAGATCAGCCTATTTTTTTGCCCTTTCTGCCCCCGGGGGCGGGGGGGGGGCAGAAAACCCCACTAGGCACCAGGGATTTTGTTTTGCGAGTAATGGAAGCAACATGGTTGCTTCCTGGGGACAGATCTGCCCCTTTTTTTGGCCTTTCTGCCCTAGGCGGGAGGGGGGAGGCAGAAAACCCTACTAGGCACTAGGGATTTATTACTTTTGCAAGGGGCAAATTTCTGTCTGCTGTTTTCTGCCCCACCTGGGGGGGGCAGATTGGCCTGGCAGACAACCTCACCCGATCCCTTGGGCAAGATCACCCCCTATTTTTCTCGGCCCTATTTGAAGGCCCATCTGGCCGATTGACCATTTGGGTAGTAACATAGCGTGTTATAATGTTAATTGTTTTATTTTTGTGATGAATTGTAATGCTTTATTTCTCCTTTTTTGTTCTAGTTGAAGGCTTTTGCTCTTTAGACTGTTCCAGGTTGCGGTTTCGTTACTGGTGGTTCTGCTGTTTGTGTAGTTGCATGTGTTTGGTAAGAGACTTTTTTTGTACAATGTAAATGAGTTTCATTTCTCTGCATGAATTTGTTTTTTGCAAATGGTGTAATAATAGCAGTATGTTTGGCTTCTGTTTTTTGAGTGTCAAAAACTTTTTGCATTTGTGCTCGATGTGTATTTTGTTGTCTTGTGAGTAATTGGTTTTGTTTTTTTTCTTTCTAGTGGGATATTGTTTTTGCTGTGTCTCTGCAGAGTAGGTGCTGGTGAGTGTAGCTGTCTCTTGTAAGTGAATTGTATAGTTTTTGAGTATATAGATCTTTGTGATAAAGGCACACATTATTTTACTTACTTGTTTTGCACAGTGTTGGTTGTTGTTGACTTGTTTGTGCAGTCTCCTTTCTTAGTAAGGATAATGGCTAGTCGCAGGATTACTGCTCAGCAGGTTGTTGGTATGCTTTTTGAGTCTTCCTCTGACCATGGTTCAGAGACTGACTCTGCATCTGAGTCAGAGGAGGCAGGGGACGATTCAGGCAGTGAGTTTTCTCTCCACATGGAATCATCGGATACTGAAGATACTCTTAGTGCGGATGAAGTGCCTGTGTTAGAGGAGGAGATTGATGTGCCGATAGTGCGGCAAGAGGCATCTGGGCTGCAGCCTGGGGCTGCAAGGCTTCCCGTTGGTGTAGTGCGGCAAGAGGCATCTGGGCTGCAGCCTGCGGCTGCAAGGCTTCCCGTTGGTATAGTGCGGCAAGAGGCATCTGGGACAGCAAGGCTTCCCGTTGGTATAGTGCGGCAAGAGGCATCTGGGCTGCAGCCTGGGGCTGCAAGGCTTCCCGTTGAAAGTGCTGACCTCTGGGTTGACCCAGGCATGGTGCAGCCGGCATTGCCAGACTTTACTGGTGTTCCAGGGTGTAGAGTGAATACTGAAAACGTTTTGCAGATACATTTTTTTCAGTTGTTTATGGACGATGTATTTTTGGCAGAGATTGTTGAGCAGACTAATTTGTATGCCGAACAGTTTTTGAGGGACAACAGTGCCAGTCTTAAGCCCCACTCTAGAGCTACCCGGTGGACTCCCACAAATCTGGAAGAGATGAAGAAGTTCTTGGGTTTAACTTTTTTGATGGGCTTGCTAAGGAAGCCATCAATGTCTTCATATTGGTCTACTAGTCCCTTGATGGCAACTGCTATTTTTCCGGCAGTCATGAGTCGTGATAGGTATTTGCTTCTGCTTCGGATGATGCATTTTGTCGATAATGGTTAAGCGTTGCCACGAGATCACCCTGAATGTGACCGTCTTTTTAAGATTCTACCTGTCATTGTTCACATTGTTGATCGATTTTCTGAGATCTATGCTCCAGGGAAAGAAATTGCAGTGGATGAGTCTTTGGTGTTGTTCAAGGGCCGCTTGGTTTTTAGGCAATACATTCCTAGTAAGAGGGCACGCTATGGAATTAAGCTGTATATGCTGTGTGACAGTAGGACTGGATATGTCTCTAATTTCAGGGTGTGCACCGGTAAGGAATCCAGGATTAACCCCCCTGGTTGTCTGTCCACTTTTGGAGTGACTGAGAAAATTGTGTGGGAACTTGGAAGAGGATTTTTTAACAAAGGCCACCATTTATATGTAGATAACTTCTACACTGGTGTGCGGTTGTTCAGGGAATTGGCCAAAGTGGACACTGTTGCTTGTGGCACAATCCGCTCTAACCGTAAAGGTTTCCCAAAAGAACTTGTTTGTCAAAAGCTTGTGCGGGGACAGTGCAGTGCGTTGCGTTGCGAGGAGCTTCTAGCTGTGAAGTTTTCAGACAGGAGAGATGTCTACATGCTGACTACCATCCATGATGAAAGCACTGCACCTGTGACTGTTTGGGGTCAGGATCCTGAAGCGCGCAAACCTGTGTGCATTTTAGACTATAATAAGCACATGGGTGGTGTTGACAGAGTAGATCAGAGGTTGGAACCTTACGCTGCTCTTCGTAAGGCTTACATTTGGTACAAGAAGTTGGCTATCCATCTTTTCCACTTGGCAACCTTTAATGCTTTTGTTGTGTTCCAGGATTCTTGTCCTGAGTCAAAGATGACTTTTGCTAAGTTTCAAGAGTCTGTAATAGGCAGCCTTGTTTTAGTGGAACAGGCAAGTGTTCCTAGAGTTGGAGTGGTGGAGGATGTTGCTAGATTGAAAGATCGCCACTTTCCTGATCACATTCCTCCCACACCCTCAAAAGACTTTCCCAGTAGGAGATGTAGAGTCTATTGGCGAAGAGGTATGCGGAAGGAGACTCGTATGTACTGCCCCGAGTGTCCTTCTAACCCTGGGCTGTGTGTGCCTGCTTGTTTTAGAATGTACCACACGCAAAAGATTTTTTGGGAGCATCCATAAGTGGTAAAGTGAACTGCCTGGCCTCTATTGTTTAATATTTTTGGTTCAGTTTCAAGGTTGGCATTTGTGTAGTGTATTGAGTTTCAGATTTTGTGTTAGTAGATTTGTATCTATTTGCAATTTGTTTGTGTTTTCTTATTTATATAAAAAAAAATCCTAAATGTGATGGCGGTGTGCGTGGAGTGGTGCTTGTGTGGCGGTGCGCGTTGTCTGGCGTTTGGCTGGCGGTGTGTTTGGATTGGCGCTTGGCTGGCGGTGTGCGTGGACTGGCGCTTGGCTGGCGGTGTGTTTGTACTGGCGCTTGGCTGGCGGTGTGTTTGGGCTGGCGCTTGGCTGGCGGTGTGCATGGACTGGCGCTTGGCTGGCGGTGTGCGTGGACTGGCGCTTGGCTGGCGGTGTGCGTGGACTGGCGCTTGGCTGGCGGTGTGTTTTGATTGGCGCTTGGCTGGCGGTGTGTTTTGATTGGCGCTTGGCTGGCGGTGTGTTTGTACTGGCGCTTGGCTGGCAGTGTGTTTGTACTGGCGCTTGGCTGGCGGTGTGTTTGCACTGGCGCTTGGCTGGCGGTGTGCGTGGACTGGCGCTTGGCTGCCGGTGTGCGTGGACTGGCGCGTGGCTGGCGGTGTACGTGGACTGGCGCTTGGCTGGCGGTGTGTGAGTAGTGACTAGCTGCTGGTCACTACACACACTGCTAGCCAAACGCCACTCAACGCAATCCGTGAGCTGGTGTGGTTGCTGTGTCAGGAATGTGGGCGTGTGAAAGTGATGGGCCCTTGAATGGCGCTGTCTGCTGGTGTGAGTGTTGTAATGTGCTGGGCCCGCGGCTGGCGTGAATGGTTTTGTATGTGTCACACGTATGAAAGGTGTATGAATGGCCTGTAAAGAGGTTGGTGCCTTGTCGTGGCTTTACAGCTCACGAGCTGTGAGTCAATGGTTCAGTTTCTTGTCCTTTCAATTAACAGTGCATTTCATTTTTGTGAAATCTCTGGTTAATACAACTGTATATACTGAACCATCACTCACCCTCGTGCCAAATCCAACCAGTATGTATGTGTGCTTGAGGAATAGGTGGTTGTGCATAAAAATGTGTCTTTTCTGTTTTTGTCAAGCAGGGTGTACCTTGTCCTTTTTGTGAATGTTGTAATGTGTTGGTTTTGTGCCTAGTGGTGTGAATGGTCTTTTGTGTATCATGTATGAAAGGTGTGTGAATGGCCTGTAAAGCGGTTGGTGCCTTGAAGTGGCTTTACAGCTCACGAGCTGCGAGTCACTGGTTCAGTTTTTTGTCCATTCAATTATTGACAGTGCATTTCATTTTTTGTGAAATCTCTTGTTAATACAATTTTATATACTGAACCATCACTCGCCCTCGTGCCAAATCCAACCAGTATGTGTGTGTGTTTGAGGAATAGATGGCTGTGCAGTAATCTTTGTCTGTTTTGTCTCTCTGCCAAGCTGTACATTTCATTTAAAAATAACCTAACAACTGTAGTTTTTGTCGTAAACTAAACACCCATGGGAGTGCATGGTGATGTCTCTCTTGTGGATCCCAACAAGTTATCTTACCCGCAATGTCCTGCAAACCTCAAAATGTGACTGACATTTTCATTGCATTTTTGTGCCCACATTTTCACACTGCAGAAAGTAACAACAAATTTCCAACCCCCCAGCATTTCTCCAAGTATCCCAATAGAAATGGTACCTCACTTGTATGGATGGGTCAAGGACCCGCGACAGGCAAGGCCCCAAAAGCTATTGAGGCGACATCAAAATTACATATCACAAACCAACCTGGTTTTGCATGGGGGGTCCCATGAGTTTTTGGCCAGGGGCTCAGCATCCATGTAGGGAAACCTACCTAACCCACACATTTCTGGAAACTAGACACCCGGGGGAGTCCAGCGAGGTATGGCTTGCGTGGGTCCCCCATCATTCTCCTACCCAGAATCCCCTGCAAACCTCAAATTTCGCCGAAAAATTCACTTTTTTGTCAAATTTCTGTGTGGGAAAGTTCTGGAATCTGCGTGGATCCACAAATTTCCACCCACCCCGCGTTCCCCAAAGTCTCCCGAGAAAAATGGTACCTCACTTGCGTGGGTGGGTCAAGGACCCGCGACAGGCAAGGGCCCAAAAGCTATTGAGGCGACATCAAAATTACCTATCACAAACCAACCTGGTTTTGCATGGGGGGTCCCATGAGTTTTTGGCCCGGGGCTCGGCAGCCATCTAGGGAAACCTACCTAACCCACACATTTCTGGAAACTAAACACCCGGGGGAGTCCAGCGAGGTATGGCTTGCGTGGGTCCCCCATCATTCTCCTACCCAGAATCCCCTGCAAACCTCAAATTTCGCCAACAAATTCACTTTTTTGTCAAATTTCTGTGTGGGAAAGTTCTGGAATCTGCGTGGATCCACAAATTTCCTCCCACCCAGCGTTCCCCCCGGTCTCCCGATAAAATGGTACCTCACTTGCGTGGGTGGGTCAAGGACCCGCGACAGGCAAGGCCCCAAAAAGCTATTGAGGCGACATCAAAATTACATATCACAAACCAACCTGGTTTTGCATGGGGGGTCCCATGAGTTTTTGGCCCGGGGCTCGGCATCCATCTAGGGAAACCTGCCTAACCCACACATTTCTGGAAACTAGACACCCGGGGGAGTCCAGCGAGGTATGGCTTGCGTGGGTCCCCCATCATTCTCCTACCCAGAATCCCCTGCAAACCCCACATTTCGCCGAAAAATTCAGTTTTTGGCAAATTTCTGTGTGGGAAAGTTCTGGAATCTGTGTGGATCCACAAATTTCCTCCCACCCAGCGTTCCCCCAGGTCTCCCGATAAACATGGTACCTCACTTGTGTGGGTAGGCATAGTGGCTGCAACAGGAAATGGCCCAAATCGTACTGTGGAGACTTCAAAATTACCTATAGCAAAACTACCTGGTTTTGGGGGGGGCACCTGAGATTTTGGCCCCAGGCTTGGCGGCCATCTTGGGAAAGTACCAAACCCAAACATTTCTGAAAACTAGACACCCGGGGGAGTCCAATGAGGTATGGCTTGCGTGGATCCCCCAACGTTTTCCTACCCAGAATGCCATGCAAACCTCAAATTTAGCTGAAAAAAACACATTTTCCACATATTTGTGTGTTGAATCACCGTGCCGGCACAAATGTCCTACCACCCAGCGTTCCCCTTGTTCTCCCGAGTAAAATGATACCTCACTTGTGTGGGTGTCCAAAGCAAAATTGGCTAAAAACGTATTTTTTTAAAAATGTAGCGCTTAGAATTCTCGGTGCTATACTCTAAATCCCTATGTTTTGGGCTCTTCCTAGCCACAGGCCTTTGGCCCACCCACACAAGTGAGGTATCATTTTACTCGGGAGAACAAGGGGAACGCTGGGTGGTAGGACATTTGTGCCGGCACAGTGATTCCACACAAAAATATATGTGGAAAATGTGGTTTTTTCAGCTAAATTTGAGGTTTGCATGGCATTCTGGGTAGGAAAACGTTGGGGGATCCACGCAAACCATACCTCATTGGACTCCCCCGGGTGTCTAGTTTTCAGAAATGTTTGGGTTTGGTACTTTCCCAAGATGGCCGCCGAGCCCGGGGCCAAAATCTCAGGTGCCCCCCCCCAAAACCAGGTAGTTTTGCTATAGGTAATTTTGAAGTCTCCACAGTACGATTTGGGCCATTTCCTGTTGCAGCCACTATGCCTACCCACACAAGTGAGGTACCATTTTTATTGGGAGACCTGGGGGAACGCTGGGTGGGAGGAAATTTGTGGATCCATGCAGATTTCAGAACTTTCCCACACAGAAATTTGACAAAAAAGTGAATTTTGCGGCGAAATTTGAGGTTTGCAGGGGATTCTGGGTAGGAGAATGATGGGGGACCCACGCAAGCCATACCTCGCTGGACTCCCCCGGGTGTCTAGTTTCCAGAAATGTGTGGGTTAGGTAGGTTTCCCTAGATGGATGCCGAGCCCCGGGCCAAAAACTCATGGGACCCCACATGCAAAACCAGGTTGGTTTGTGATATATAATTTTGATGTCGCCTCAATAGCTTTTGGGGCCTTGCCTGTCGCGGGTCCTTGACCCACCCACGCAAGTGAGGTACCATTTTTATCGGGAGACCTGGGGGAACGCTGGGTGGGAGGAAATTTGTGGATCCACGCAGATTCCAGAACTTTCCCACACAGAAATTTGACAAAAAAGTGAATTTTTGGGCAAAATTTGAGGTTTGCAGGGGATTCTGGGTAGGAGAATGATGGGGGACCCACGCAAGCCATACCTCGCTGGACTCCCCCGGGTGTCTAGTTTCCAGAAATGTGTGGGTTAGGTAGGTTTCCCTAGATGGCTGCCGAGCCCCGGGCCAAAAACTCATGGGACCCCCCATGCAAAACCAGGTTGGTTTGTGATAGATAATTTTGATGTCGCCTCAATAGCTTTTGGGCCCTTGCCTGTCGCGGGTCCTTGACCCACCCACGCAAGTGAGGTACCATTTTTCTCGGGAGACTTTGGGGAACGCGGGATAGGTGGAAATTTGTGGATCCACGCAGATTCCAGAACTTTCCACCACAGAAATGTGGGGAAAATTTGTTTTTGTTTACAATTGTTTAGGTTTGCAAGGGATTCTGGGTAACAGAACCTGGTGGGAGGCAGTCAAGTCACCCAATCCTGGATTTCCCTGGGTGTCTAGTTTACAAAAATGTATAGGTTTGCTAGGTTTCCTTAGGTGCCGGCAGAGCTATGGTTCAAAAACTACAGCTAGGCACTTTGCCAAAAAAGGGTCATTTTTCACTGCGAAATTGAGGTGTGTCCATGTTGCGTTTTGCGCCGTTTCCTGTCGCGGGCACTAGGCCGACCCACACAAGTGAGGTACCATGTTTCTCGGAAGACTTTGGGGAACACTGGATGGGTGGAAATTATTGGATCCACACAGATTCCAGAACTTTCCACCACAGAAATGAGGGGAAATTTTTTTTTTTACATTTGTTTAGGTTTGCAAGGGATTCTGGGTAACAGAACCTGGTGGGAGCCAGTCAAGTCACCCCATCCTGGATTCCCCTGGGTGTCTAGTTTTCAAAAATGTATAGGTTTGCTAGGTTTCCCTAGGTGCCGGCAGAACTATGGTTAAAAAACTACAGCTAGGCACTTTGCCAAAAAAGGGTCATTTTTCACTGCGAAATTGAGGTGTGTCCACGTTGCGTTTTGCGCCGTTTCCTGCCGCGGGTACTAGGCTGACCCACACAAGTGAGGTACCATTTTTCTCGGAAGACTTTGGGGAACGCGGGGTGGGTGGAAATTTGTGGATCCACGCAGATTCCAGAACTTTCCAGCACAGAAATGTGGGGAAAATGTGGGTTTTTTGACAATTTTTTAGGTTTGCAAGGGATTCTGGGTAACAGAACCTGGTGGGAGGCAGTCAAGTCACCCCATCCTGGATTCCCATGGGTGTCTAGTTTTCAAAAATGTATAGGTTTGCTTGGTTTCCCTAGGTGCCGGCAGAGCTAGGGTTCAAAAACTACAGCTAGGCACTTTGCCAAAAAAGGGTCATTTTTCACTGCGAAATTGAGGTGTGTCCATGTTGCGTTTTGTGCCGTTTCCTGCCGCGGGCACTAGGCTGACCCACACAAGTGAGGTACCATTTTTCTCGTAAGACTTTGGGGAACGCGGGGTGCGTGCAAATTTGTGGATCCACGCAGATTCCAGAACTTTCCAGCACAGAAATGTGGGGAAAATGTGGTTTTTTTGACAGTTTTTTAGGTTTGCAAGGGATTCTGGGTAACAGAACCTGGTGGGAGCCAGTCAAGTCACCCCATCCTGGATTCCCCTGGGTGTCTAGTTTTCAAAAATGTATAGGTTTGCTAGGTTTCCCTAGGTGCTGGCAGAGCTATGGTTCAAAAACTACATCTAGGCACTTTGCCAAAAAAGGGTCATTTTTCACTGCGAAATTGAGGTATGTCCACGTTGCGTTTTGCACCGTTTTCTGTCGCAGGCACTAGGCCTACCCACACAAGTGAGGTACCATTTTTCTCGGAAGACTTTGGGGAACGCAGGGTGGGTGGAAATTTGTGGATCCACGCAGATTCCAGAACGTTCCACCACAGAAATGTGGGGGAAATGTGGTTTTTTTGACATTTTTTTAGGTTTGCAAGGGATTCTGGGTAAGAGAACCTGGTGGGAGCCAGTCAAGTCATCCCATCCTGGATTCCCCTGGGTGTCTAGGTTTCAAAAATGTATAGGTTTGCTTGGTTTCCCTAGGTGCCGGCAGAGCTAGGGTTCAAAAACTACAGCTAGGCACTTTGCCAAAAAAGGGTCATTTTTCACTGCGAAATTGAGGTGTGTCCATGTTGCGTTTTGCGCCGTTTCCTGCCGCGGGCACTAGGCTGACCCACACAAGTGAGGTACCATTTTTCTCGTAAGACTTTGGGGAACGCGGGGTGCGTGCAAATTTGTGGATCCACGCAGATTCCAGAACTTTCCAGCACAGAAATGTGGGGAAAATGTGTTTTTTTGGACATTTTGTTAAGGTTTGTAAGTGATTCTTTGTAACAGAACCTGGTGGGAGGCAGTCAAGTCACCCGATCCTGGATTCCCCTGGGTGTCTAGTTTTCAAAAATGTATAGGTTTGCTAGGTTTCCCTAGGTGCCGGCAGAGCTATGGTTCAAAAACTACAGCTAGGCACTTTGCCAAAAAAGGGTCATTTTTCACTGCGAAATTGAGGTGTGTCCACGTTGCGTTTTGCGCCGTTTCCTGTCGCGGGCACTAGGCCGACCCACACCAGTGAGGTACCATTTTTCTCGGAAGACTTTGGGGAACGCGGGGTGGGTGGAAATTTGTGGATCCACGCAGATTCCAGAACTTTCCACCACAGAAATGTGGGGCAAATGTGGTTTTTTTAACATTTTTTTAGGTTTGCAAGGGGTTCTGGGTAACAGAACCTGGTGGGAGCCAGTCAAGTCACCCCAACCTGGATTCCCCTGGGTGTCTAGGTTTAAAAAATGTATAGGTTTGCTATTTTTCCCTAGGTGCCGGCAGAGCTATGGTTAAAAAACTACAGCTTGGCACTTTGCCAAAAAAGGGTCATTTTTCACTGCGAAATTGAGGTATGTCCACGTTGCGTTTTGCGCCGTTTCCTGTCGCAGGCACTAGGCCGACCCACACAAGTGAGGTACCATTTTTCTCGGAAGACTTTGGGGAACGCGGGGTGGGTGAAAATTTGTGGATCCACGCAGATTCCAGAACTTTCCACCACAGAAATGTGGGGAAAATCTGGTTTTTTGGACATTTGTTAGGTTTGCAAGGGATTCTGGGTAACAGAACCTGGTGGGAGCCAGTCAAGTCACCCCATCCTGGATTCTCCTGGGTGTCTAGGTTTCAAAAATGTATAGGTTTGCTAGGTTTCCCTAGGTGCCGGCAGAGCTATGGTTCAAAAACTACAGCTAGGCACTTTGCCAAAAAAGGGTCATTTTTCACTGCGAAATTGAGGTGTGTCCACGTTGCGTTTTGCGCCGTTTCCTGTCGTGGGCACTAGGCCGACCCACACAAGTGAGGTACCATTTTTCTCTGAAGACTTTGGGGAACGCGGGGTGGGTGAAAATTTGTGGATCCACGCAGATTCCAGAACTTTCCAGCACAGAAATGTGGGGAAAATGTGTTTTTTTTGACAATTTTTTAGGTTTGCAAGGGATTCTGGGTAACAGAACCTGGTGGGAGGCAGTCAAGTCACCCCATCCTGGATTTCCCTGGGTGTCTAGTTTTCAAAAATGTATAGGTTTGCTAGGTTTCCCTAGGTGCCGGCAGAGCTATGGTTCAAAAACTACAGCTAGGTACTTTGCCAAAAAAGGGTCATTTTTCACTGCGAAATTGAGGTGTGTCCACGTTGCGTCTTTTGCCGTTTCCTGTCGCGGGCACTAGGCCGACCCACACAAGTGAGGTACCATTTTTCTCGGAAGCCTTTGGGGAACTCGGGGTGGGTGGAAATTTGTGGATCCATGCAGATTCCAGAACTTTCCACCACAGAAATGTGGGGCAAATGTGTTTTTTTTGACAATTTTTTAGGTTTGCAAGGGATTCTGGGTAACAGAACCTGGTGGGAGGCAGTCAATTCACCCCATCCTGGATTCCCCTGTGTGTCTAGTTTTCAAAAATGTATAGGTTTGCTAGGTTTTCCTAGGTGCCGGGAGAGCTAGGGTTCAAAAACTACAGCTAGGCACTTTGCAAAAAAAGGGAAATTTTTCATTGAGAAAATGTGGTGTGTTCACGTTGGGTTTTGAGCCAATTCCTGTCGTGGGCACTATGCCTACCCACACAAGTGAGGTACCATTTTTATCGGGAGACTTAGGGTAATTCAGATTTGTAAAGCAACTGTTATTACCTATTGACTTTCGATGCATTTCTGCCTTCCAAATGAAAGACATTGTGTAAAAAGAAGTCATTTTGAAAAATGACCGATAATTCTCATGCTAGTATGAGTATTCCCAATTTCGAAAATGTGCAAATATCTACTGTTTCTAAACTCTATAATTTGTTCCCATTTCAGAAATACATAGGTGTCTTTCATACCGATTTTTCCATGTATACATTTCCCCACAATAATTGCTATATACCCGGTACATAATAAAAAGCCATTGCAAATTGCTGCTCAGTTTTTGACTCTGGGTTCGTCGGGTTCTTGGTGAACCTACAAGTCCTATATATCCCCACAACCAGTAAGGTCCAGCGGATGTAACGGTATCTTGCTTTCAAAGAGCTGTCATAATTAGAAGAAGTTACAGGTGAAAATGTTGACACAAGAGGCTGTTTTTTTCAACTTATTTTCAATTTTTCCTATATTTAACTGTAAGTTTCTATAAAGAAACCTTGATGGATCTACACAAATGACCCCTTGCTGAATTCAGAATTTTGTCTACTTTTCTAAACTGTATAGCTTGCCAGGATCCATTTTTGCTTTCATACCCATTTCTACCATTAACTGGAAGGAGGTTGAAAGCACAAAAAATAGCAAAAATAGGCTATGTCCCAGAAAAATGCCAAAACTGTGTAAAAAATGTTGGTTTTCTGACAAAAGTCTGTCATTCCCTAAAGCTGGGAAAATGGTGATTTCAGCCCCACAAACCCTTTTTTGATACCATTTGCAGGGAAAAACACAGACGCTTTCATTTGCAGCCCTTTTTTCCCATTTTTCCCCAAAAAAACAAAATTTAGCTGTATTTTGGCTAATTTCTGGGACCCCTCCAGGGGAATCCACAAACCCTGGGTGCTTGTAGAATACCCATGATGTTGGAAGAAAAGGACGCAAATTTGGCGTGGATACCTTATGTGGTCAAAAAGTTACAGGGGCCTAAGCGCAAACTACCCCAAATAGCCAAAAAAAGGCTTAGCACAGGGGGGAAAAGGCCTAGCAGCGAAGGGGTTAAAGAATTTTTCACACAACTCAAAGCATAACACATATTATAAAAAAACCCTACACTAATTACCAGTGATAAGTGCTCCTGTGCAAATAAGAGAAAGCAAAATCCTGTCTGTTTCATTCACAGCATCCAGGACAAAAGTGGTTATTATGGTTAAGATCACATTTTGCGAGTTTTATCCTGCATACTGTGAGGCAGCAACTCACGTACTGTCACCTTATAGAAAGAATATTGGCACCGCCACCATTTCTTCAAGTTCCAGGCACTCCTCCGTTGAAGGGGCAACAGTGGAAGGAAACTTTTGAGGCTTATTTGAAAGCGGTTGATGGGGATATTTTCATATCAAAAAAGAAAAAAAGCACTTTTAATATACAATCTGGTTTCTGTAGCAAGAAACAAATTGAAAACTCTACTTTTAGAAGTAGTTAGAATTCACTCTGGCAGAGGAGAAAATGATGAGTCTGAAATGGTGGTTGATGATTATGCATCTATCATCAAAACGTTGGATAAAAGATTCAATCCCAGAAAAATATCGTTTTGGAATACCATATGTTTCTTAAATGTTCTCAAATTCCTAGAGAATCAATTGACGATTTTGTCGCCACTTTCAGAGCACTTGCTGCTACAAGCAATTATAGGGAAATCATGGAATAAATCATTCAGGATCAGTTGACCGAAACGACAAACAATAGGAAAGTTCAAGAGAAAATGTTGTCTACTTAGGACCCTGATTTAGAAACAACTTTAAATCTAGCCAGAATTATTGAACATTCTCAATTTTGCATGAAAGAAATGAACAAATGTGTTAGCTCTAGTGAAGTGAAACAACTCAATTTGAAACAGAAAACAAAATAGCCTGTGAAAGGAGCGAGTGCCAATATTTTGCACAATGGTGTAATCATCTCATCTGGTGGGCTAGAAGGAAATCCCATGCCATTTGCACCAATGGGCCGGTTTTGCATTTCCTAAATAACGATTTACCCTTTTCTAAATTGTTCTTTGTTATGCCGTGTATGCTGTCAACGTCTAGAGAGTGTACACTTTCCGCCCACTTAAAGCACAGGTAGTGATGGGCTGCAAACATCACAGCATACATAGTGGGTAAAACACCAGGACTGTAAAATTATGGGGACTGAGTGTCAGCAGACACTGTCTGGTGCTGGCACAGTGCTCTAATGATAGATCAGAGGGTAGAGGGACTGAAACTTGTCAAAAAGGTCTAAAGGTGAATGGGTGAAAAGTTTCGGGGTGATTCATAAGCAGGGGCAGAGAAAAAGAGGGATCCCAAAACACTTTTTCCCAATGCATTTTTCCCTAGGGAAATTGAACAGCGATACTGCATTATTATTTGAGGGGAGGTGGGTGTGCGCCACCGCTCCCCGAGCCATTACATGGCCCCAGGGACCCCATTTCCAGGGGCCTAAATAAATAAAAAATGCTGTGGGTGCAATGTGAGACCATATATAATGGGTAGAGCCCCTTGGGCCCCTGCGGCACCGACATCTCCTCTACCTGCACCCATCCCAGGTGAGGTGGGAGTTGGCTGTATTGGTTTGCTCCCGCTAGGCAGGATCAGCTTTTCTATCTGTACCGTTGGACTGAAGCAAACCTATGTACCCTGCCCAGGAGAGTGCAGGCAGGGAGTTGGATTTGTGTTTCCTGACCGCGCTCTTCCTGGCAAGGACAAATTCAATGTTCTGGGGGATGGGTTCCCTGGACACTGCTCCCATCTTGCCTTGGGGGTTGCTGTTCCTGGGGCCAATATATGGTTTGGGGAGCAGGGCCCCACTCCACAAATGAAAAATACTTTGTTCAGGTTCATCAGGACCATAGAAGTGAGTTCTGTGGACTACTCAAAAAACTACTGTGTGACCAAAGCAGGTGTCTGCATGACATCGAATCTCCCAGAGTTGAGGGGACATCACATGAAGTCTTCACTTCTTGCTGGAGGGTATGGCTAGTACCTAGAAGACTGCCTGCATTCTTAGAGAGATAAGGAGGGTGTCTGGTCCTTCAGGAAAAGAGACTTTCCAGGAGGAGAAGCCCAGCACGTTCCGAGAGTGAAAAACACCCAGAAGAAGCTGGCTGCAAATGGGAGCGAAATCAGGAGTTGACTCACGCCATGAGGATTCTCCTGGTCTCCTTGAGTAGTGCTCTTCAAAATAATAGGGGAAGGAGATGAGCGTTTAGAGCTGTCCAGCACACATCTTCTCTAGGTATATTAAGACTCCAACAATCTTGTAAGTGTGCTGTTCCGCAAGATCACCAAGTCTCAAATGGAGCCAGTGGAATCAAAAATATGTATGGTCATGAGGGGTATCCTTGAAAGGATGCAACAGCCCTGACCCACCGAAGTGGCATTCTTTAACATTGGGCTGTGCTCCCCACTGGGCAGGTGCTGCAATACCTAGCAGGTCCCACATGAGGGCTCTTTTAAGGAGATGTTTTTGTACTCCCTGCCTGGTATTGCCACAGCAAATGATGGTGCCCTTTGTTAAGAGTTATTAGCAGAGTGGTAGATTGGGTGGTAAAGCAGATAAAATTGGCCAAAAGAGTAGTATGGCCCTTTCCGCCATTGGATTAGACTTCTGTCCCCAACCCAAGGAAAACTCTGCCCTTCGGGACAACAACCAACAGAAGTCACTGACAGCGGTCAGTGTCAACAGCCAAGGGCTGGGCCATTCACTGCCAGGTGAAGGATTGAAACGGGGGCCTAGGGCAGGCCTCACTTGCAGCCTTGTGGCTGCCAAAGAATTCCCTACTTGGCCCTGAGGTTTCCCTGACCTTTTGGGTTTCTCAGAGTGGGTGGCAACAGCCCTAGGTGTTAGGCACCCTACTTCAACTCTCCTTCCCACCAGCTCATGGATGGTAGGTATCCTGAGGCTGGTCTCTTAGACACGGGTGTGAACCCTGAGGCTGAATAGATACCTGGCCAGCCAGAACTTCTCGGGGGGGGGGGGGACCACCACCCCCCTCAAGGGTGACACACTCAGACTGTTTCATACTGGGGTCTGCCTGGTGCAGGTCAACTGTCCTCTTTCTCTGTGTCTTTTTGGGACCAAAAGTCACTGTTGCTTTTAGATTATAGAGGGGCAGACACCTTTGCCATAACATAACAAAACAAGTATTGACAAAGTCAAAAGGCGGGCTGCCAACGATAGACCTATTGGTTTTTCCCATGCTTTATTTTCTTTTCTGAGACTTGATTACATTAAAATTCAATTTCTTTAATTATATGGGATTTGGGAATAAAAGTTGTTAATTGCTTTAGAATAATAGTGTCTGTTAGGTATAATACTCCCAGCACCTCGCTCCTTCCGCTAGGGATTGCCTCCTGCTTAGACTATGTTATTAATGGTGAGCCAAAGTTACCCTTAGTGAAACCTGTTTACTTTGGTGTGTTTTGCGTGGGATCTTAGCCACAGTGAGTTTTCGACTTCTATTTTTGCCCTGTAACCTGACAGCTAGATTTTAGGTATCCGAATCCTTATTGAATTTCAATAATTGCAGTTATCACTGTACATTAAGAGCGAGAAAGGAAAGGCCAAATAATTGACATAAATTAGTGACATATTCCACACTGTGTGCCGGTCATTAATTAGATAGCTAGCTATACGTTTTTAGGTCTCGCCTAGCGTTGCAGCGCGAATGCGCTGCCATCGCTTTGCGAGGCATGCAGTATACACTATAGTGTGGAAGCTTCGTGGAAGCTCCGCCCACTCTCCGGCCCATCTTTTTCATTGGCTTAGGTCCTAAATGCTGCCTTCCGATTGGTTTTGGGCATTGTTAGTCCCTCCTCCTCACGAGCATGTCGTCATTTGTATCCTTCCACAGCTATCGGCCCCTTTACTCCTGCACTATTTTCTTCCCTGTCTTCCCCCCACCCCCCTCTCCTGCAGTCCGTAACTTCTCGGACCCCCCCGCCCATTCGCCACCGGTACTCTAGGGAGAGAGGTGCCCATGAACAGCGTTGCACCTTTGCCAATGCTTGTTATTTTCTGCGCACCGTGCGCGCTTTCACTTTCATTGTTGTTTCACAATGGCGGCCGCCGCACACACCACTCGTGGGACCCTGCCCGTCTCTGAGCTCCCGGACAGCCGGTGACATCCATGAACCCACTTTTTGTTCACTCTTAATATAACTGCCACGTCTCACGTTTCCATTCCTACCAAGAGCTTCAACGCGGGAGCGGTGCAGCCGGGGGACGAAGCCGAGGCTACGCTCACTTTGGCTGCACGAAACGTGGTTTGAGGTCGCCGGTCTACGAAGCCATCGGACTTAAAATTACCTGAGCCCGCGAAATCTCATTTACTTCGTGTTGCGTGCGTGTGTGCCTAAAAATATGTGTATGCGACTGCGTGTGTAAATTTCAAGAAATTATCATTTTTGTGGAAGAGAGCACGTGTATTTATTGTATGTGTGTGATTAAATATTTGTGTGTTTGAACATCTGTTGCTGCATACCGTGCGTGTGCACTGCTTCCGTGAGAGTACGTTTCTAAATATAGCCATATGTGTATGTGAGTATTGTATGCTTCAGAGTGCATTCCTACGCACACGTGTATACGTTGGCTGTGGCGACCTCGAGGCATCAACTGACATTTGGCTTGGGTTTGAACTACTTGTTCAATTACACGGCTTTCACTCGGAGGCTGTGTCCGCAGTTTAGTGGACAAATTGGATCCATTGAGTGATTTTGTGTTTGGACTGGAACCGAGTGCTTTCACAATCTTGTAGATATTTCTTAGGATTGTATGTTTTACGAACAATTTTTTTTGCCTACGGACTTCTGAAGTTTTGCAGTGATTTGTACACTATGCTGTTTGGGCATTATGGGAATAGTAGTTCGTGCATGACTTGGATGTAACCTCGAGGCCGGCATTTGAGTTTTAAAAGTACACATTACGTGTCTTCAGCCTCACGTCTATAACAGCTTCATGCTTCATTTCCCCAGGATGCTCAGTCAGAACGTAGGTTTATGGCCATTTAATTCGGCTACGAGCAGTTTTATTTTCCAGTCTAACGACACAAGCAAAGGTCACGGGCTCGCCCCGGACGAGACTTCATGCCAATTAATGAAGTACTGAAGGTTGAATAGGTCTCTCCAGTGTCACACATAGTTTGTTTTTTTGCGCAGCACGTTTTAATTTATCAGTAAGGACTGAGGGGTTTGCGCTTAAATATTCGTTTTTAAATTTGATATGGTATTTTTACATGCCCCTACACAGAGAAGATGCCTTCTCTGTGTAGTAGTCAATTTTGTATATGTTGTACACATGGCAAAGTGGTCAGAACATGCATTACGTGTTTAATATGAGCATTTCATGCACTATGCATTTCTATGTTTTCAGCTGTAGTAGTATCCACTAGCCATACATAATGCACTTATCATGAAGGTATCTCTCGGTTTCCCACACACAGGTTGACATTTTTCAATGTGTGACCATGACAAAGTTTTTCTATGTCTATGAATTTTTTCCATGTCTATGAGGGGGCTAAGTTATAAATGTTTGAATGTTATTGGCGCTTACCAGATTGAGAAAGGCTGCTGAGTCAGCTGAAACGCGTCTCTCCAGTCGCTGGGTCAGAGGAGGCCCCATGAAATAAAGAAGCCTTAAACCCTACAGCCCTCGTGTGCGTGCTCTCTTCCTAGTGGAGTAGGGGTTGTTTGTAACGTATAAAATATATATGTATGTATATATATATATATCAGTCGCATTTGTAAGAGTGTTTATGTACATGTGTGTCTAAATATGCGTGCAACCATATATGCATATGTGCGTTTTATATCCGTGTGTATGGTAATATCTATATATTTACTGGTGTTTTGTGAGTGTGAGAGAGGGGAAGGGAGCATTTAAGTGCATAAATATACACACAGGTATATATATATATATGTGTGTGCGTGTGTACACACACACATATATATATACATATATATTATGTGCATGTTTGTGATGTGTGTATGTGCGTGAACTGCATTCTGTGATAAGTAATTGAATCACATTTAAATAATGCTTATCTCTGTACGTTAAAATGTCTCTCTGTTCATGTGGGGTTGGCGTTGGTCCACAGAAAGCTGCCATCGCATTCAAAGAACGCTGAGGTAAAACCAGATGTCAGCGCCTCCTCGGCCCCTATTAGGCACCTCGGCCGACCCTACAGAGACCGACACGATATTGAAAGCTGCCTGCTCCACCGGACACACAATCTGTTCCACTCTCTCTGCATTGACAAACTCTGGGCACTTCTGTTGTCTTTGAAGTACTGTTACTTTCCATCCCCTTATCCCCAGTTTTTCTTTTTTTTTACTCACTAGAAATGGGTGAAGTTCGAACGGCTTGGGGGGGGGTGTGACAGGACGCAGTCAAGCTGACAAGTGTTCTGGTGGATAAGTCTGCTGGCCTAACCAAATTGTGTGAGCTTGGGCACATTGTGCCTATGTTCTTTAACTGACAGAACACTCGTTGGCACGCTTAGGGCCATACAAAACTTGATAATGACATTTAAATAAGGGCTGACCATCAGTGTCTCCACTACTGTATTGTTTAAACACGTTCACACTTTTTCTTGACATGTACGCAGATCACACAAGTTACTGTTATACGCCAGAACGCAGGCTGGTTCGTAGCAATAACATCCACACTGTTGCGTGACACAAGGTCTGTGGAACCCGCCATCTCCCAGTCCCTGCAGGTCCGCTCACACCCCTCCCAGCGCTGAATCCCAGGGCTTTGGAGCTCGCTCTGGAGAAACAACATGCCCAACTCGTTTGCAAGTTAACTTGCATCCTTGTATCCACTGACCACGATCTGAGTGCTTAACAGCCAATATAGGATGTGGCGTAAGGGTCAGAGCTGCCAACTTTGCATCTTGGGAACCAAAATCGAGTCTCAGCGTCAACTCAACATCCTGTGATTCTGGGCAAATCACTTGATCTCCCTGTTCCTACCAAAATGAATTTGCCCTTGTGTAATGCACTAAGTTGCCAAGTTGCACCTTTGCCAATGCTTGTTATTTTCTGCGCACCGTGCGCGCTTTCACTTTCATTGTTGTTTCACAATGGCGGTCGCCGCTCACACCACTCGCAGGGCCCTGCCCTTGGGCAATGGCAGCCGCATGCAGTACGGTGTCTGACTCTTGCCCATCCACCATTCCATGCTCTTCTCAGCTTGCAAGGATAGAGTTCTCCTTTTCGGAGGCATGTTCAGAGGTGACACAGTTTCACAAACACGTTTATTGCGGTGTTAAACTGCGGGATTTCCATTCTAGACATCACTGTGAGACCACACGGAACCCGTTTATTTTTAATTAGTTTTAATGCTTTTGTAAATAAATGTACATTTTTACACAAGTCTTTAATGGCGCTGCTGAGCTGTGTGAGCTGCGGACGGATTGTCACTGTCGACACAAGATACTCTGTACTAGAAAATGAAATATTGATCAGCGTGTACCGGAAGCGCTGATGGAGGCACACGGGCAGATTATGTGTCGGGGGGAGCTGCATTTAATGATCAGTCTGTTGCTGTGTGATTAAAACTGCACGCTCCGGTGTGACTCTAGAAGAGCAGTCATCTGTAGACCCCGGAGCCACACAGACGGGCCCACAGGCTATAATTAGCGTGTAGCGCCTGGTGTGGCGCGCAAACACACTTGCGCTCTCTCCATCACTCATGATATGTTGGCCCACATGTGCTCCATTTAGTCTGCGACTCTGAGTACCTTTTTTTGTTGACTTGTTTTAGATGTGTGCATCAACGAGCCTGGACTGTGTCTCTAGTACTGCGTATTGTACACCCATGTCACTGGTTAACCAGTGCCCCGGGGGCCCTAATGCAATTTCTCAAAATAGCAAACGTGCCTTTTTGAAGTTCCCGTATTTGTCAGCCCCAAGTACGATTTGGGGGTAACTTCCCAGTCAGGGATGTTTTCAAATAGCCAATTACTGTGACAGGACCTAGAGGAAATATTATAAAAATATATTATTCGCAAGGATAGAGTTCTCCTTTTCAGAGGCATGTTCAGAGGTGTGTTTGTCCGAGTGAGGGGGGCACTTTCTGACAGGACGAATCGGATGCCAGCGCACGAGAGGGTGAACAATGCTCCTTGAAGCCTCGGCCTCAACATATAATGGCGCTCTAAACGATGTCTCGTACTGTGTGTGTGTACAATCAAACCCAAACGCCCTTCCATCTTGGCACGTGTGACAGACTCGGGCTAGTAAGACAACACGGTGGGCTGCGTGTTCACTGCAGAAATTAATGTATAGCGCCAAGAAGCTGCTTGACGTGCCTAAGGAATCATTAGTACAAAAGGGTAGAGTTGTGGTGGGCTGGACATGAGCCTGGATGATGCCCTTCAACTATCACATGGCACACTGGGTGGCACGAATATGTATGTGCTAGCGCCACTGGCTGTCCACACTCCTAGGCGCTAATCATTGTGCATATACCCTGAGTATACACATCATTTCATTAAGTTCAAACATCGCAAACGCTGACAAGCGATGCTTTCTGTGATGAAGTCAAAGTGACGAATTGCAAATTCAAGAAGCATTGGCAAAGCCAGTCACTGTCGCCTTTTGGCTTTGCGATTACACACATATTGGCTTTGCCAATGTTAAAGAGCATTAGCAAAAACAAGGACAACATGCTTGCATGCTTGGGCGTGCGCCAGCCATTTTGTTTTATTTGAGGATGGGCAGCAACAGAGGAGGAGCAGGTAAAAAAGTCAGTGCTGTTGATCTCTCCCTGGAGGTTCCGACACTTTCTGTGCCTTCCCTGTGGGTGCCTGGCCGCTCTCTCTGGGTGCAAGGGGGTGTGCGGCTCAGCCGCTTGCTCCGGGGTAGGTTCGTCTCTGCAGAGGTTCCCACAGGAGGGAGGTGTTGGGTGACAGGCTCCCGCCCCTTCCGAAGGTGCACCGGGCTGGTCCAGGCAGCTCTCCTTTTGTGAGACTTTTTACACGGTCACCTTCTCGCTTCTTTTCTCTTCTGTAAGGTGCTTGGTTTCCAACTCGTGGAAGAAGTGAGGATGTAGCCTCGTGGCTAGAGTTGCTGACTTCGGAGCTGGGGAACCAGGTTCAAGCTTCGGCGTCGGCTCAGCTTCCTGTGATTCTGTGAAATCACTTAATCTCCCGATGCAAACCAAAAATGAATATGTCCTTGTGTAACGTAATCTTTGTATTTTCACCTTCCGTTCATTAATCTTGTTTTTCTCTCTACGTCTGCACGTCTCCCATTTTACTTCTAACTTCTTTTTATATTCTCCTTTCACTTCTTTTGATGTCTCCTCTTGTTATCCGTTCGAATTCGCATTTTTTTCTTTTACGTTCTTATCTTATTTATTTTTTTACCCTGATTTATAATTCTGTGTTTAGCGCGTGCTTCGTTTCATGGGTTTAAGGTTTGCAGCATCCTGTTATTTCTCGCAGCAGTATAGGTGGCAGGACCTCTGGAGTGCAGTGCCGCCGGCAGCAGGAAAAGACCTGACTTCAGGACAAGTGACAGGAGGGAGACTATAAACCAGCTTAGGGACATCTTTGGATGTACCTGTAATACCGGTTTCCAACCCGCTTCCAAAAGTGTGCAACTACAGGTTACTGCTCTGAATCATAACTGGGCAGGGATGAGTTGCTGCCTTCTGCTGCACCATCGTGGGTGGAGGCATCACAGATAGGGATCGCTAATAGCTTTTAGATTAAGTATTTTTTTTATAGCATAACTTAAACACATTGGCAGTGCCAATAGCTCTGGCTAAACACTTACAAGGTCCCAAAGGCGAGACCGATTGCATTGCAAATGCTTGTTACAATAAGCAATAAGAACAATTCATCTAAATTGGCTGCACACACTTCCATTAACGTATTGTTAGTTAGTAAGTGGCCGGGCATTCCCATTTAAATTCCATATCGGGAGCCGATTCTATGAGAATGTATTACCATTTGTAACCGCTAGGTGGGGGTCACGGCGTTGCATAGAATTCTAGGCAGACGGCGAAATGCACACTTAGCATAATTGGAATCATTTATTAGCTCAAAGTAAAGTAGTGAATTAGCAAAGCATTTAAATCTCTCCATTAATCAATGCAGCAAGACGACCAATGACTTAATCCATTACAATGTGCGGGCACTGTACAGCTCATGGTTTCATAAAAGTGAACTGATGTGATTGGAAGTATTTAGGTACAGCACTGCATATTTTCACAAGGCAAAATGTGATTTACATGTGTTATCGTTTTCGCAATGAATATGAAAGAATATGACAATCCTACTTTTGCTTTCCTAATGCTTGAAAGTTAGCTTTAAATGAGTCCTTTAAATAAGCAAATGCTAATCGTGTTTCTTTTATGTATTTTAGGAGTGCTGCGTTTGGGTGCTGAGAGAGGATGAATAACATGAAGTTGCCCCCAGGGGTGTTTCATTATCGAGATGGTTATAGTAAGTGTGAGAGTGTTCCTCGGCCGGTGGAAACAGGTTCTTCTGAGAGAAGGGATACTGCTCTATTGACAGGGGATCCACAAGAAAGGGAACAGCACCAGGCCCTGCCTAGTACTTCGCACAGCAAAAATCACAAACAACATTTCAGGTTAACTCAATAAATACAATTTATGCAACCAGAGCGCCCCTATTAATGTAAGTTGCACAATACGATTTATTACTCCACCTTCATGCCAAAGAGAACCAGGATAGAAAACTGTTCCTACTATCAGGACCTTGTGTGTTTTTTTCCCAAAAGTTGGAGGGTGCTCCGTTGCCAAAAAAAGTTCTTGTACATTTGCCGGGATCCTACCACAATTGGCAATCTGAAATGTACTTTAATGGTGACGAATGTTGGCACGTTTGGTGAACTGATATGGAGAAGTTGCCCCGGTTCAGTACTATGACGCGGACTAGATCAGTTGTCAGATGAATCAGCAGGGCCACTGCACTAACGGAGAGAGCTGCAGAGTAAAGAAAGCAGTTCTGAGAAATAAATCTAAACACTCCGAGTAGTGGAGAGGAGAGGGATGTCTTGGTGGTAAGACGAAGCTGCAGAATGGGAGGTCTTCTGGTGCAATGGAAAATATTGCAAACTTGTACAAGGCCTGCCCAGGCAAAACATAACCTCACACATGACATCACTCAGGGGCGTCACCCCACTTAAAATCCCCCCAACCCCCTGAAAAATAAAATGGTAATTTATTACCATTGTATTTTTCTTCCCCGTCCCGAACAGCAGCATGTCACTCAGCAGGGAGTAGGGTGGGCTGGTATAGGCACTGTTTAGAGTGCACATGTCTTTTTGGCCCGCCGTCTTGAGTCGGCCAGCCACACATGCGCACTTTAAACAGCTCTAACCCAGCTGTCTTGAGACAGCTAGGTTAGAGCAAGCCAAAGCCTCAACAGCGCTGTGGAGCGCCGAATGAGGCTGCTCCCTCCAATCAGGGTCAGGGGTTGCTGCTGCCAGTTATGGTGGACAGAAGAAGACCAAAGGAGGACGTTTCATCGCATTGAGGTAAGTTTAACCCCTTCGCTGCTAGGCCTTTCCCCCCCCCCTGTGCTAAGTCTTTTTTTGGCTATTTGGGGTAGTGCGCGCTTGGGCCCCTGTAACTTTTTGACCACATAAGGTATCCACGCCAAATTTGCGTCCTTTTCTTCCAACATCATAGGGATTCTAAAGGTACCCAGGGTTTGTGGATTCCCCTGGAGGGGTCCCAGAAATTAGTCAAAATACAGCTAAATTTTGTTTTTTTTGGGAAAAATGGGAAAAAAGGGCTGCAAATGAAAGCGTCTGGGTTCTTCCCTGCAAATGGTATCCAAAAAGCGTTTGTGGGGCTGAAATCACCATTTTCCCAGCTTTTAGGGAATGACAGACTTTTGTCAGAAAACCAACATTTTTTACAGTTTTGGCATTTTTCTGGGACATAGCCTATTTTTGCTATTTTTTGTGCTTTCAACCTCCTTCCACTTAATGGTAGAAATGGGTATGAAAGCAATAATGGATCCTGGAAAGCTATACATTTTTGAAAAGTAGACAAAATTCTGAATTCAGCAAGGGGTCATTTGTGTAAATCCATCAAGGTTTCTTTATAGAAACGTACAGTTAAATATAGGAAAAATTGAAAATTAGTTGAAAAAAACAGCCTTTTGTGTCAACGTTTTCACCTGTAACTTCTTCTAATTATGACAGCTCTTTGAAAGCAATATACCGTTACATCCGCTGGACCTTACTGGTTGTGGGGATATATAGGACTTGTAGGTTCACCAAGAACCCGACGAACCCAGAGTAAAAAACTGAGCAGCAATTTGCAATGGCTTTTTATTATGTACCGGGTATATAGCAATTATTGTGGGAAAATGTATACATGGAAAAATTGGTATGAACGACACCTATGTATTTCTGAAATGGGAACAAGTTATAGAGTTTAGAAACAGTAGATATTTGCACATTTTTGAAATTGGGAATACTCATACTAGCATGAGAATTATCGGTCATTTTTCAAAATGACTTTTTTTTACACAATGTCTTTCATTTGGAAGGCAGAAATGCATCGAAAGTCAATAGGTAATAACAGTTGCTTTACAAATCTGAAATTACCCTAAGTCTCCCGATAAAAATGGTACCTCACTTGTGTGGGTAGGCATAGTGCCCACGACAGGAAATGGCTCAAAACCCAACGTGAACACACCACATTTTCTCAATGAAAAATTACCCTTTTTTTGCAAAGTGCCTAGCTGTAGTTTTTGAACCATAGCTCTCCCGGCACCTAGGGAAACCTAGCAAACCTATACATTTTTGAAAACTAGACACCCATGGGAATCCAGGATGGGGAGACTTGACTGCCTCCCACCAGGTTCTGTTACCCAGAATCCCTTGCAAACCTAAAAAATTGTCAAAAAATACACATTTTCCCCACATTTCTGTGCTGGAAAGTTCTGGAATCTGCGTGGATCCACAAATTTCCATGCACCCCGCGTTCCCCAAAGTGTTCCGAGAAAAATGGTACCTCACTTGTGTGGGTCGGCCTAGTGCCCGCAGCAGGAAACGGCGTAAAACGCAATGTGGACATACCTCAATTTCGCAGTGAAAAATGACCCTTTTTTGGCAAAGTGCCTAGCTGTAGTTTTTGAACCCTAGCTCTGCCGGCACCTAGGGAAACCTAGCAAACCTATACATTTTTGAAAACTAGACACCCAGGGGAATTCAGGATGGGGTGACTTGACTGCCTCCCACCAGGTTCTGTGACCCAGAATCCCTTGCAAACCTAAACAATTGTAAAAAAAAACACATTTTCCCCACATTTCTGTGCTGGAAAGTTCTGGAATCTGCGTGGAGCCACAAATTACCACCCACCCCGTGTTCCCCAAAGTCTTCCGAGAAAAATGGTACCTCACTTGTGTGGGTTGGCCTAGTGCCCGCGACAGGAAACGGCGCAAAACACAACGTGGACACACCTCAATTTCGCAGTGAAAAATGACCCTTTTTTGGCAAAGTGCCTAGCTGTAGTTTTTGAACCATAGCTCTGCCGGCACCTAGGGAAACCTAGCAACCCTATACATTTTTGAAAACTAGACACCCAGGGGAATCCAGGATGGGGTAACTTGACTGCCTCCCACCAGGTTCTGTTACCCAGAATCCCTTGCAAACCTAAAAAATTGTCAAAAAAACCACATTTTCCCCACATTTCTGTGCTGGAAAGTTCTGGAATGTGCGTGGATCCACAAATTTCCACCCACCCCGCGTTCCCCCAGGTCTCCCGATAAAAATGGTACCTCACTTGCATGGGTTGGCCTAGTGCCCGTGACAGGAAACGGCGAAAAACGCAACGTGGACAAACCTCAATTTCGCAGTGAAAAATGACCCTTTTTTGGCAAAGTGCCTAGCTGTAGTTTTTGAACCCTAGCTCTGCCGGCACCTAGGGAAACCTAGCAACCCTATACATTTTTGAAAACTAGACACCCAGGGGAATCCAGGATGGGGTGACTTGACTGCCTCCCACCAGGTTCTGTTACCCAGAATCCCTTGCAAACCTAAAACATTGTAAAAAAAAAACACATTTTCCCCACATTTCTGTGCTGGAAAGTTCTGGAATCTGCGTGGATCCACAAATTTCCACCCACCCCGCATTCCCCCAGGTCTCCCGATAAAAATGGTACCTCACTTGCGTGCGTTGGCCTAGTGCCCGCAACAGGAAACGGCGCAAAACGCAATGTGGACATACCTCAATTTCGCAGTGAAAAATGACCCTTTTTTGGCAAAGTGCCTAGGTGTAGTTTTTGAACCCTAGCTCTGCCGGCACCTAGGGAAACCTAGTAAACCTATACATTTTTGAAAACTAGACACCCAGGGGAATCCAGGATGGGGTGACTTGACTGCCTCCCACCAGGTTCTGTTACCCAGAATCCCTTGCAAACCTAAAAAATTGTCAAAAAAACCACATTTTCCCCACATTTCTGTGCTGGAAAGTTCTGGAATCTGCGTGGATCCACAAATTTCCACCCACCCTGCGTTCCCCCAGGTCTCCCGATAAAAATGGTACCTCACTTGCGTGGGTTGGCCTAGTGCCCACGACAGGAAACGGCGCAAAACGCAATGTGGACATACCTCAATTTCGCAGTGAAAAATGACCCTTTTTTGGCAAAGTGCCTAGCTGTAGTTTTTGAACCCTAGCTCTGCCGGCACCTAGGGAAACCTAGCAAACCTATACATTTTTGAAAACTAGACACCCAGGGGAATCCAGGATGGTGTGACTTGACTGCCTCCCACCAGGTTCTGTTACCCAGAATCCCTTGCAAACCTAAAAGCTTGTAAAAAAAAACACATTTTCCCCACATTTCTGTGCTGGAAAGTTCTGGAATCTGCGTGGAGCCACAAATTTCCACCCACCCCGCGTTCCCCCAGGTCTCCCGATAAAAATGGTACCTCACTTGCGTGGGTTGGCCTAGTGCCCGCGACAGGAAACGGCGCAAAATGCAATGTGGACAAACCTCAATTTCGCAGTGAAAAATGACCCTTTTTTGGCAAAGTGCCTAGCTGTAGTTTTTGAACCCTAGCTCTGCCGGCACCTAGGGAAACCTAGCAAACCTATACAGTTTTGAAAACTAGACACCCAGGGGAATCCAGGATGGGGTGACTTGACTGCCTCCCACCAGGTTCTGTTACCCAGAATCCCTTGCAAACCTAAAAAATTGTCAAAAAAACACATTTTCCCCACATTTCTGTGCTGGAAAGTTCTGGAATCTGCGTGGAACCACAAATTTCCACCCACCCCGCGTTCCCCCAGGTCTCCCGATAAAAATGGTACCTCACTTGCGTGGGTTGGCCTAGTGCCCGCAACAGGAAACGGCGCAAAACGCAATGTGGACATACCTCAATTTTGCAGTGAAAAATGACCCTTTTTTGGCAAAGTGCCTAGCTGTAGTTTTTGAACCCTAGCTCTGCCGGCACCTAGGGAAACCTAGCAAACCTATACATTTTTGAAAACTAGACACTCAGGGGAATCCAGGATAGGGTGACTTGACTGCCTCCCACCAGGTTCTGTTACCCAGAATCCCTTGCAAACCTAAAAAATTGTCAAAAAAAACACATTTTCCCCACATTTCTGTGCTGGAAAGTTCTGGAATCTGCGTGGAGCCACAAATTTCAACCCACCCCGCGTTCCCCCAGGTTTCCCGATAAAAATGGTACCTCACTTGCGTGGGTTGGCCTAGTGCCCGCGACAGGAAACGGCGCAAAACGCAATGTGGACATACCTCAATTTCGCAGTGAAAAATGACCCTTTTTTGGCAAAGTGCCTAGCTGTAGTTTTTGAACCCTAGCTCTACTGGCACCTAGGGAAACCTAGCAAACCTATACATTTTTGAAAACTAGACACCCAGGGGAATCCAGTATGGGGTGACTTGACTGCCTCCCACCAGGTTCTGTTACCCAGAATACCTTGCAAACCTAAAAAATTGTCCAAAAAAACACATTTTCCCCACATTTCTGTGGTGGAAAGTACTGGAATCTGTGTGGATCCACAAATTTCCACCCACCCCGCGTTCCTCCACGTCTCCCGATAAAAATGGTACCTCACTTGCGTGGGTGGGTCAAAGACCGGCGACAGGCAAGGGCCCAAAAGCTATTGAGGTGACATCAAAATTACATATCACAAACCAGCCTGGTTTTGCATGGGGGGTCCCATGAGTTTTTGGTCCGGGGCTCGGCGGCTATCTGGGGAAACCTATCTAACCCACACATTTCTGGAAACTAGACACCCGGGGGAGTCCAGCGAGGTATGGCTTGCGTGGGTCCCCCATCTTTCTCCTACCCATAGTCCCCTGCAAACCTCAAATTTCGCGGAAAAATCCACTTTTTTCTCACATTTCTGTGTGGGAAATTTCTGGAATCTGCGTGGATCCACAAATTTCCTCCCACCCAGCGTTCCCCCAGGTCTCCCGATAAAAATGGTACCTCTCTTGCATGGGTGGGTGAAGGATCCGCGACAGGTAAGGCCCCAAAAGCTGTTGAGGCGACATCAAAATTACATATCACAAACCAACCTGGTTTTGCATGGGGGTCCCATGAGTTTTGGCCGGGCTCGGCATCCATGTAGGAAACCTACCTAACCCATATATTTCTGGAAACTAGACACCCGGGGAGTCCAGCGAGGTATGGCTTGCGTGGGTCCCCCATCATTCTCCTACCCAGAATCCCTGCAAACCTCAAATTTCGCTGGAAAATTCACTTTTTGTCAAATTTCTGTGTGGGAAAGTTCTGGAATCTGCGTGGATCCACAAATTTCCTCCCACCCAGCGTTCCCCCAGGTCTCCCGATAAAAATGGTACCTCACTTGCGTGGGTGGGTGAAGGACCCGCTACAGGCAAGGCCCCAAAAGCTATTGAGGCAACATCAAAATTACATATCACAAACCAACCTGGTTTTGCATGGGGGTCCCATGAGTTTTGGCCCGGGGCTCGGCATCCATGTAGGGAAACCTACCTAACCCATATATTTCTGGAAACTAGACACCCGGGGAGTCCAGCGAGGTATGGCTTGCGTGGGTCCCCCATCATTGTCCTACCCAGAATCCCCTGCAAACCTCAAATTTCGCCGGAAAATTCACTTTTTTGTCAAATTTCTGTGTGGGAAAGTTCTGGAATCTGCGTGGATCCACAAATTTCCTCCCACCCAGCGTTCCCCCAGGTCTCCCGATAAAAATGGTACCTTACTTGTGTGGGTAGGCATAGTGGCTGCAACAGGAAATGGCCCAAATCGTACTGTGGAGACTTCAAAATTACCTATAGCAAAACTACCTGGTTTTGGGGGGCACCTGAGATTTTGGCCCCGGGCTTGGCGGCCATCTTGGGAAAGTACCAAACCCAAACATTTCTGAAAACTAGACACCCGGGGAGTCCAATGAGGTATGGCTTGCGTGGATCCCCCAACGTTTTCCTACCCAGAATGCCATGCAAACCTCAAATTTAGCTGAAAAAACCACATTTTCCACATATTTGTGTGTTGAATCACCGTGCCGGCACAAATGTCCTACCACCCAGCGTTCTCCTTGTTCTCCTGAGTAAAATGATACCTCACTTGTGTGGGTGGGCCAAAGGCCTGTGGCTAGGAAGAGCCCAAAACATAGAGATTTAGAGTATAGCACCGAGAATTCTAAGCGCTACATTTTAAAAAAAATACGTTTTTAGCCAATTCTGCTTTGGGCACCCACACAAGTGAGGTATCATTTTACTCAGGAGAACAAGGAGAACGCTGGGTGGTAGGACATTTGTGCCGGCACGGTGATTCCACACAAAAATATATGGAAAATGTGTTTTTTTCAACTAAATTTGAGGTTTGCATGGCATTCTGGGTAGGAAAACGTTGGGGGATCCACGCAAGCCATACCTCATTGGACTCCCCGGGTGTCTAGTTTTCAGAAATGTTTGGGTTTGGTACTTTCCCAAGATGGCCGCCGAGCCCGGGGCCAAAATCTCAGGTGCCCCCCAAAACCAGGTAGTTTTGCTATAGGTAATTTTGAAGTCTCCACAGTACGATTTGGGCCATTTCCTGTTGCAGCCACTATGCCTACCCACACAAGTGAGGTACCATTTTTATCGGGAGACCTGGGGAACACTGGGTGGGAGGAAATTTGTGGATCCACGCAGATTCCAGAACTTTCCCACACAGAAATTTGACAAAAAAGTGAATTTTCCGGCGAAATTTGAGGTTTGCAGGGGATTCTGGGTAAGAGAATGATGGGGGACCCACGCAAGCCATACCTCGCTGGACTCCCCTGGGTGTCTAGTTTCCAGAAATATATGGGTTAGGTAGGTTTCCCTACATGTATGCCGAGCCCTGGGCCAAAACTCATGGGACCCCCATGCAAAACCAGGTTGGTTTGTGATAGGTAATTTTGATGTCGCCTCAATAGCTTTTGGGGCCTTGCCTGTCGCGGGTCCTTCACCCACCCACGCAAGTGAGGTACCATTTTTATCGGGAGACCTGGGAAAATGCTGGGTGGGAGGAAATTTGTCCATCCACGCAGATTCCAGAAATTTCCCACACAGAAATTTGAGAAAAAAGTGGATTTTTCAGCGAAATTTGAGGTTTGCAGGGGATTATGGGTAGGAGAATGATGGGGGACCCACGCAAGCCATACCTCGCTGGACTCCCGGGTGTCTAGTTTCCAGAAATGTATGGGTTAGGTAGGTTTCCCTACATGGATGCCGAGCCCGGGCCAAAAAGTCATGGGACCCCCATGCAAAACCAGGTTGGTTTGTGATAGGTAATTTTGATGTCGCCTCAATAGCTTTTGGGGCCTTGCCTGTCGCGGGTCCTTCACCCACCCACGCAAGTGAGGTACCATTTTTATCGGGAGACCTGGGGGAATGCTGGGTGGGAGGAAATTTGTCCATCCACGCAGATTCCATAAATTTCCCACACAGAAATGTGAGAAAAAAGTGGATTTTTCAGCGAAATTTGAGGTTTGCAGGGGATTATGGGTAGGAGAATGATGGGGGACCCACGCAAGCCATACCTCGCTGGACTCCCGGGTGTCTAGTTTCCAGAAATGTATGGGTTAGGTAGGTTTCCCTACATGGATGCCGAGCCCCGGGCCAAAAAGTCATGGGACCCCCATGCAAAACCAGGTTGGTTTGTGATAGGTAATTTTGATGTCACATCAATAGGTTTTGGGCCATTCCCTGCCGCAGGTACTTGGCCCACCCATACAAGTGAGGTACCATTTCTATTGGGATACTTGGAGAAATGCTGGGGGTTGGAAATTTGTTGTTACTTTCTGCAGTGTGAAAATTTGGGCACAAAAATGCAAGGAAAATGTCAGTCACATTTTGAGGTTTGCAGGACATTGTGGGTAAGATAACTTGTTGGGATCCACAAGAGAGACATCACCATGCACTCCCATGGGTGTTTAGTTTACAACAAAAACTACAGTTGTTAGGTTATTCTTAAATGAAATGTACAGCTTGGCAGAGAGACAAAACAGACAAAGATTACTGCACCGCCATCGATTCCTCAAACATACACACATACTGGTTGGATTTGGCACGAGGGCGAGTGATGGTTCAGTATATAAAATTGTATTAACAAGAGATTTCACAAAAATGAAATGCACTGTCAATAATTGAATGGACAAAAAAACTGAACCAGTGACTCGCAGCTCGTGAGCTGTAAAGCCACTTCAAGGCACCAACCGCTTTACAGGCCATTCACACACCTTTCATACATGATACACACAAGACCATTCACACCACCAGGCACAAAACCAACACATTACATTAACAAAAACAGAAAAGACACATTTTTATGCACAACCACCTATTCCTCAAGCACACATACATACTGGTTGGATTTGGCACGAGGGTGAGTGATGGTTCAGTATATACAGTTGTATTAACCAGAGATTTCACAAAAATGAAATGCACTGTTACTTGAAAGGACAAGAAACTGAACCATTGACTCACAGCTCGTGAGCTGTAAAGCCACGACAAGGCACCAACCTCTTTACAGGCCATTCATACACCTTTCATACGTGTGACACATACAAAACCATTCACGCCAGCCGCGGGCCCAGCACATTACAACACTCACACCAGCAGACAGCGCCATTCAAGGGCCCATCACTTTCACACGCCCACATTCCTGACACAGCAACCACACCAGCTCACGGATTGCGTTGAGTGGCGTTTGGCTAGCAGTGTGTGTAGTGACCAGCAGCTAGTCACTACTCACACACCGCCAGCCGAGCGCCAGTCCACGCACACCGCCAGCCACGCGCCAGTCCACGCACACCGGCAGCCAAGCGCCAGTCCACGCACACCGCCAGCCAAGCGCCAGTGCAAACACACCGCCAGCCAAGCGCCAGTACAAACACACTGCCAGCCAAGCGCCAGTACAAACACACCGCCAGCCAAGCGCCAATGAAAACACACCGCCAGCCAAGCGCCAATCAAAACACACCGCCACTCCACGCACACCGCCAGCCAAGCGCCAGTGCAAACACACCGCCAGACAAGCGCCAGTACAAACACACCGCCAGCCAAGCGCCAGTCCACGCACACCGCCAGCCAAGCGCCAGTACAAACACACCGCCAGCCAAGCGCCAGTACACGCACACCACCAGCCAAGCGCCAATCCAAACACACCGCCAGCCAAACGCCAGACCACGCACACCGCCACACAGGTGCCACTCCACGCACACCGCCATCACATTTAGGATTTTTTTAAATAAAAATAAGAAAACACAAACAAATTGCAAATAGATACAAATCTACTAACACAACATCTGAGACTCAATACACTACACAAATGCCAACCTTGAAACTGAACCAAAAATATTAAACAATAGAGGCCAGGCAGTTCACTTTACCACTCATGGATGCTCCCAAAAATTCTTTTGCGTGTGGTACATTCTAAAACAAGCAGGCACACACAGCCCAGGGTTAGAAGGACACTCGGGGCAGTACATGCGAGTCTCCTGCCGTATACCTCTTCGCCAACAGACTCTACATCTCCTACTGGGAAAGTCTTTTGAGGGTGTGGGAGGAATGTGATCAGGAAAGTGGCGATCTTTCAATCTAGCAACATCCTCCACCAATCCAACTCTAGGAACACTTGCCTGTTCCACTAAAACAAGGCTGCCTATTACAGACTCTTGAAACTTAGCAAAAGTCATCTTTGACTCAGGACAAGAATCCTGGAACACAACAAAAGCATTAAAGGTTGCCAAGTGGAAAAGATGGATAGCCAACTTCTTGTACCAAAGGTAAGCCTTACGAAGAGCAGCGTAAGGTTCCAACCTCTGATCTACTCTGTCAACACCACCCATGTGCTTATTATAGTCTAAAATGCACACAGGTTTGCGCGCTTCAGCAACCTGACCCCAAACAGTCACAGGTGCAGTGCTTTCATCATGGATGGTAGACAGCATGTAGACATCTCTCCTGTCTGAAAACTTCACAGCTAGAAGCTCCTCGCAACGCAACTCACTGCACTGTCCCCGCACAAGCTTTTTACAAACAAGTTCTTTTGGGAAACCTTTACGGTTAGAGCGGATTGTGCCACAAGCAACAGTGTCCACTTTGGCCAATTCCCTGAACAACCGCACACCAGTGTAGAAGTTATCTACATATAAATGGTGGCCTTTGTTAAAAAATCCTCTTCCAAGTTCCCACACAATTTTCTCAGTCACTCCAAAAGTGGACGGACAACCAGGGGGTTAATACTGGAATCCTTACCGGTGTACACTCTGAAATTAGAGACATATCCAGTCCTACTGTCACACAGCATATACAGCTTAATTCCATAGCGTGCCCTCTTACTAGGAATGTATTGCCTAAAAACCAAGCGGCCCTTGAACAACACCAAAGACTCATCCACTGCAATTTCTTTCCCTGGAGCATAGATCTCAGAAAATCGATCAACAAAGTGATCAATGACAGGCCGAATCTTAAAAAGACGGTCACATTCAGGGTGATCTCGTGGCAACGCTAAACCATTATCGACAAAATGCATCATCCGAAGCAGAAGCAAATACCTATCACGACTCATGACTGCCGGAAAAATAGCAGTTGCCATCAAGGGACTAGTAGACCAATATGAAGACATTGATGGCTTCCTTAGCAAGCCCATCAAAAAAGTTAAACCCAAGAACTTCTTCATCTCTTCCAGATTTGTGGGAGTCCACTGGGTAGCTCTAGAGTGGGGCTTAAGACTGGCACTGTTGTCCCTCAAAAACTGTTCGGCATACAAATTAGTCTGCTCAACAATCTCTGCCAAAAACACATCGTCCATAAACAACTGAAAAAAATGTATCGGCAAAAAGTTTTCAGTATTCACTCTACACCCTGGAACACCAGTAAAGTCTGGCAATGCCGGCTGCACCATGCCTGGGGCAACCCAGAGGTCAGCACTTTCAACGGGAAGCCTTGCAGCCCCATGCTGCAGCCCAGGTGCCTCTTGCCGCACTATACCAACGGGAAGCCTTGCTGCCCCAGATGCCTCTTGCCGCACTATATCAACGGGAAGCCTTGCAGCCGCAGGCTGCAGCCCAGATGCCTCTTACCGCACTACACCAACGGAAAGCCTTGCAGCCCCAGGCTGCAGCCCAGATGCCTCTTGCCGCACTATCGGCACATCAATGTCCTCCTCTAACACAGGCACTTCATCAGCACTAAGAGTATCTTCAGTATCCGATGATTCCATGTGGAGAGAAAACTCACTGCCTGAATCGTCCCTTGCCTCCTCTGCCTCAGATGCAGAGTCAGTCTCTGAACCATGGTCAGAGGAAAGACTCAAAAAGCATACCAACAACCTGCTGAGCAGTAATCCTGCGGCTAGCCATTATCCTTACTAAGAAAGGAGACTGCACAAACAAGTCAACAACAACCAACACTGTGCAAAGCAAGTAAGTAAAAAAATGTGTGCCTTTATCACAAAGATCTATATACTCAAAAACTATACAATTCACTTACAAGAGACAGCTACACTCACCAGCACCTACTCTGCAGAGACACAGCAAAAACGATATCCCACTAGAAAGAAAAAAACAAAACCAATTATTCACAAGACAACAAAATACACATCGAGCACAAATGCAAAATGTTTTTGACACTCAAAAAACAGAAGCCAAACATACTGCTATTATTACACCATTTGCAAAAAACAAATTCATGCAGAGAAATGAAACTCATTTACATTGTACAAAAAAACTCTCTTACCAAACACGTGCAACTACACAAACAGCAGAGCCACCAGTAACGAAACCGCAACCTGGAACAGTCTAAAGAGCAAAAGCCTTCAACTAGAACAAAAAGGAGAAATAAAGCATTACAATTGCAATTCACAAAAAATAAAACAATTAACATTATAACACGCTATGTTACTACCCAAATGGTCAATCGGCCAGATGGGCCTTCAAATAGGGCTGAGAAAAATAGGGGTGATCTTGCCCAAGGGATCGGGTGAGGTTGTCTGCCAGGCCAATCTGCCCCCCAGGTGGGGCAGAAAACAGCAGACAGAAATTTGCCCCCTTGCAAAAGTAATAAATCCCTGGTGCCTAGTGGGGTTTTCTGCCCCCCCCCCCGGGGGCAGAAAGGGCAAAAAACTAGGCTGATCTGCCCCCAGGGGAGGCAGAATACACACATAAAAAAATCTGCCCCCTGGAAGCGACCCTTGCCCAAGGGGTCGCTTCCATTTTTATTTAAACTACTTCCCTGGTGTCTAGTAGGGGTTTCTGCCCCCCCCCTGGGGGCAGAAAGGCAAAAAAACAGGCCGATCTGCCCCCAGGGGGGGCAGAATTCCCATTACAAAATAAAATGGCCCCCTGGAAGTGACCCTTGCCCAAGGGGTCACTCCCATCACATTTTAAAGAAACTCCCTGGTGTCTAGTGGGGGTTTCTGCCCCCCCCCTGGGGGCAGAAAGGCCAAAAAAAGGGGCAATCTGCCCCAGGGGGGGGCAGAATGTCCAAACAAAGAAAAATGCCCCCCTGGAAGCGATCCTTGCCCAAGGGGTCGCTTCCATTTCATTTAAAAAATGAATCCCTGGATCTAGTGGGCTTTTCTGCCCCCCCTGGATCCAAAAACGGCCGAAAAAACGGTCGATCTGTCCCCAGGGGGGGCAGAAAAGTCTTTATAACATTTTGGCTCTCTAGGAAGCGATCCTTGCCCAAGGGGTCGCTTCCATTTTTTAAAAAATGAATCCCTGGATCTAGTGGGCTTTTCTGCCCCCCTGGATCCAAAAACGGCCGAAAAAACGGTCGATCTGTCCCCAGGGGGGGCAGAAAAGTCTTTATAACATCTTGGCCCCCTAGGAAGCGACCCTTGCCCAAGGGGTCGCTTCCTTTATTTAAAAAAACCATCCCTGGTGTCTAGTGGGGCATTCCTGCTCCACGATCCCGACGCTGTGCGCGATCGTGAAGCAGGAATGCCCTGCATTGAGACATCAGGGGAGAGGAAATACTCTTTCCTCTCCCCGATGCCTCAAGGCATCCTGTTACGGCCCCCCCGCCCCACCGCACCAACAAACACTCACCCTCCCTCTGGACGCGCTGGAAAGAAATGATTTCCAGCGCGTCCAGCGCTTTCTGATGACGTCGGCGCGCGCAGTGCGCGCTGACGTCATGGGGAAGCGTGGGGGGGGCCGTGGGTGGCAGCGGAAACTCTTCCGCTGCCATCCCCCTCTGTGGGGGCAAGATCGATGCCCCAGGGGGGGAGCGCCAGCGCTTCCCCCAGGGGCTGTGCTCATGACGGAGCGGTTCCGTCATAAGCACAGCCCAACCGATGCTCATGACGGAACCGCTCCGTCATGAGCATCGAAGGGGTTAAAGTATAAATTTAATTTTTTTATTTTGTGCACGCGCCCGCCCCCGCACTCCGTAGATGCAAGCCGCCATTGGACATCAGTGGCATTAATGTCAATGTAATCTAAAAAGGAGGTGTAAAGTGCTAACTATTAACCCGCGAGGGTATCCAGGTGCTTAGTAGGTGCAGGTGGTCAGAAGCATCAGTCGAAGAGCCAGGTCTTCAGTTTCTCGGGGAATGTTCTGAGCGTGGTGGCTGCTCCGATGTCCTGGGGAAGGGCATTCCAGTTTTTGTTGCTAGGTAGAAGAACGAGTGGCCTCCTGTCCTGCTTCTGCGAAAGCGGGGTGTGTGTGCGAGTGATAGCTGGGTTGATCGGAGGTTCCGAGTTGGTTGGTGAAAGTGTAGGCGGTGGTTGAGGTAGGCGGGTCCCTTTTGATGCAGCGTTTTGTAGGCGAGGGTGAGTATCTTAAACTGGCATTATTTCTTGACACAGAGCCAGTGGAGTTTCCGGAGGTGAGGCGTGATGTGATGTGGGAGCGGAAGCGAAAGTTGAGAACCAGTCTTGCTGCGGCATTTTGGATAGTTTGGAGCTTATGTGGGAGGTGGGTGGAGATTCTGTAGTAGAGGGCATTGCCGTAGTGGGTGAGTTATGGTTTTCATGGTGGGGCACAGGTTATGGTTCGTCGTAGCTAACTCTACCTGGCCAGTTTCAGGTGTTTTTATATTGTACTGTGGAACTATACCTGCACTTTTCCTGTACTTTATATATGCAATTTCAGAGGTTTTTTAACGTACTTTGTGGTGTTATATGCAGAAGTAGCCCTTACTTTCCCTTCACGTTTTTCAGAGAATTTCAGTTTTTTTTCTTAATATACTATATCCATCTACTGTGAAAACTGCCCTGCTGCAATTACATTTTCCCATTTGCCAAATGTTGCTAGCTTTATAAGCAAATTAAAAAAATCCCCCTCCCCGAACTAAGAGATCAGAGAATGTTCTGAGGGCGTGTACATTTGAAAATGCCTACTTATCACAGTTTGCCACATTTAAATATGCTTTACGAATCAGGCTCATAGAGCCCAGAACACTCCAACTGAAAATTCTAGTGCGTTTGTGCATCATATGCAGTATGGGAAAACTAAACACTTGATATGGTGGAGCAATTTTGTACATGCTAGAAACTATGCAGAAATGACAAGATAAACTGTACAGTGCTTTTGTACACTTTAGGCACTACGTGAGATACAAACAGTTCAGAGAGTAAAACTTTTACTGCAATGCTAGGCAGTACACAGGAGACGCAGAAGCATGTAGCCAGAATGGATCCCCAGGCAAGAGCTAAATTGTTTAGAATTTTATCTAGGAAGTGGTGACACAGAATGCTGCCATTGAGCCAGTGCCCCACTGTTCCATTCCTGACTGTGCTGGCACAACGACTCTAGTTACTCAATGGAACTAGGTGCACAGTGGTACCCTGATGGTTGCCAAGGACTCACAGGCTATCAAGCCCAGGAAAACTTTCTGCATCCAGACAATTTCAGCTCCATGAGATACCCACTGAAGCTGGATAGATTGTTGAACTCATGTGATCGTGTTGGCAGACCTCTGGGCTGATCTGGGGCTGTGAGGTCTAGTTTGGGAGAACAGAGGCCTTGATTTCCGTGAGAAGACTCCAACAGCATCAGTCATGCCCAGTCAAATGTTGACTACATCCGCTCTCATATCAGAAGCTGCAAGATGCTTTCATATCTAATCCGCTTCGGCTAAGACATCTATATTATGCTGAGCAATGAACATAAATATAGCATGTGATCCAGCACAACCCCTAAATTCTGAAACCAGGGACCAAGAGAAATCTCATCATACATAAATTGCTTTACCAAACAACGGGGCCCATCACACATTACCCATAAATGATCCCTGAGGACAGGCGCTGGATTTGGGGGGTTTATTTTGTCAGTTTTATAAAGTACAACACTACACTTCACATTAATAATATTTGTATATAATTCTATCTATTCGTAATCTCAACTTTCTTCTTCCTTTGGTCGATGGACCATTAGATGAAGAGTTGATGGTGACTATGATTAACTAAACAGTTTAATACTTAACTAAATAACCACAAAGTCACTTTTTCAGTTAATGATTTTATATTATTAAATGCTCTTAAATTGATCATCAGTGCATACACAAGATTGCATATAAGAGAACAAATGATCAAGCAATGTAATCAAAATGAATCATTTGCATCGATATCAACGCGTGCATCAGGAATGGGGAAGAGAAGGTACAGCATAAAACTTGCAGAAATATACTTGCAAATTAAAGCAATCAAGGAGGGTAATACCCACCAAAGAATCAGGAAAACCATTTCCTTGGCCGAGGCTGTGGCAAGAGGTCCTCAGAGATAGGCTCAGAAAACAAAGTTAAAAGGACAGATGCAGCTAAACTTGCCATACACTAACTACTAAATTAATCTCCCAATTAATCTACCTCCTCGGTCTCAGTCTCCTCCCAAGCACTCCCGCAGTGTTCTCGTACCTGAAGGTTCGCTGTCTCTGTGCTGGTCTGCTCCCTCTGTCTTGGATCTTCTCTCTGATCTGTCACAACGGACTGCACTGCTATACCGGACCGCACTGCTTCGCCATACTGCCTTGCCACACCCCTATTGGGATAGCAATTATACTCTTCTCTCCAGCACGCTATCTTACAATGTTGCAGTATCAGTAAAAAACTCGGACTGTGATTTGTTGTCGAAAATCATACTAGGGTTGTCTCTTCCAGTTCCCCCCACAAATCCATCCTATACCGGTTCTAACAAAGGAAGGATTTAAGACCATTGCATTCGTATACGTCTAACATTCATAATTATACTTTTAGCAACAATGTTCATTATAATATCCGCTTTCACATTCGTATTGCACGTAGTGATGGCTGTTCCCACAGTCGCTGTCGCATCTTGGCACATAAACAATAGGACACAGGTCAACAGGGCCTTCACACGGATTACACCATTTATTACACTATGTAGTCTGCGAGCAGGCAACCCGTCTTGGCGCATGCGCACTTTACACCGACCAGGCCAGCCACATGCTGGTTTCAACGAGAGGCCATTTTCATGCAGGCCCAATCCCGTACTAAAATAAACAAACACAAAAAAATATTAATTCATGAAAATAAACCCATTATGTTTACCTCCCACCATACTAATGCCCTGTATTAATTAAATCCTAGCAAAAGCTATTAGTTTAAAGCAACTTTTTAGTTATTTGTGCACAACATGCAAAATGTGCAATGTACAACACAGCATAAACATGCAGTAGTACGGTTTTTCAATGCGCAAACAATTAATACGTACTTATGCCAACATGGTTTAGTATATTATATAAAATGCGTTTGCCCCTTATGTAAATGTGTGCATTCAGTGTTGATTAATTCATGCAGTCAATACATTATTATGGGGTTACTTAATTTCGTGAGGATATATTTTACAAACCTCACTCCATCAATCCCCCCTTTGATGGTTTTACCATCATAAAATCCCAAAACATACGGCTTTTTCAAGTTATATAGTTGTTATTTTGTCTTTTGACCCTTGCTCTTTACATTTTTCATACAATTTTTCTTTAAAACCTTCCATCTCTATTTCCTCTATCTCTCTTTCCCTTTCTTTATGTTCCTTGCTTAATTTCCTTTCTTTCTTTTCTTTGCGACTCTTCTTCACGCAAACATAGGTCATTCGTATCATGAGTACCATAATGACTACAAAAGCTACTGGTACTATTATTTTTGCAACTAAGGAACTACCTATAGAAGAAAACCAATTGCTTATAGTAGAGAAACTTTTACTTAGTCTCTCCCAAACACCATCAACCTCTAGTTGAGTTACTTCTTTATGCAAATTAGTGATATTCTTAATGTATCCTTCCAAATTCTTACTTTTATCTGGAATGTAAGTGCAACAATGTTGAACTTTAAGCATTCCACAAACTCCACCCTCTTTTGCCAACAATATATCAAGGGCAAGTCGATTTTGCATAACCATAGATCTCATGGCAATCATTTCAGTGTCAATCATCAAGAATCCTCCAGCGGTATCTGTTGATAAACGATCAACCACTGTGGACAATTGTCGAATTTTGTATGCATTCAGTGTAACTCCAACTCCAGGTATCAATGCTCCAAATATATCACCTACAATTTCTGAAAAACTTTCTCTTTTTACACGGTTTAGTCCTTGCCTTACTTCATCGATTCCATTTGTACTTTTGTCTACATGATAGACTTTTGGAAAGACAATCCCAATATAACATGTCCCATACCAGTGATCTGGCAATCGATAATATGCTTTCCTCCCACAGACATAATATATACCAGGCAAGACAGGGTCAGTTCCTCCCTTTAATCCCCAACCCCCAATAATTTTATAGGTATCTTCACATTCACTGGAACCGATGAAATAGTGGTTGTAATTAGTCTTTTCCCTACGTAAGCATAATTTTCCCTTCTGCGACCAATCCAGGGCCATTGCAGCATAAGTCTCACTTTTGTCATAGTTGCCTTCTCTGGAAACCCAAGGTGGTGGTTTCCATTTCTCTTCAACAGCTTTCCTTTGTAACTTAGCCCTTCTTTCTTCTACCATCTCTAAAAAGATTTTCTCTTCCTTTTTCAATTTACATGTTAGGTTGTTTTTATTATCGTATTCTATATCTAAAGGCTTAGTTGTCAGGAAAAAATCTCCCATGACATTTGCATGTGCTATCTTATTCAATTCAGGTACTACAGGAACCTTAGAAAATATTGTATCTACATTGGAATAATAATAGTCTAGTTTACCTGTTCTATACAACAAACTTGATAAGACACTACAGGTCACACCATAAGTCAAAGGAAGGTGATGGTAAGTCACACCTTCGGAAACAGACAATGGCAACTGTATGCATACATAATCCCTTACATCCATTGTTTCTACATATTCATAGAGTAGTTTGGTAAAAACATTTGAGGAAAAATTAGTAACTAATCTGTTGTGATGTAAACTACTAGCATCTATTTGATTCAAGTGAGTAATTGGTGTTTGTCTGTCAGTGTCTACCTTTGGACCTGTTAAATTGCTAGGACGTGGTGTATCTTCTTTTATCAAATGTAAAGGTATTACGATTGTCAATATTACCCAGAATACTATCAATATACACACTAAACATAAGCAAACCTTATAACATCTACACATAAGGCTACATCTAGGTCTTGTTACTTGTGTATCTACCATGACAATATTAATAAAATGTAGTGTGATCCCACACTTCAAGAACTTTCTTCTTTACTCCTTTTATTTTAACTTAATCCAATTTCCAGGACGTCTTCTGAATTTTCAGAGAAACTTTTCAGTTCATAACGCAACACCTTAGTTTGTTTACAGTCTCTTAAGGTGGATTTAGATCACTTTTCTCTTCTTGTTCGTTGTCAGTGCTGTTTCTTCTTTTGTTTAAATCTTCTTCCTCAATCTCTTCTAACACTATATAAATCCAATCAGGTGACCTGAACTTTTTGTTTGGTTTCCTCACTCTCTTTGGTCGCAGCACTGAATTGTCATCTGACTCTCCCTGTTCTAACTGATCTGAAGTTTCGCTTATTTGTTCTAACCTATTTTTCGGTCTTCCTTTCACCACCCTATATTTCAGTCTTTTAACTCCACTTGGCCACTGCTCGTCTTTCCTTGCTCTCTTTGGTTGAACTACTTCTTCTTCTTTATTCAATTCGTACCTCTGTTTCTTTGTACCTACTCTAAGTTTGCTTTCTTTTTCTTCTTCTTGAGTATTTCTTTCACCTACTTCTACTCTACACTTTCCCTCTTCACCTAAAATTTGTTTTTCTTCTTGTTCAGCAACAGTTTCTTCAGTCCCAGTAGCTGGTGCCCACTTTACTTGACTTGTGCTAAGCAATTCATCATCAAGCTGCTCTTCAGAGTCTTTTGGTTCAGGTTCGCCAGTTTCAGAGTCTATTGCTTTAAACATAAATCTATGACCTTTACCACTTCTGTGCCTTTCTCTTTCATACATTTCATCTTCCCATTCTACTAGTGCTTCAAACTGTGTAGGTCTAGGTCTCGGGTCTAATGCCATCATTTTATCTCTTAAATTAAGTAATCTGCCAAATTAAAAGAACCATGCTCTGGGAAAGCTAGTGTACCATCATTCTTCGTATATCCTACCCAGTTTTCTAACCAAATACATGTGTGATAACCATACTTTAACATCATATAAGACGCTGGTGTCTTTGGTGGAGGGATAGGAACTCCTTCTCTCGTTATTACTGGTTTGTCCTTTTTAAAGAATCTTTTATTTTGCCAAACAAAGTCAATTTCTCCTGTCGTGGTTGTTCAAAATACATTTTCGTTACTTATTCAACACCTTCACTCGACACAATTTCTTGTGCTTCAACCTCTGATTTAGAGCTTGTACTTGAGATCTTCAGATGCCGCTCTACTTGTGGTTCAAGTGGACTTGGGACTCGCTGAGTGTGACTGGCATGGATCCAATTTGTTAAACCAGCACACTTTACTGCTGTAGTCGTCACCAATATGACCTGATATGGTCCTTCCCAGCGGGGCTCTAGGCAAGTTTTTCTTCTATGCCTTTTCACGTGAACCCACTCACCAGGGCTTAGATCATGAGCTTGAGTCTGCTGTGTTGTGGTCGCGTCTGCTCCAACCTGATGAAACACAGAACGTACCTTATCAGCCAATCCTTTGCAATAGTCAAGGATGAGATCATCAGATATATTTATCAATTTGTTCGCAGGTACAAATGCTTGTCTCATTGCTCTTCCCATCAATATTTCGTACGGACTCAATCCTGTCTTTTTGTCAGGAATGCTTCTGAGACTCATCAAAACTAGGGGTAAAGCGTCAGGCCATTTCAGTGCTGTGGATCTACACACTTTACCTAACCTGTTCTTGATTGTGCCATTTGTCTGTTCTACTATTCCAGAAGCCTCTGGACGATAGGCACAATTAAGTTTTGGTTGAATGCTCAAGGCCTCACAAATCAGTTTGATCAATTCACTAGTGAAGTGTGTCCCTCTATCTGTTTCCATAGTGACTGGGAAACCATATCTAGGAATGTATTCCCTCAACAAAAGTTTTGCCACCGTCAGGCTGTCATTCCTTCTTGTGGGATAAGCTTCTACCCATCGGGTAAACAAACACACAATCACTAACTATCTGAGAATCACAACTAATATCCTAACTTTCAGGAAGGAACTGAAGACATGGCTCTTTACCTTGTAAAAATACCCTCCACCCCAATGCACAGTTGAGAGCAGCTAGCGCCAGGACACCTTTGGGTAACCGCTTGCGCTTTATAAATGCCTATAACATAACATAACATAACTAACACATATGTGAACTTATCACATGGCGGTAACTCGATAAAATCGAGTTGTAGTCTGGTAAAAGGACCACCTGCCCTCCCTATTGTTCCCATACTAACTATTGTCTTTCTTCCTGGGTTTTGCTGTTGGCATGTTAAGCATCTCTGACAAAGACTCTCTGCAATAGTTCTGAACCTAGTATTAAACCATGTTTGTTTAAATAATCTGACCATGGCGTCTCGTCCAACATGTGTCACTCCATGGTACATCCTTGCCATATGAGAAAGTAAACTATCTGGCATGACTGGTCTTCCTTCAATATATACCATTACATCATCATCTTCTCGTCTCCTACATCCTGCTTTTTCCCATTCCTGTCTTTCCTCATCACTTGCCTCTTTTTGTAATTGTCTCACTTCATCCCATGTTTCAATAGTGTTAGTAAACATAAGTTGACAAACCGTATGTTCTTTTGCTTTTCCCCCAATTTATGGAAGTCTCATTCTTTGCACAATATTGTGCTACTTGGTCAGCAAATCTGTTGCCTTGAGTCACATATTCATCTCCTGACTTATGTGGGGCACATTTGACCACTGCAATTCGTTTTAGCAATTGTAATGCTTCTAGTAATTCTTTTACAAATTGACTATTCCTGATGGGGTACCCCGAAGAGGTCAGGAATCCCCACTGCATCCAGAGTTCTCCACAATCATGCACAATGCCAAAGCCATATTGACTATCAGTAATTATGGTCACTTTCTGACGTTTTCCCAATTTACAGGCATGAATTAGAGCTATCAATTCAGCCACTTGTTCAGATTTTACCCCTTTTAGACAGGATGCTTCCAGGATTTCTGCTACAGTACAAACAGCATAAGCAGAACTCAATACACCTCTTTCAGTTCGCAAACATGAACCATCAACAAACATCACACGATCTGATTCCTCAAGAGGAACGTCCTTGATATCTGGACGGGGCTTGGTACAAAATTCAGTCACATCCAAACAATCATGTTCAGCTTCATCCTTTACTTCTTCATCCCATACATCTGGCAATAGAGTAGAAGGATTCACATTTGTACATCTCACTATGGTCACATTTCATTTTCTGCTCCCAGAATCACTCTCTCATACCTAGTCAGCCGACTATAGGTGAGGTGCTGTGTCCGTGTTCTTGTTAAAAGAATCTCAACTGAATGTGGCACATACACTCTCACAGGATGACCCATTATGATCCCTTCACTCTGTTCCAGACTCACACAAGTAGCAGCTACTGCTTTCAAACACCCAGGTAATGCGGCAGCCACTGAATCTAGAGTAGCTGAAAAGTATGCCACAGGTCGTCCTGACATTCCATGCCTTTGAGTTAAAACTGCAAGTGCACATCCATCTCTCTCACTGCAATATAATGCAAAATCCTTTGAATAATCAGGCATTCCCAATGCCGGAGCCTTCCACAAACTGTCTTTCAGTTTAATAAAAGCATCCATACTTTCTTCATCCAATTTAACTGGATCTTTCACATCATTCCTTGTTAACCTCTGGAGAGGTTTTGCCATCAGTGAAAATCCACTGATCCACTGTCTACAATATCCAACCACTCCCAAAAACATTCGCACTTCCCTCTGTGTCGTTGGAGGGTTCATATCCCTGATCACTCGAATACGCTCTGATGTTACCTTTCTGATTCCCTTCTCAATCTTGTGACCTAAGTATTGGACTTCTTGTTGGCAGAATTGTAATTTTGCAGGGGACACCTTATGTCCACCCTCTGCCAAATGGTTCAGTAAAGCAACTGTGTCTGCAACACAGGCTTCTCGAGTCTTTGATGCCACCAGTAGGTCATCAATATACTGAACCAAAACAGACTCTTCAGACATTCTTAAATCCTCCAAACACTTTTTCAATATCTGATTAAAAATTGAAGGACTCTCAGTATAGCCTTGAGGAACTCGGCACCATGCCAAAACACGATCCCCAAACCGAAACACGAACAAATACTGGCTATCTGGATGCAGGGGAATCGAAAATAATGCATGACACAAATCAATCACTGTATACCACTCCGCATCATGTGGGATTTGGTATAGAATCACTGCTGGGTTTGGTACAACTGGACAACAAGGCACAACAATTTTGTTCACCTTTCTCAAATCTTGTACTATTCTATAAGTTCCATTTGGCATTTTCAATCCCATAATAGGTGAATTACAAGGACTACTCATTAACTCTTTTAAATTCCTTGTTCAATCATTTGATCGATTACAGGAGTTATTCCTGCTATTACTTCTGGTTGCATTTTATACTGTGGTGTATTTGGATAGTCAATACCATCTTTCACTGTGATTCTAAACGGATCCACTTTCTTCATCAACCCAATCTCCTGTCCTGTGAAATCCCATACTTCCGGATTCACTACCTTCATTAATTCTTCAGGCACACTTTTGTCTGTAAGAAGCGAATATAACTCATTCACTTCTGTTCCTTGCTTTGCTAACACCATTTTAAACGCGACATCCTCATAAGGTGTCTGAAATGCAATACCATCTGGTGTGCAGTACATTGTGCAATTCATCTTGCACAGCAAATCCCTTCCTAACAAATTCACTGGACTCGAGTCACACACTACAAACCGATGCATGTCTTTAAAGGGACCAATATGCACTTCAATTGGTTTAGTAACTGGAGTATTTATCTGTTTATTTGAGACTCCTACTACCTGGATAGTTTCTCCCGAGATGGGTAGGTTTGGAATTTCTGCTGCTCTCGCAGTAGAACGGGTAGCACCAGTGTCCACAAGAAAGGTGATATCATTACCTTCCACTTTTCCATCAACAAATGGACCTGACTGATCTACCTCTAGAGTAGCGCCAAGCACGCACTCTTCCTCCCCCCTCAGGCACCGTCATTGATTCGATTCAACATCACTTCCATCACATTGCATCCAAAATTGGGGAATCACATTTGTGTTAGTATTTTTACCAACCTGGTCTCCTCCGTGAAACCCTGTATCCGCACTGTATCTTTGAGCATTTACACTATGTGGTAACGGTGATTGTGGGACCTGATATTGGGTAGTGACTACCTGCTGTTGTGGTGTCTGCTGCACAACTATCTCACTCTGCACCTGTGGGGTTAAAATTTGATTTCCTCCATTAGTCCTCTGCACTGATCTACACTCATTCTTCCAGTGTCCATACTTTCCGCACCCATGACAAGGACATTTCTTCTTCGCCTCTTCTCTGCTCATTTGTCCTCTACCTCTACCTTCAGAAGATTTCTGAGCATTCTGACTAACTCCTCCCATTTGGTTTATAGCCTGAGAATTCAACCGAGTTTCTTGCTGCTCCGCTACCTTTACTTGTGCCCACATCATTTTTTCTTTTAATTTGCGATGACGGGACTCAATGTCATCGCTACAATACTTCGCATACCTCAAGATCTCGTCGATTGTTTTGGCTTGCCAGCACAACATATGCTGCTGTATCATCTGACTAATCTCAGGTCTTAATCCATACACAAACCCATACACACAATGACCCATATCTTTGTCTCCAATATTCTCAAAACCACTATACTGCTTAAAGACTTGCAATAACCTCTCATAATAGGCATGTACAGATTCTTTCGGCTCTTGGGTTGTTCTATCAATTTTTACCCAATACGTTTCCTTAGGGGAAATTTTGCTTTTCAAGAAAGTAATCACTTGATATTTTTTCATCACCTCATCAGAAGGTGCTCCTGTTTTGGCATCTCTCGGATATTCATCTTTCGGCCAATCTACTGTAATCTTACATTCAGTCCATAAATCTGCAGGGACAACAATTTCAAACAATCCATCTAGATCTTTTAACAATACCTTCGATACTTTCACGAACCTCTCAACTTGTTTATACCATTCCACAGGTTTTTCTCTCAACCTAGGAAACTCATTGGTAAAAGACAATATATCCTGTCTAGTCCAGGGAACATGCACATAACCTCCTCCTGGAACTTCCCTCATAGGACATTCCAAAGCTACATTTTCCATTTCTCTTACGGGACGCAAATGTATTTCTTTAGCAGCTAATTCTTCTTTCTTCCTCATCCATCTACCTTTCCATCTTTCAACGTCGCCCCATTTTCTTAAAACAACCATTAACTCCTTTATCTGCAATCGTCTACCAGACGTATTCATATTTTCTATATCCTTTTCAGTAAAATCCACTCTATATGTCTTCTGCAACACCTTTGATCTTCCTATATCCATTCCCAACTCCTCTGCAACTTCCACTAACCTTTCATGTAGATTTTTCGCTTTCCAAGTAATACTCTTACACAGATACATCAATTCGTCATCTTGATAAGTCCTGTCTGGACTTATGGTCCCAATTATCATTTCTTCCAGATCTACTTTTAACTTGCATACATCTATAGGCTGTGGTTGTGTTTTTCTCCTTTGTAACCCTTTTACCCAATCATCTAATTCTTCAGTGGTTGGACCTATTGAAACCTCATTTCTGGGAATCTCATCCAACTCTATCCTTTTGGGCTGTAACTGCATTATTTCCTTAGGTGTTTTGATTATTGTTAAATTAGTCGGAGGTGTTGATCTGGTAACTGTAGTAGGCTGTTCACTTTGGACACTTACAGCATTAATTCTACTACCAGCTGATGTTATAGCAGAATTTAATGGGACAGTTAAGGAAGGTTCATGGATAAGTCTATTTTCGAATACAGGTATTGCTGGACCTATGGTTACTGGCACAGTTATTGCATCTATTTTCATATTCATCTGATTCAATTTTTCAACGAATTCTTTAGTTTGCATGGCAAATTCTACTTCTCCTTCCTGCTCTACATCGCTTACAGTTGGAACTGGTGTCATTTGAGGTGTCATTGGTGCTTCCATTGAGGGTGCATTTGGTGTCACCATCACGGAATTCTCCTGATAAGGTGGTGGTCGTTTAATTAATATGTCATCCAGCAGCTCATCATCAGTTTCATTCGGGTTATATCCATAACCAAATTGCTCTAAATGTCTCTTCTTCTCCTTACATTTATTTCCTGCAGTCTCTCCTACCATTAAAACTGGATACAATCCTTCAGTTATCTCTCCATTTCTCCACCTCTTCATTCTACCTTCGTGTTTTTCATCATGAAATCTTCCAAACATAAATCTATGACCTTTACCACTTCTGTGCCTTTCTCTTTCATACATTTCATCTTCCCATTGTACTAGTGCTTCAAACTGTGTAGGTCTAGGTCTCGGGTCTAATGCCATCATTTTATCTCTTAAATTAAGTAATACTTCCAAATTAAAAGAACCATGCTCTGGGAAAGCTAGTGTACCATCATTCTTCGTATATCCTACCCAGTTTTCTAACCAAATACATGTGTGATAACCATACTTTAACATCATATAAGACGCTGGTGTCTTTGGTGGAGGGATAGGAACTCCTCTCGTTATTACTGGTTTGTCCTTTTTAAAGAATCTTTTTATTTTGCCAAAAAAAGTCAATTTCTCCTGTCGCGGTTGTTCAAAATACATTTTCGTTACTTATTCAACACCTTCACTCGATACAAATCTTTATCAACACAATTTACTATAATTCACCAGTTGAACTCTTTTACTTCCTTAAACACCTAACCAATGTCAGCGCGACACACTCTTAACTCTTCCAATCGGAGCTTTCTACTTCTCCGCTATTTTGTCCAATACCAGCGCGGCTCACACCAACTAACCAATCGGTGCTCACTTTGTCTTTACAGACTGACCAATGCCAGCACGGCTTTCTGTGATGTCAGCTTCTCCTCCTGCTGCTGACCCTCCCTTTACAAAATTTATCAGCACCTTTTTAAGTCCGGTTTTCTTTAAAATAACTTATTAGTCCCAACATTTAAACAATACCACACTGTCTGTTTACTACAAAAAGAGATAGTTTTTCACTCTCAAGAACATTTCTTTCAATACAGGCAAGTATAACAATTCCGCTATCCTTCCCTTCACTCAAGCTAGGAGAGGACCTGTTACTTCCTTAGGGATAAGGCCAAAATTTCATAAGAGGACCCTTTTGTTGAAAAGGAGGTCTCACTACTCTTCTGGGGATAAGGCTAAAGTTACACAGGTGGACCCTTCGCTATCACATACACACTCAATAATCCCTAAAATAACCTAAACAGACAATGTACCTATTCCCATTTGATTTCACTTCTCACACTTTTCCTCTGCCTTATTTCAGGCTAACTTTTTACTCTGCCGGCTTCCCAGATACCCTTCTGTACCTGTGTTCCAAAGACTACATAGAAACGTAACACTGACTCCCTTTACATAGAATGTTAAACATATAACCAATAATCTATAATCAATAAATCACCAAACTAATCAATAATAACCATCATTCTGCTACCAGAAAAACTGATCCAGCACAACCCCTAAATTCTGAAACCAGGGACCAAGAGAAATCTCATCACACATAAATTGCTTTACCAAACAACGGGGCCCATCACATATTACCCATAAATGATCCCTGAGGACAGGCGCTGGATTTGGGGGGGGTTTATTTTGTCAGTTTTATTAAGTACAACACTACACTTCACATTAATAATATTTGTATATAATTCTATCTATTCGTAATCTCAACTTTCTTCTTCCTTTGGTCGATGGACCATTAGATGAAGAGTTGATGGTGACTATGATTAACTAAACAGTTTAATACTTAACTAAATAACCACAAAGTCACTTTTTCAGTTAATGATTTTATATTATTAAATGCTCTTAAATTGATCATCAGTGCATACACAAGATTGCATATAAGAGAACAAATTATCAAGCAATGTAATCAAAATGAATCATTTGCATCGATATCAAAGCGTGCATCAGGAATGGGGAAGAGAAGGTACAGCATAAAACTTGCAGAAATATACTTGCAAATTAAAGCAATCAAGGAGGGTAATACCCACCAAAGAATCAGGAAAACCACATCCTTGGCCGAGGTTGTGGCAAGAGGTCCTCAGAGATAGGCTCAGAGAACAAAGTTAAAAGGACAGATGCACCTAAACTTGCCATACACTAACTACTAAATTAATCTCCCAATTAATCTACCTCCTCGGTCGCAGTCTCCTCCCAAGCACTCCAGCAACGTTCTCGTACCTAAAGGTTCGCTGTCTCTGTGCTGGTCTGCTCCCTCTGTCTTGGATCTTCGCTCTGATCTGTCACACCGGACTGCACTGCTATACCGGACCGCACTGCTTCGCCATACTGCCTTGCCACACCCCTATTGGGATATCAATTATACTCTTCTCTCCAGCACGCTATCTTACAATGTTGCAGTATCAGTAAAAAACTTGGACTGTGATTGGTTGTCGAAAATCATACTAGGGTCGTCTCTTCCAGTTCTCCCCACAAATCCATCATATACCGGTTCTAACAAAGGAAGGATTTAAGACCATTGCATTCGTATAAGTCTAACATTCATAATTATACTTTTAGCAACAATGTTCATTATAATATCTGCTTTCACATTCGTATTGCACGTAGTGATGGCTGTTCCCACAGTCACTGTCGCATCTTGGCACATAAACAATAGGACACAGGTCAACATCCTTCACACGGATTACATCATTTAATACACTCTGTAGTCTGCGAGCAGGCAACCCGTCTTGGCGCATGCGCACTTTACACCGACCAGGCCAGCCACATGCTGGTCTCAACGAGAGGCCATTTTCATGCAGGCCCAATCCCGTATTAAAATAAACAAACACAAAAGAATATGAATTCATGAAAATAAACCCATTATGTTTACCTCCTACCATACTAATGCCCTGTATTAATTAAATCCTAGCAAAAGCTATTAGTTTAAAGCAACTTTTTCGTTATTTGTGCACAACATGCAAAATGTGCAATGTACAACACAGCATAAACATGCAGTAGTACGGTTTTTCAATGCGCAAACAATACGTACTTATGCCAACATGGTTTAGTATATTATATAAAATGCGTTTGCCCCTTATGTAAATGTGTGCATTCAGTGTTGATTAATTCATGCAGTCAATACATTATTATGGGGTTACTTAATTTCATGAGGATGTATTTTACAAACCTCACTCCATCACATGAAATATGGTATGATCTGGAGGGAGCTGATCAAAGCCATAATGGCAGGGCTCCCTCGTGGTATGGGCGTAACAGTGTTTGGAACCTTTTTCTGCAGGACTGAAGCAAAGAATACTCCGCCTCTACTACCAGTCAGTCAGTCTGAGCGGGGAGTGCGCTAGAGGGAGTGCTTCCCAAGTGCACGTGCCCTCTCTCATACCCCGGGGAGCACTGACGCTTGGAGTGATGTCTGGAAAAAGAAACAAAAGAGGGGGAGCTCATTGCTTGCACCTCGCAATCCTAGCCCATCAAAAAAGAGTGAGTCGGATATGGCAGTGCCTCCAGACCCAGATTTGGCAAAGGGGGGAGTGAAAATAGTGAGGCAATGCTGGAGCGCAACAAGAAGGTCACTAACCTGGAATCTATTATTCTCTCCACTGAAGGGGTGCTAGACAGATTCTAGACCACTTTCAGATGAGAGTACTCGTCTGAATTGTCTCCGGAGCCTTGGGCTTTTGATAAACGATACAATTGTGGCCTCTCGTTGCCCTGACTTTCAGCAATGCACGGTGTGAAGCACTTCAACACGGAGAGCAAAAATAAGAGCGACTGAAGAACCAAGCAAGGCAACCAACATCAGAATCTGTAAAATGCACAACATGGACAGGGCCGTAGCTTAGTGAGATTCAGGGTGTGTGAATCTCAAATTTCCCAACTAAAAACCCAGGGCCTCAGGGTGGAGGTGTGTGATGACCAAGGTTCATGATGGACTGTTTCCATGAGGAGCAGGGTCAGTACTGATTTGCATTAAGTGGGCCTCTGTCTAGAGTGGCACAGTGGCTGAAAAATAATAGGTTGGAATGCGAGTGATTGCCAATGGTTAGACTATGTGCAAGTATTCATCCCATCACCTTGTGTGTGTTTGATTGGCAGCAGTATGGCTGGAAACTTGGGACTGGCACAGCTTTCCAAGTCTACTACTCCCAATATTTTTGCAGAGGCCGCCCCCAAAGGGGGCCTCAAGGGCCGGCGCCATAACGGACGCCGTAGCCCTGCAAGGATCCAGTATTTGCGGCCTGGAAGCGTCCCGAAGCAGAAGAGGCGCTTCCCTCGCGGCAAGCTAGAGAGGTGCCTAGTCACCTGGCCAATGGGGGGGCCAGGCGATGTTTTGAACCCCCCAATCATTGCAACCCAAGTAGCAGCGGGAAAATCATGGGGGGGGGAAAATGTAAGGCGCCGCTCCCCATGCTACATGCTACAGCTCACTACTACATCGTGGAGATGGGGAGCGGTGCCTGACATATCACAATCACGTTCTGTTATCTGTCTACCATACCTGTGACACCTCCTAGTTTGTTCAGGCCAGTACATGCCGTTTTATGGGGTCATAAAGTTCCCTGTTGGTTTTCATGGTGATTGCGTGGGGGGGTAGCCTCTTCCTAGAGTTAGGCCCCAACTCTCTACCTTGTTTGTCCATTTTTGTGCCCTGCGGGTCTGGGCTGCGAGTGTCGTCTCCGCTTGCTCCCCCTTCCGGCCTGCTCACCCTGCCGTAAGGCATCCCAAGGTGAGTGGCCTTCCTCCTGCACTGCGGGTATTCCTCCTTACCAAAAAATGTACCCCTTCTTAGCCCCTTCGCCTGCAGTCCAGCTCTGCGACAATGCTATTGCTCCTCGGTGTGTGTTCATCGCACGCCCCAGCTTCCAACAGTAACCTGTGCTGGGCTGGCGGTGTGCTTATAGCCCCCATGGCATGCCGCGGCGTCCACCCATTGCAATCATTGCCCTGGTCTCCCATTGGCCAGGTATTTTCATGCCACCTTTGGCACGTGCTCTTTCCCGTGGGGGGTAGAACCCTCCCTTTGTTGTTGGGTGCACTAAGCTGCCCAAACCGGTTTTCCCGGGTCCCAGGCAGCCATTCGGGGGCGGCCTCTGCTATAACCCCTGCACTGGGCCCACTCCCAAACTGCCATGCATATCCTTATTCACATATATTTTCCAATAAAGTTTACCAACACGTGTATCTCTTGTTTTCTAGTGGTATATGTTGGCTGCAGTTTATTTGGCATTACATGTAGAGCTTACTTTTGGTTACAGTACCGTGGTCATAACCCTCTATGACCTGACCATGAACCGATGTCACTGGATGTCATAAATCATTTTGACAAGCTCATAAATCATAGACACAACAGATCATCAATCAATCCCTTTGCAGTCATAAATTATTTTGACAGGCTCATAAATCACATGCCAGGTCATAAATCACAATGTCTGACAGGTCATAAATCATTTCTGACATATCACAGTCACGTTATCTGAATTACAAAAAGCAGTACATTTGCACCATTCAAGGAGTGCTGCTATGGGTGCAGAATTACTACTTTTTTGGTAAACCTTTCACTTTATATATTTAAGATTCCAATAAAAAAAAAGTCAAAACCTCTTAGTGAAATGAGAAGGAAAAAAAATGACACAGACATAGCAGACCTTACTACCAAACCAAGAATACATTTGAGGGATGTCACATCCCAAACATCCCACTGCAGCTACATCCATTCCAATTCCACCTGGGCCTGGTAGATCTCCCTGAGAACTCATGACTACGGTCACGCACGACACAATGGTCAAGAGTCCTGCATAGGATCACTTATTTCTCATATATTTGCACTGCATGCACTCTTCTTCGTCTCTGCTGCAAGAAGCCTTGATAGGAAAATTGTCAAATTGGTTCTTGTTGCCTGGTCTCCATGTTTATATTCCTCACCTTTTACAAATAATTTTATCAAGTGACTGACAGCCCCATGTACTAAGCCCGAGTCATAAGGGAGTGCAGGCAAATTAATAGGGCGAGCTGAGCAAGAGCCTAGCCATGGGTATGGCTTGGTTCTATGATTCAGTGCAGGAGCCAAGCCATGAAAAAGTTTGGCATGCATATTGTGCATGAAACATAAACTAAAAATATGATACAATCTCTTGGAAATTCCAAAAAGTGCATTTCTTTAACATGCAGAAGCGTTTCACTTTAGTACATCAGATTATACCACCACATATATAGACATGTATTAAAAGTGATAGTTTTTAGAAGCATTCATGTCTAGTCCCCCAACAATGCAATTAGTGAACTAAGAGGCAAGACAATTGTCGGGTAAACCCTTAACGTGGCCTAGATTCTTATTATAGATGGATCAACATTACAGCCTACTACATCAACTATAAGAGGTGCTTGTACAGTGCGCAACCTGAACTCAAGTATTTAAAGTGTGCTCATATGTGATAATAAAGACAAAAGAGGCTATGAAATAAAATATTTGCCTAGGATCCCACAATTTGAACAAGTAGGAAAGCCAGTGTTTATTCTAGGTTATCTAGTTTCACATTTTGAATTTTGGCCACCAGATGGATATCTCCATCTCTCTCTCCCATTTAATTCAAAAGTCACGGTTTTGTCCTCCATTCTTGGCTCACACAGAGAACAACCAACATAGAGATAGCAGATCTGCCTGAGGCCACCCAGACACAATAAACAAGGCAAGAATTCAATTATTTGGAGGGTGTCAGAATCCAAACACCCTTCTGAAGCTATGCCCCTGAACATGGAGAGTAAACATAAGAGCGACTGGAGAACCAAACTAGGCAACAAACATTAGAATTCTTAAAATGCTAGAACACGGAGAGTAAAAATAAGAGTTACTGGAGAACCAGGCAAGTTAACAACCTCAGAATCCATAAAATGCACAACATGGACAGTAACCATAAGAGTGACTGGAGAACCATGCACGACAGCCATCATCAGAATCCTTAACATCCCACTAAATGCGGAAGGGAAGAGAACTTTCTTACATACAGACTATCTGCAAGCCTAAATGAAGCGCACAGACTGTCTACACGGGCGAGTTAAGGGAGCTGGGAAAGAGGGGGGCTATCATATTGAGTATCAGAGTCATTGTGATGATATTCCCAAACGGTCTCCATGACAGAGGTTGTTTTATACAGAAGGGGCACTATTATTCTGCTCCAACTGTAACCACGAAACCGAACTGAGGCGAAGGGACCTGAAGGAGAGGATGTGGTGCTACAACCAGAGCTGCCGACTTTGAACTGGGGAACCAGGTTCGAGTCTCAGCATCGGCTCCACATGCTGTGATACTGGTCAAACTACTTAATCTCTCCCTGCCTAAAAAAATCAGAATGTGACCTGCAATGTTACTGGTGCTCATGTAAAATGCTCCAATACCTTCAGGTTGAGTTTCGCTATATAAATCAGCCAAAAACAGAAGAACCAGGCGATGGTCAGGAAGACTGCAGGCGGAGCCCTGTTGAGATCCTTCCTTGTCCAGATTCATCCCCAGGCACCCTGGGGCCTAAATGAGAAGGAAACAAAAGTCTTTGGTCAGAGTGGCATTAGTGGGAAGAGGAGCTCTTCGCGGCCTGAGAGGCAGCCGCAGTGACAGAGTCTTCCTCACTATCAGTGGAGAGTGGACAGGAGACAGGACACAGAGGGAACAATTGTTCTGAGTAAGAGGGCAGACAGAGGCAGAGAATCTGGTATTTAACTCTGAGTAGAAATGATGCCCAGTCCGGAAAGAGCCACCACTCTCAGATAAGCCAAGGCCAAGGACTTACATTTCTCATTCTGGGGCATTCTGCTTGCAAGAGAATAAATTTACCATGGCGTTTGTGATACACCTGAGCCTACACCAGTAAAGAAGGTGGTAAAATTAGCTTTACATTTGCATTTACATTCTGCAGGGCATTGGTGATGCTACTAGATCACTAGAGTGTGTTATACATTTTGAAAACGTGATTTGTAAAATATTTGAGTATTCTGAATTACTAAATTATAAATTGTGTATCCCTTTGTTTACCCTGAATACGAAGACATCTATATTGTGCCATAAAGTAATCCAGAAGCTGAGACACTGCATGTTTTTCCACTGAAATGTGCAGACCAATGGATCTTGTCATAGATTAGCATTTAGTAGATTTTCAGTGCGGACACCAAAATCAGGAATGCCTGATAGTTACACTGTAGTTGTGTGGAGTCTTTTATTTTATTTGTCTTCACTGTTGCTCATCTCGCGCTCATCCAGCGCTCATCCCAGAGAGAATGTAGAATGTGGAATTGTAGTTTAATTTGTGTTGAATCAGTCGCTTCAGCCACCCATTCCCTGCCGATGTGTTTGGAAGCTTGAAATAAAGCAAAGCTTACTTTCACTGTATGTGTCCTCTTCCTTTCATTTGCGGCTACTGGATTTGACCAGTTGTAACTTGTGTTGGACCTTGGATGCTGGAGTGGGCAAGCGGGATTAGCAGCAGATAACCTCTTCATTGCACTTCTACAGAAATAACTTTTGTGATTATACAGAATTGTGACAGCCGGCACAACAACTCCTAAGATTGGCAAATGGCAGTATAGATTGCAAACATGTCGCTACCAAATAGGTTATATCCCAGGAGCCAGGAACTTGATAGCCAAATGTTTATTTAGGTTGCCTTTAGCTTTTCAGGATATGGAGCAGAGTGGACAAGATGAGGTTGGTGTCAGCTTTTTGTTTGACATCGCAATATACAGAGTATATACATATTTGGTCATGTGATCAAGACCCGAGTGGGGGTCGAAACGCGTAATGGCGGATTTGCTGGGCACAAAATAAACTACACCTGATTTGCACCAAGAACTATTTCCGCTTTTCGTCCTTTGTCCGTGTGAGGCGATGGTGGTGGCGAACTTTGTTCATATATATATATATATATATATATATTCACTGAAAAAAAACAAAGGTTTCAGGGACGTTATAGTTAGAAATTAGCATTTAAAAAACCATAGAAATTCACTGAAAAAACCATAGGTTTCAGGGACGTTATAGTTAGTTAGACATTTCACTCGTACAAAACCAGAGAAATTCGGCCGTTATAGTTAGTTCAGCTAACTATAACTCACGCCCGCAATGCACTGCTGATGACATCACATATTACATCATTCATGACATAATCAGTGACGTCACTGATGACATCACTGATGACATCTCAAATGACATCACTGATGACATCACTGATGACATCATCCAGTGAATGTGTGTTTCTGTACATTTTAAATATGTTTTATATATATATATTCCAAGGTGTATTGAAGTATGAGTGGGTGTTTGAGTGTCTGAATAGATGATTTAGTAGGTGCGTGACTGACTGTATAAGTGAGTGATTAAATGTGTCTTACTGAATGCATGGGTTAGTGAGTAAACTGTGTAAATGTCTGTACCAGTCTGTCAGTTGGTGTGTAAGCGGCTGCATGGGTTGGTGAGTAGCTAAATGAGTGTCTATATGGGTTATTGATTGGTTGTCTGAGTATCTGTATGGGTGCCTCAGTGTCTGTGTGGGTGGGTGGGGGTGTGCGACTCTGTGCATCGATGTGTGAGTGGGTGATTCACTGGGTGTATGGGTTCAAGAGTGCATCTGAGAAGGGCTGTATGGGTGGGTGAGTGTGTGTATAGGTATGTTGGTGAGTGAATGGATATCTCAGAGGTACATGTGTGAGTAACTACATATATGAAAGGCAGTATTTGTGAGTATTGGAGTATATAAATGACTATATGTGAGAGTGAGTGATTGTGAGAGTGGCTGTATGGATGAGGGTGTGCTTGTATCAGTGATTGTATAAGAGAGTAAGTATGTGTTAGTATCTGTATGAATAAGTGAGGTGGTGTGTGTATAACTGTATAGGTGAGTAAATGGGAGTGTGATTGATTCTTTGCATGACTGCCTAGGTGTGTGAGTAACTATGGATGAGTGGTGGTGTGTCAGTGTCTGTATAGGTGTATGTGTGCATATGATAGTGCTGTATTAATGTGTGACTGCATGTATGAGTGACTGTATGGGTGAATAAGTGGATGTGTGTGTAGACTGAGGAATCAGTGAGTGGGTATGTAGTAACTGGTACTGGTGTGTCTATGGTTTCGAAAATTGTATTCTGTATTTTAAGAGTGGGTGTATCAAAGGTTATATTAGGGTGTGAGGAGGTGTATCAGATTATCACGTGGATGATGTCATCAGTGATGTCATTTGAGATGTCATCAGTGATGTCACTGACCATGTCATGAATGATGTAATATGTGACGTCATCAGCAGTGCATTGCGGGGGCACGAGTTATAGTTAGCTGAACTACTATAACGGCCGAATTTCTCTGGTTTTGTACGAGGGAAATGTCTAACTAACTATAACTTCCCTGAAACCTATGGTATTTTCAGTGAATTTCTATGGTTTTTTAAATGCTAATTTCTAACTATAACGTCCCTGAAACCTATGTTTTTTTCAGTGAATTTCTATGGTTTTTTAAATGCTAATTTCTAACTATAATGTCCCTGAAACCTATGGTTTTTTCAGTGAATTTCAAAGGTTTTTAAAAAGCTAATTTCTAACTATAACATAGCAGTCGCGTTTGCAGAGTGGTGGAGAAAGGTGAGCGTGGCCTCCAAACACCTTGTGGGATTTACTGGAGGTGACAGGAGGGGTAGTTAGCCCCCAACGTCAACCTTGGGGGCCAACTACCCCTTTTATTACCTCCAGTAAGTCCCACACAGCAGGATAGCTAACTTGTTATATCAGGCCCGCCCCCTCCCTGCACCACTGTGCAAATGCGCCCCCTGGCGCGTTGTAAGTTGGGGGATTAAGTCCCCTTGAATCCTGAGGGTCCCTGGGGGCCAACTAGCCTACCAGGTACCTTCAGTAAGCGCCACAGAGCTGCCTTGCAGAGAGGTGTTCCGAGGCCACGCCCCTTTTTACACCACGCTGCAAACGTGGCTTCTGGCGCACTGCTGCTCGGAGGATAAAGTCCACTTGTGTCCTGAGGTACTCAGGACACAAGAGGACCTCATCGCCCCACCAGCAGGGCACCAGAAGCCGCATTTGTAGACATGCAGCTCCCCTTGTGCAAAAGCAATCCTGCTTTTGTTGATTGAAGCGAGAGCAGGTTTTCCTGCTCTCGCTTCAATCATGCATAGCAAACAGCAATGTCCCGGGGGTGGGCACCCCGGGACATTGCAGGAGCCGGCCCTGGGGGGTGGCGCTCCCCAAGGCCATCAAAGGCTCCAGGAGGGGGGCCACGCGGCCCCCCTCCCTTCATATCTAAAGCCCCGGGGAGGTGGTGGTCCCCGGGGCGTGTGGGGGGGCTCGAGCCACCCCACACACATATTTGTTTTTTAAAAACAGAGCCCCGGGGAGGTGGCGATCCCCAGAGCTGTGGGGGGGCCGCGTGCCCCCGCTTCTAATTGGCAAAGCCCCAGGGAGGTGGTGGTCCCCGGGGCATGTGGGGGTTCAAGCCCCCACACACATTTTATTATATAAAAATAAGAGCCCCGGGGAGGTGGTGGTCCCCGGGGCTGTGGGGGGGCCGCGTGCCCCCGCATCTAATTGGCAAAGCCCCAGGGAGGTGGTGGTCCCTGGGGTGTGTGGGGGGGCTCGAGCCCCCACACAATTTTATTATATAAAAATAAGAGGTGTTGTTCCCGGGGCTGCAGGGGCCCCGCGGGCCCCCGCTACATAATTTGGGCATGCCCCCGGGACCTGGCCCACCCCGGGGCTTAACAATAACGAATCGCAGGAGCCTTCGCTTTGTTTTTTAAAAAAAAATTCTCGGCAGGATTCGCGCACCCAGCGCGAATTCTGCTGATTTTTTTTAATGCTTTTTTTTGGTCCTGGGGGTCCCTGTAGGACCCCCTCAGCAGGCCTAGGGGGTCAGGGTGTTTCAACCCTGCCCCCTTTTCTTGTTTCTTAATTTTTTTTTCACTGTTTTCTTGTGACTCGGTTACCGAGTCACAAGATGGCTGCCAACACTTCCTGGTTTGGAGTGTTGGCAGCCAATCAGAAGTCAGCTCGTGCCCGGGAGGAGTCGCGACTCCTCCTCGGTGCTCAGATATATAAAGTTTTCTTTTTCAATTTTCAGGAACTACTGAACGGATTTACACCATTTTAAAAAGGGCGCTTTCTGAACCAAGAGCTCCCTTTTGCCAAGTTTGGAGTAATTCCGTTCAGCAGTTCGGGCTGTAGCCTGTTCCAAAAATTCCTATGAAAATTAACATGGGGAAAACGCGCTTTGGGACCCCCCTTTTTTCTCGGCCCCTGCTTGACAAATCACCCCAAAACTTTCAGGACAGGAGCTGACCGGAGCGGGCCACCAGTTTTGAAAATTTCGCGAAGATTCGTCAAACAGCGCCAAAGGTATTGGCAAATCAAAAAACGCTTTTCCTATGGATAATAGGTCCTAACTATAACTACCTACTGGCGACCGCCAGTAGGTCATATATATATATATCGTGAAGAAATTCCAATGTCACGACAGACACTCCGGCGCAACACACGGGCACAGACTCCAAAAGCTGGTGTGAAAACAGGATGGTAGTTTATTCACACATCAAGAAAAGGTCCAACATAATAATTAAATAATAAACATGTATTACTTTTAGATTTATTTACCATTAAATTATATTTATTCATATTTTAAACTATTTTAAATAAATTCAATTTAACATTATTTCGTATAGGGTTTTAATGCAAGTTCCTCTCTCCATTATTTTCTATCGGACGGTATTGTAGTACCAGTGGTTGGCCAGGTGTGGTGCTGGACTTACATCTAGTCTGAACTGAAGTAATTTACTTTTGTTTTGAGTCCCTTTCTGGTTGTAGCAACTTTTGTTTGAGAACAGCAATTGGCTTACTCTTTTCTTGGTGGGTGCACATGCCTGCCTAAGCCCTTCCCCCGTTCCCACCTAAAACCCACCTATTTTGCAGTAAGTGTCAGAACCCCTTTCAGAGGGCCATGGGGCAAGCAAGGGCTACTGGGCTTTTCGAAATGGATGGGCATCGGTTTTAGTTACCTCATTGAGTGCTTGAAAGCCTGTTTTTCCTTCTGTTTACTGTTCTCATTTGCTGGGCTCGCGCCGGGACACTCTTTTGAGTAGCCGTGCGCGTTACAAATCACCAATAACATAACATAACATAACATAACGTAGTTCACACAGAACCGCAAGTCAGTAGACCTTTGCTTTGTGACTAGAATCACAGGTCTAGACCAAGAACTATGAGACCTCCAGGTCCAACATTTTGCACCTTTCACCTTAATGCATCCCTGAACCCAGTCAGACATTCTCTGCATCCTGCCCTACACTGGCAGACTGTCACCTGTATTTGTGTCATGCATTCAGACATGTATCCACCTTGGAGTCAGTGAGAAGAAGTAGGCAAGCCATCCCAATACTTCTCTACATTCTCTATGCTGATCAGGCATTAAATCAGGGACTATCTGAACCCCTTCCACAGTGCCTTCCTTCATGTCACTATGCGGCAAATCAGAAAGTGGCTTGCTGTCTTCCTTTATTTCATCTGCCATAGCATTGACATTCACTGTGTAGTCTCTCCGGTGATAAGGCATCAGCCGGTTCACATAAAACACCCTTTTGGGTTCCTTTGTGGCAACTGTGTCCAACAAAAAGTATCAGTCACCTCAGCACACGCTTAATTATACATCATGTTATTAATACAATTATTAAAAAAACAGCATGCGTATTTCTCAGTTTCTTGTGTCCAACAAGTTGTTTATTTCAGAAACTTTCTGAACTACTTTACATGGCTCACACCATTTGTCCTCGAAAGCCTGGAACAAATAAATAGGCTTCAGCACCAGCACTTCTTGACCTTCCTGATACCCAGCCATGTTGCTTTCTGGTCGTACCATTCGTTTATCTGTACTTTGCTGGCCTGAAGGTTTTCCTTTGCCTGGCTCATGTATTGCGCCATCAACTTCCTGAGGCCAGTCACACAGTTCAAAACATCCTTCTGTGAAGACGCTTATGTTCCTTCCAACCCTTCTCTGACTAAGGTGAGTGGACCCTGCACCAGGTGTCCATACAGAAGCTCAAAGGGACAGAACCCTACCCCATTCAGTGGAATCTCTTGGTTGGGAAGTAAGGGACATGGCAGGAGAAAATCTCACTACCTTTTGAGGTACTGGTTTGTGGGTGGTATGCTGTAGAGAAGAGGTATGTCACACCAGCTTGCTCCCACATCTGTCTTAAATAGGAGGTGAGGACATTGGTTCTCCGGTCAGAAATTACTGTCCTTGGAAATCTGACCCTAGAAGAGATCCCCAGGAGAGCTTTCGCTTACATCCATGCAGTCATGCTCCTCAGAGGTACAGATTCCGGGTGCCTGGTGGCATGATCCACCACAACCAACATATACGTGTTGCCTGACTTTGAGGGGGCGTCAAATTGACTAATTATGTCTATTACCACCTGCTCATATTGCTGAGACAGTAACAGATATTCCTCCCTCCTGTCTTACCACTCATCTGGCAAGTGGAACAAATACTACAGAACCCCTCTGTGTCTCTGTGCATCCCTGGCCAATAGAACAGAGGGTTCAACCTGTCCTGGGTTTTTCTAATCTCTTAAGTGTCGGGCTAGAGCACCTGACCGGTTCAACTGCATCCTTCTTAATGTGCAATCCCTAAACAAAAATGCCACAGAAATCTGGGACCTCCTCGACGCCACCTCTCCTGACATCGCTTTCTTCACTGAAACCTGGACTAACGCCTGCCCCAGACCGGACATCGCCATTGCCATCCCCGATGGCTACAAAATCACTCGCAAGGACTGCCCCGATCACTCAGGAGGAGACATCGCCATCGTCAACAAGAACACCCTCCGACTGACCACACACACTGACGACCCAACGAAGACCATGGAACACCTCCACTACCAGTTCCAGACCAACACCACCCTCCGTGGCACCCTCGTCTTCAGGCCAGCGGCCCCCACCACCGTTCTCCGATGCCATCATAGACCTCATCGCACCCCAGGCTCTCACATGCATCAACTACATCCTACTTGGAGACCTCAACTTCCACATGGACAATCCCAGCGACCAGAACACCGCCTCCCTACTGGAGAACCTCGCCAACATTGGACTCATACAGCTAGTCACCGCACTGACCCACACAGCTGGACACACGCTCGACCCAGTCTTCTCCGCCAGCGTAAACATCAGCTACAGACACACCACTGAACTCTCCTGGATCGACCACCATTGCGTACATTTCACCTTTGCCATACCCACCGTACACCACCGCCATCACACCCCCTGCTGCAGCTGGATCAAGGCCACCAAAGAATTTCTCATTGACTCCCTTAATACAACCACTCCACCAACGCACACGAACGCCAACACCGTAGCACGCAACCTCCACTGATGGATCTCCAACTGTGCCGACACCCTGGAACCCCTCAAGAAAAGACCAAGTAAGCAACGCTCCAAGAAAGCCAGCTGGTTCACTACTGCCCTCCATGAATCAAGGCGCACCTTCAGACGACTCGAGAAGAGATGGAGAAACAACAAAACCCCGGAAACCCACGCTACCTTTAATTCTGCCGTCAACGCACACCACCTCCTTCTCAAAACCACAAAGAATATGGCCCTCCAAGACAGAATCAGCACCAATGCACAAAACTGCAAAGAACTCTTTTCCATCGTCATGGAGTTTGCCAGGCCCAACAGCAAGACCACAGATGTCCCTCCCTCCCTCCCAAAACCTCTTCAACAAACTCAGCACCTTCTTCCACCACAAGATCAGGCAGATCTATGACAGCTTCAAAACCCTAGACCCTGCCACTTCGGACGCCACCACCATACACAACCACGCCTCACCTCAACAGACCCTGCTCTCCTGGAACCTGCTCACAACAGAGGACATGCTCAAGACCATGAAGAGCATCCACTCAGGAGCCCCATCGGATCCTTACCCCCACCACATCTTCCACAGAGCAGCCACCGCCATCGCCCCCCAGCTTCGCCGCACCATCAACTGCTCCATCAAAACCGCCACCTTCCCCAATGACTGGAAACATGCCGAGATCAACCCCCTGCTGAAGAAGCCGTCCTCAGACCCAACTGACCTCAAGAACTTCAGACCCATCTCCCTCCTTCCCTTCGCAGCCAAGGTCATCAAGAAGGCCATCAAGCCCAACTCTCTGCGTTCCTAGAAGTAAACCAATCTGGCTTCCAAAGCAACCACAGCACGGAGACCGCACTCCTTGCCGCCACCAACAACATCCGCTCCCTCCTCGACCGGGGCGAGACAGCATCCCTCATCCTACTGGACCTCTAGGCCGCCTTCGACACCGTCTCTCACCGCACCCTAATCACAAGACTCCACGGCACTGGCATCTGTGACAAGGCACTGGACTGGATCCACTTCTTCCTCACCGGCCGGACTCTGCAAGTCAGACTACCCCTGTTCCTCTCAGAACCTACATATATCAGCTGCGGATTGCCCCAGGGTCGCTCCCTGAGCCCACCCTCTTCAATGTCTGCATGGCACCCCTTGCAACCATCATCAGAAGCAACAGACTCAACATCGTCTCCTACGCTAATGCCATTCAGCTGATCCTCACCAACAAACCCAAAACCACCAGAACCAACTTCCACAGCCAAATGAAGGACGTTGCTACCTGGATGAAAGATAGTTGCCTCAAGTTCAACTCGAACAAGACTGAAGTAATCATCCTGGGACTCTCCCCTTCAGCTGATGCTCTCCCTCACCAATGAACCTAAAACCGCCAGAACCGACTTCCACAGCGGAATGAAGGACGTTGCTACCTGGATGAAAGATAGCTGCCTCAAGCTCAACTTGAAAAAGACTGAAGTCCTCATCCTGGGACCCATCTCTTCAGCTTTGGCCAACTCTTGATGGTCAGCTGCTCTGGGATCCCCTCCCACCCCGACGGACCACGCACACAACCTCAGCATCATACTGGACTCATCGCTCACAATGAACCGCCAAATCAACGCAGTTTCCTCAGCCTGCTTCCACACGCTCGCCTGCTTCGAAAGACATTCAGATGGATCCCCAAAGAATCCAGAAAGACAGTCACACACGCACTCATCACCAGCAGACTCTACTACGGCAACACACTGTACACCGGCATCACCCAGAAACAGCTCAAGAAACTACAGAACATCCAAAATGTTGCAGCCAGACTGGTCCTCGACATCCCCCACCACAGCCTCATCATGCAACACCTCCGACAACTCCACTGGCTCCCAGTCAACAAGAGAATCACCTTCATGCTCCTCATACATGCATACAAAGCTCTCCATGACAAAGGACCAGCATACTTGAACCACCGCCTCGCATTCCACGTACCCGCCAGATAACTCTGTTCCGCCCAACTCGACCTAGCCTCTGTCCCCAGGATCCACAAGACCAGAACCGGAGAAAGATCCTTCTCCGACCTCGCCGCCAAGACCTGGAACACCCTGCTCCTCCACCTCAGGCAATCCGCGTCGCTGACCCAACTCAAGAAGGACCTCAAAACCTGACTCTTCAAATGATCCTACACAGGACCAGCAGCCCCCCAGCCCCTCCAGCACCTGGAGACCCTCACGGGCGATTAGCCATGCTATACAAGCCCCTGATTGATTCATTGGTATGAACTTACTGCACAAACCCCATTGTGTTCGAATGAATGTGCTTCAGAGCATCTGGACCCCTCTCCCAAATGTCCATATCTATAGGATGAATGTAACTGGGCCTTCTTGGTTCCCTTTATCCACATGTAATACACTTGCAATCACAGGTGCAGCTGGGTCGTGACATTTCATCTGACCATCTCCCTTAAAGTGTCCCACCTGGTGGAGCTTGAAGCAAGTTACTGCCTTGGATTTGGAAGAAATTCCCTGTACCCCCCTCTCATGATGCTCCTTCCCAGACACACCATTACCGTTCCCATGTTTCCTGGGCCCTTCCCGAGTCCCATGAGAATTACCCTGGCCCTTACCCTCCAGTTTAGAACTAGTCTATTGAGAGATTTTCTCCCTCTTTTCTTGGAACCATGCTGCTCTAGCCCTTTCTGAACCCTGTTAGCTAACGACTTGTCAGGAAACACTGCAAGTTTCTCTGGATCCCTCTCTGTCAAGTCAGACAGGTAGTCTAAGTTGGGTGGAACAGCTCTCTTGCAGCCCCAGAATCTCTGAAGGGACTGAGCTGGCTTTTGCCCAAATCACCTGATTAGAGGTTCCTGCATTCACTCATAGAGCATTGGGTCTGACACAGGTATTCTCTCAATGACGGCTGTCCCTTCCATTGGCATGTGGCCCAATAAAGCAGCTACCTTAGACAACTCATTTAACGTTAGACAACTCATTTAAGGCTTGCGCCTCACAAACAACTTCAGAGCTCACAAACCATTCCAAAATGTCCTGACCTTCCACATATACATTCACAAGCTCTTTTGGAATCTTCACCACAACCTGGCCTGAACTGGCTTTAGAGTTACTTATCCAAGATGGAGTTGTCATTGCTGACATCCTTAGTTTCTCTGCTCTTCTCTTTTCCCTCTTCATCTCTCTTTCCTTTTCCTTCTGTTTCTCTTCCCACTCTCCTTGTTTTTCCTTCCTTTCTCTCTGTTTCTCTTCCATCTTTCGAAATGTCTCTTACCGGGCCCATTCCCCATGTCTGTCCTTCCCGGTGAGCTAGTCTTAGCTTCTTTCCCTATAACTCTCTATCCTTCTCTTCTTCATCAGCCTTAGCTTTCTGAAGCAGCAACTGCAAGCTCAGGGTCTCTGCTAGACTCAACCCATTCAGGGGTTTACTATTGGAAGTGGTGACAGTGGTACCCTAGAAATCAGAAGTGGTGTACAGACCTGAGGTATTCTAGAAACTAAAGGTGGTAAGTGTCTTGGTTAAACTCTAGAAAATGCATTAGGGGACACACTCGAAGTGTCCTAGAGCCTGAATCCACAGCACTTTCTACCAGGGTTCCTATCATGGTTCCCTCCCCAGAGTCAACTACAGCCTCATCCCTTTCACCCAGTGTCTCAAACTGGTCCCTAATGAAATTAGCAAGGACCTCTCTGTCCCTACTCCTGGGAATTCTCCACCCTCTGTCCTCACATAAATTCTTCATCTTATCTATGTACATGGCACTGAGGTAATTTCTCAACCCTGTGTTTCCATTGTCTATGCATGCTGCCTTTGTGCATAGAAACAACTGGACTTATTTTACTGCTGTCGCAAATTGGAAATGGCCAGTGCAACACCTGTATCTAGGCTCCTAACCGTTAGATGCCCCAGTGCTTGCCACCTCTTGTAAGAACTCCTTTCAGAGGGCCATGTGCCAAGCTGGGGTTACTGGCCCCAACCATGGAAGTTGAGGCCTTTTACTTCTGATGCGTAGACTGACATTACAACAAATGCCTTTACCAAGCATCCCATCCCACGCACTGCCTTTACAATGCATTGCCTTTACTACGCAAGTTTTCATCATGCATATGCCTTTACCACGCTGTTAGTTATGCGGGATTGACAATGACAAAACAATAGATTTAAGGATAACGTCTTTCATTGTATAACAGGTTGGATTTTGATTTCATCATAATTCTTCCTGTTGTCTTTCCTTTCTTGTAGATTACGGGTGGGCCGACCAGCAGAAGGTGGTATCAAAACCCCTCGGATCAAAGAAAATGTCACACGTAAGTGTTTATGATTGGATAATTCCTTGAAAGTAATAATTCCTATCCCTTAATAGCTCAGGAACTAGTAGTGCAAAGGAGAAATCTGTTCGCTTTATGTGCCGCCATCACCTATAACGTGCTCGAGCAAAATGAAAGTTAAAAGGCTAAGAAAAAAAACAGATTAAGGACTAAATCCAGTCCTTGGAGTTGGTCTATGAGTTGGCCTCTCGATGTGAGTTACTTACCCCACTATCTCTCATGGGAAGGAAAGTTAGCAGGTAATTTGGGTTACTGCACTGCCATAACGTGTCTGTAGTAGGGTATTTTTAGCCCAAAAGATTGCAAACCCGAAAGACTACAAAGGTGACAGGTAAATATCGGTGCACAAACTTTGTCCACTGATTCAGGCTTTTATTTCAAATCTCAAACCGACCATGAGGGGTTTACCTCCTGTTTCCCGTGTCGCAGGAACAAATGAGCCCGTGTAGCCCAAAGGGAAGAACAGTGAATTGGAACAAACCTGATGGGGTTGAGAAGGCTGTCTTTTCTTGATCTTTTCTTTTAAGCGGTACTTGTCTGTACCCCTTGGATAGAACCAGTGTGGTGATGTACCTTGCCTCCCCTAGCTTCTCTATACGTTAATTGATTCTGGGGAGTGGATTTGCATCAAAATTGGACACCTGGTTTACCGCCCTGAAGTCTATACAGAATCTTATGGTGCCATCTGGTTTTGGTACTAATACAATAGGAGAGGACCAATTACTTTGGGAAGGAATGATGAAACCCATTTTTAGCAATAGCTCCACTTCCTTTTGCATTTCCTCTTTTCTGGCCACCAGGATATGATACAGTTTTTGTTTTATAACAAGCCCTTCTGCGGTAGAAATGGTATGTTCGGCCATATAGGTTTTTCCCTGGGAATTGGAATATAGAGGGGAAAAAGGCTCTAAGGTGGTCAAGGGTTCTTTTCTTTGTTGCGTGGTTAGGGTGTCATTGATGAGCAGTTGGTCAAGGGTGCTTGTTTGGTTCTCTACTGGGTGGGTAAATCCTACTCTCTGGGGAAGGAGACCTAACCACTTCTTCAGAAGGTTAATGTGATAACTCTGTTCCTTGATAGGAGACATACATAAGAGATAGGTAACCTTTCCTATTTTTGCTGTTATTTTATAGGACTCTTCCCATTCGGATTTCATATTCTTGGCTGAGCTGGGATGGAGTACCAGTACACAGTCACCTACCTGATAAGAGCGGCTTTTTATCCCTTTATCGTATAGAGCCTTTTGCTTAAATTGCTTTTTTTCTAGATTCTTGCGGGCTAACTCACGGAGTTTGCCTATCAGGGACCGTAATCCCTTCACATAGTCATGCAGTTCCCCTGCTTCATCTTCTGCATCCTTTTCCCATACCTCCTTGGTCATTTATAACAGGCTACAAAGTTTTCTGCCATAAAGTAGTTCAAATGATGAAGAACCTAGACTACTCTGCACCTAACCGCTACTGACAAAAAATGGCTAAAGGTAGCAACAGGTCCCAAATCTTTCCTTCCTCTGACAACTTTTTTTTTTAGGGTGAGTTTTAAGGTGCCGTTATACCTCTCTACGAGACCGTCAGTTTGTGGGTGATATACTTAGGTCTTAATGTGGGAGATGTTTAATTGTTTGCAAACTTGCTTCATGAGGTGAGACACAAAGGGGGTCCCTTGATCTTTTTGTTGAACCCAACGTGGGTTTTGTAAACGAAGTAAGGCCCTTGTAGGTAATCAGTCCAGTAGAGAGTAGTGTAGATTATATAAGTAGGTTTATTCAGTTACAATTAAGATGGTAAATATTGTGCCCCACTGGGCGCAGCATCCTGTTGCTCAGCCCCACTCATTCCAACGGACCATTCATACAAACCATGCACTCATGAACATTCTTTTACATCACATTCACACAGGCTAAGCAGCAAGGAACAAGGAGACAACAGGATATAACAGCAGGAGAACACTTCAACCAGGATTGAGGCAATGTTTTGAGTGATCAGGGACCTTAAGGGGACAGCCTCAGGGAATTGGGTTGCATAATCCACTAATACGAGGACATACTGGTTACCTTTTCTGGACTTAGGCAGAGGACTACCTTTTCTGGACTTAGGCAGAGGACTGATGAAATCCATCCCAATCCTTTCAAATGGATTCCCAGTGATTGATAGGGGTTTTAAGGGAACTTGGGAAGGAGGGTATGGGTACTTCCTCTGACACACCTCACACTCCTGGCAGTATTTTCTTATGGCTGCTACTATACCAGGCCAGTAGAAGTGTTGTAGGATGGACTGACGGGGTTTTAGGGTCCCAGTATGTCCTGCCAATAAGTGTGAGTGAGCAAAGAAGAGAATCTGGTCCGGAATTCAAAGGGAACCAAGAGTTGAGGAGTTTAATTCTCCTTTCCTACCCTATACAGTACGCCCTTAATGATCCTGAACTGTGGATGCCATGGCTGCGGATCACTCTCATGGGCTTTGACGAACATGCCGTGCATGTTGAAGAGTGGCGTTGTTCAGTTGGGTTTGCTTAAAATTCAAGTTGATTTCCCACGGTTTGGGTTTTAGTAGAGCATTCTGGGGAATTGAAGTGTCTAGTGGATTCTGGCCAAAAGACTACAAAGGTAGTAGGTAATCATCCATACACAGACTTTGTCCCGCTGGTTCAGTTTTTTTTTTCAAACCCCAACCCTGAGGGGTTTCCCTCCCATTTCCTGTGTCACAGGAGCAAACAAGCCCGCACCTGGCTAAGCCATGCTCCTTCTGTAACATGACTTGGCATTGTGTCCTGCTGATGGTCTCCTGGCTCTGGAGCAGCTCCGGTATTCTCCCCCTTTGCTACCGCTGGTTTCCGATTCAGCTGTAGCATCTCCTTTCCTCTGGCTCATGAGGGGCGTAGGCAACTCAGAGCTCTGGTTAGTGATCCCTGCTCGATCTCGCCATCCTCCTCTCGTGTACATGTTGGTTTCACAGTTTTCTTCCTCCGATCTCGGCTCACTCTTCCTTTTGTCCAAGTAATACTCCCTCATTGGTTCTTGTTGCAGCATCCACACTGAGGGATCCGCCCACTTCCTGTCCTCGTTATCATGGGATTCTGGACTTCCTTTTATCCCAAATGGGAATGCCTGACTTGGACTATAAGGAGGATCGGGCTGGCACTGCAAATGAAACAAAGGTAATTTTAGCATTTCAAAGGCCTCTTTTGTTATAGTCCAGAGTGTTTCGTCCTGTGAGCCCACTTCACTGTCCTCCTTCCCAGGGTCACCCCACACACACATGCTTTACAACAAAATGGTAAGTATAAATCCGGTAAGTGAAACCCCTATTTTTTATATATATAACACAGCGATCAAGGCGTGGAGCCGAAACGCTTCTGTTTCTTTGTTAGCACAGGGTGAATAAATATCCATTGGAAAGAACCCATTGGAGTCCTTGGAATTTCTTTTGGAGTGTGGCTATAATATATGGGGATCCAATCCCACGTCATTGAGCACATACCTCGTCAGGGTGTGCAGCGACAAGTGTGGCTTGTAGAGGATGATACATGCACACACACACACACACACACACACACACACACACACACACACACACCCACACATAACATATAGACCTATATGCATTCATTGAAAAAAAACAAAGGTTACAGGGACATTATAGTTAGGAAACAGAATTAAAAAAACCTTGGAAATTCACCAAAAAAACAACAGGGACATATAGTTAGATTCAGATTTTATACACATAAAACCATAGAAATTCTGCAGTTATAGTTATATCAAGTAACTATAACTAGTGCCCAAAGGGAACTATAACTCACGCTCCCACCATGCACAGTTTTCTCATCAATAATTTTACAGCAAATGTTGCAATGATATTATCAATAATATCACAGAAGATGACAATATGTGGGGTAATTAGCAGTGCATGGTGAGGGAGCGAGTTATAGTTACCTTAGGGCACAAGTTGTAGCTACTTGAGATTACTTTAACTATAACTGCTAAATTTCTAAGGTTTTGTGTGTGTAAAATCTGAACCTATCTACAATGTCCCTACATATTGTTTTTTACAGCTTTGGCACTAATCACATAAATAATGCATGTTGAGCGACATGTAAGATACTGTCTTATTCCATCGGTCCATCTCATAACAGAACTAGTTACTGATGATGTTTGTAAAAGGTATTCACACGTGATGCACCTTTTAGAGTCACAGCAATGAACCCCTGCATTTGTTACAGCTTGCTTGAGTTCAGCTCTCGCAATAAGAGATGGTAAATTGGGAGCTCTGTGGTAAACAATGGCTTGCAGTTATGGAAAAACCTTTTTCAATTTTTTCACAAGTGGACAGTAAGGGAAAGGTTTTTTGCATTATATTTCTGTAGTTGGGAGCTGATGGATGATGGTCAACCACAAATGGAGTTCGGTCACTTTTGTTCCTGCTGTTGGTATTCAAAATAAGTGCTTCCCTGGCTAACTGCAAAGACTTGTCAGTTTGTTGCTGTATTGTTATGCAGAGGACAGCCTCGCCGTTTAAATAATGTAGCAAGCTCCTGTAGAGGGTCTTTACATGTGTCCTCATTGGTGCAGGTGCGTGTTATTCTGAGTACTTGGCTATAAATGATGCTGAGTTTAGTGTGGTGTGGGTGGCATGAGTCAGTTTAGATACAAATGAGCTTCTCTGTAGGCTTGTGGTACAGATCAGTTATAATTTTTTGTTCATGAACTGTGAGTAGCACATCCGGAAAAGGGAGATGATGCTTCTGTTTAGTATTCCTGCTGGTGAATTTGATGGTAGGATGGATACTGTTGATATAAGCTGTAATTTTTTCCAGTGTTCTACTTCCTGCATTCCATATTATAAATATGTCATCAATGTATCAGAGCCATACCAGTGATTTGATTCTTGAGGTAGCAAGTATATAGTTCTCTAGTTTGCCCAGGACGATATTTGCATTGGATGGAGCCAGCCGAGTGCCCATGGAAGTCCCCTGAATCTGCAAATAGTGTTACCATTGAAGGTATATGTTATAATCTGGCAGTTGGTACATTCCGCCCCCCCCCCTCCCTCCATCCCCTTGGTTCATGCTTACCTTGTTCTGAAGATTCCACAGCTGACTCCAGCTGACTGGACTGTGGTGGTGTAACGGAATAAAGTCTTCTTCAGCACTTACCTTAGTGTTGTCTTCAATTACATCATTGGCGACGATTCACCGTGTGAGGACGGTTCACCACCAGCCCCAACTTCTTCTCCAGTGCTGTCTACTTCTTGCCACTCCTGTACCTCCGGAGTGATACTGTTGGATGACTTCAACTGATAACCGGTGTCCTGCTTCGAATCTCCAGGCTGTCAGCCGGTGTGCTGCTACGTCAGCTGTCACACCTACAAGATGTGTGATCCTCTCCCATGTGAGGATTTAAGGTACTGTAATCTGCGTGATTCCTGGCAGTGGTCTCCTCTGTTCCCGTTTTGAGACCACTGTGACTCCTAGCGGTTCTCCCTCTGCTCTTCTCTATTGTGGCATCGGGGTGGAACCGGCTGGGAACCTGTCGTCGTGGCAAGTGGCTGCCCCTTGCATTCAACTCAGCCTTTCATTTCAGGCTTTTTGCCCTGCTTGTTCCCCAACGTGATAGGCTGGGCACCTGCTTTGGCGCGGCACCTCAGGGACAAGCATTTGCGGGTATTTGTTCCCTGCCTGCACTTTGGCTCCGCTGCTACACTCGGCGGCTTGCCCTGCATGTCTCACACAGTAGCGGACCTTTCACCAGCTGCTGGGGTGAGCGGCTGCCCCCGACGATCCCCTCAGCGCGCCTCCTCAGCAACGACGCCCGCCGTGTCACAGTGTAAGATCCTCCTCAGCGAGCTTTCAGGCGCGGTGCCGTCCCTCGGCCCACGCTCTTTCCGACGTCGCTGTCCCGAGACCAGTCTCCGCCTTCCAGGGCCGACTGCTTCCGCCTCAAGGTTGCCGCCCTCCGCTCCTCCCTTCAGGCAGGGCATCCTGGTGGTTGCCGCCCCCTCCTGTGGTGGTGTGTTGTGGGGGTGTGTTTTCGTTGCTGTCAGCTGCACGAATCACCGGCTGTTGCAACGCTTTCATACTTTCTGGTTCCCTTCGAGTGGTGCGGGGGAAAATATTGTCCTGCTGTGCTTGCTTCAACGCTGACAGGCACAGCATTGCTTTTTTACTTATACCTGCAGCCTGTCAGTCCTTTGCTGAGTTTTCTTCAACGCTGACAGCCACAGCAGCTCCTTACATATAGCACCTGCCTATTAGTCCTATTGCTTGCTGATGGGCACAGCCTGTTCATTTTAACCAGTACAAATTTATTCATTTCGCTGATAGGCACAGCCATTTTTCCTATATATCAACCACTGCCTGTCAGTTCTTTGTCGCTGATAGGCACAGCTTTTGTATTCAGTACAAATACTGTGTATATTTCCACATTCACTGATGGGCACAGCCAATGATTTTTAGTGTTTGTCAGTCTCCTCTCGCTGATGGGCACAGCTTTTGGGGCCATTATCCAGCATAAGTAAATATCTACGTTGTACTTCACCACTCCCTTCACTCTGTTGCCATGGCTTCTGCAAACATGTCACAACCACCTCCTTTTCTAAACGAGGTACGGGAACCTCTATTACCGTGGAAACAGTGGTTTGGATTGTTGGAATCCTATCTTATTGCCATAGGTGGGGTGGGGAAATTCTCACCGTTAAGGAAACTACACACACTACTTCACAACTTGGGGATTGAAGGTCGCAAATCGTATGATAATATATGAGTGTCCGGTCCGGACGAAGAGGTTAGTGATGAAGATGAAAACGTCTACCAAGCTGCGGTGAACAGGCTAGAGAAGCACTTTGGGAAGAAAATTAATGTAGTGCTAGAAAGGCACACATTTTTCTCAAGAGTACATGGAAAAAATGAAAAAGTAAAACCGTTCATTGCTGCTTTAAAAGGTTTAGCGAATACGTGTGAGTTTGAGTCTCTCCAAGAGTCACTTATTAGAGATCAATTGGTCAGATGTACCAATAATCCGAAGATCCAGGAAAGACTACTGGTTGCAAATCCTGACCTTAGAGAAGCAATTGACATTGCAGTAGCAGTTGAACACACAGCCGACTGCATTGTGGCTATGAAAGAGGGTGGAGACAAGCTAACTGATGTAAATGTCATCAACAAACAAGAGATAGGGAAGGACAACAAAAATAAAATCAGTAGCACCTCCTCTTCAGCAGTCAAACCCAAGTGCTACAGGTGCGGCAGCCCAGCCCATTTGGCAAATAGTGTAGCGTGCCCTGCGAGAGCAGTTGTGTGTCACAAGTGCGGAAGAAGAGGCCACATGGCAAGAGTCTGTAGAGAACAACGCAATAAACCGGTCTTAACCATTGAACTTGAATCACCAGCTGAGACCAATATTGTGTTCCAACTTCAAGATAGCACTGAAACCACACGTTTTCCTTCATGCAATATTACACTTGATAAGAAACATGTGTCTGTATTTGCTGACTCTTGTTCTCCCTACATATTAGTTGATGTAAAACGCTTTTCTGAACTTTTTCCTGCATGGCAAGACATGTTGCAATCTCCTGATATACAACCTGGGGGCTACAATGGAGATCCCATACCTTTACTAGGGATGACTACGATGGAAATTGGGTTCAAAGGCAGGAGAACAGTTGGCAAGATTTATGTTACACAGAAAGGTTCCAGTTTACTTGGGTGGAGGCATCAAAAGGAATTGGGTATCAAATTGGACCCCAACACCCCCGACCAAGTCCTTCTGGTGGACCCATCAGTGGGAGGGATGGAGGTCTGTAATGATTTCCCTAAGGTATTCAGTGAAGATTTGGGCTTGTTGAAAAAGTATCAACATTCTATCAAACTTAAATCTAAGGCCAAGCCGGTTGCTCATAAAGTCAGGCCCATTCCCCGCCTGATGCAAACCCCCCTAAGACTCGAACTGGACCGTCTACAGGCCTTAGGTGTGATTGAACCTATTGAAAATTCCCAATGGTTGGCCCCCATAGTTCTCGCCACCAAAGCTTCTGGTAAAGACAGCAGACTATGTGTGGACCTCAGGGACCTAAATGAAAACATCTGGGTAGACAGACACCCTCTGCCACACATCCACAAAGTCCTCACATTGATCAAAGGAGTTAATTGCTTCAGTGTCCTGGATCTGTCAGCGGCCTATCACCAGGTAGAGCTCCATCTGGATTCCCGCCACCATACTTCTTTTATTACCCCGTTGGGTGCGTTCCAGTTCCTGCGTATGTCGTTTGGATTGGCCTCAGCTGCGGCTGCTTTCCAACGCATTATGCAGCATGTGTAAAGGGATCTTCCCGGAACATTATGCTTCCAAGATGACATCCTCATCTATGGAAAGGATGTGGGGGAGCATAATGTCAGGCTGAGAAGTGAGTTGTCCAATCTGGGAAAGGCTGGACTCACTTTAATAAATGAGAAGTGTCGGATAGCAGTGGCATCGGTGGAGTACCTGGGACACACTATCTCACACGATGGCATCAGACCCAAATAGATCTAGTGGAAGCTATTCAAAACACTGAAGCGCCATCGTGTGTTGAGGACCTTAAGTCTTTTCTGGGCCTATCGGAGTATTACTCCAAATTTGTTCGTGACTATGCCTGCATCGTAGAACCATTACGGAGCTTGCTCAAGTCCAAGGTCCCATATGTATGGAGCAGTGAATGTAATGACGCTTTCAAGGCAGTGAAAGAGGGTATTTTGGCTGCACCATCTCTGGGAAGATTTGACCCCACCAAGCCCACGATTCTATGTACTGACGCCAGCAACAAAGGGTTGGGAGCAAGCCTCACTCAATGTGTGGAGGGCAAGGAAGAAGTGGTGGCATTTGCCTCTCGTGCACTCAAATGTACAGAGAAAAATTACTCGGTGGTAGAAAAGGAGGCGCTTGCCTGTTTTTGGGCCTTCAGACATTTCAAGTTCTTCTTATGGGGAATACCATTTACAGTAAAAACAGATCACAAACCCCTTATGTTTGTTTTCACCACGAAAGGGTCGGACAGGACTACACCCAGGAGTGCTAGATGGGTTTTGGGTTTGGAAGGTTATAACTTCAAGGTCATATATGTGCCTGGTGCGCAAAATATTGTGGCAGATTATTTATCCCGCACACCGATTGAAGTAGAGGAGGATTCTGACAATGGGGAGTGTGTGGAAATTGTCTTACAATTAACGAGTCTTAACAGAGAGGAATGGCAAGCCTGTGTGGATGCAGATGAGGAAATGAAGTCCCTTAAAGTGTACATAAGGGAGGGCTGGCCGTCAACCAAAAGCGAGGTTCCTGCGTCACTATGCAAATATTGGGAGGTGAGACTAGAGCTTAACATACAAGAAGGGATGGTTTGTAGAGGTGAGAAGATCATCCCTCTGGAAAAGTTAAGGGGAAAATTTGTAGAATTAGCACACGTAGGCCACCTAGGACGCAGTCTCACCAAGAACAAGATCCGCCTAGATTATTGGTGGCCAGGCATGGACTCCATGACAGAGAGCATTGTGAAGGAATGTTTTGAGTGTGAGAAAAGTGACAAAATTCACCAGACACGAAAACCCCCGCTTTCCACTGTAGAGGTCCCTAATAGACCCTGGTCCAAAGTGGCAATGGACATTATTGGTCCACTTAACCTCAAAATGGTCAGAGAGCGCTTCATCGTGGTGTTGGTGGATTACCACACTCGATGGGTAGTGTTCAAGTGTGTGCATCAAATAGACACTGAAGCTAGCATAACGTTTTTGAAAGGGGCATTTTTTGAAGAAGGTATCCCTGATGTGTTGGTCACGGACAACGGAGTGCAATTCACGTCTGAGACCATGAATGGATTTTTGAGTGACCTAGGCATTGTTCACCATAAAACGGCCTTGTATTGTCCCGGCGCTAATGGGCTGGTACAGCCGATGAGCCGGATGTTTAAGGAATGTTTACAAAGGGCATAGTCCCTTGGCACATCTGCTTTAGCCGCTTTACAAGAGACCATTTGGGCGTATATCTCTACTCCCAATACCATCACAGGGATATCCCCATTTATGTCCTTAAAAGGCAGAGCACCGAGAACGAGGTTATCCCCTTCTAACTCGAAGATGGAAAGGAAGTGTGTAGTGGACTGAAATGAAATTTCCAGGAAAGTGGGTGAACACCAGGTCAAAAATAAGGGCAGATATGACCACACAAAGCATGTCAAATATTGTTTGTTTCAGGAAGGAGATTTGGTTCGGGTGGACCTTCCTAAACCTCGCAGGAGGGGGGCCTCCAGATTTCTGAACCCTTCAGAAGTTCCAAGGTGGGCAAGAATGTGGTTCAACTTGAGAACGGCCAAACCTGGAGTATGGACAGAATTGTTCCCCACAAGGGGGGGAAGGGCCCGGCGCCAACCCGGATCAAGTAGGAACTAAGAACAATGACAGTTCCGATCGAGGCGGAACTAATGGGAATATGGTACCTCAAGTTCCCAGAATTTCCCAGAGGAATAAGACTACTCCGGTGTGGGTCAAAGACTATAGCTTAACCTGAGTTTTAGAATTTTCCAAGTTATCCAAGCTCATGTAGAGTAATTGGTTAGTTGGTATCCATGCTAATGTACTTTTTATGCTCCGTTCCCGGTACCTCTTCCTGTCCTTCTTTCCCTCTCGCTCTCTCCTCCTCACCTTTCCTTTTCCTTTGTTCACCTTGCATAAGAGGTGTGTTATAATCTGCCACTTGGTACATTCCGTCCCCTCCCTCCCTCCATCCCCTTGGTTCATGCTTACCTTGTTCTGAAGATTCCACTGCTGACTCCAGCTGACTGGACTGTGGTGGTGTAACGGAATAAAGTCTTCTTCAGCACTTACCTTAGTGTTGTCTTCAATTACATCAGTATAATTGTTGGATTTAAAGATAACTCTTGCAAAGCTGATAAGCATGTTTGTTGATGGTTTTTTCACAGTTTTTTAATTAAGAGCTTCAGATAACGCCATAAGGCCATCTTCATGTGGTATATTGGTGTATAATGATGTAACATCAAATGTATAAATGTATAAATATATATATATATATATATAGTTGCCTCTAGGTGGGATGCACTCCCAGGTGGAAATCCCACCTAGTGGCAACTCTTTTTATATATATATATATATATATGTATATGTATATATGTATATATGTATATCATAGAGTGCTTCTCCGTACCTGATCCACAGCAGTAATCCTTTACGATAGATTGTGAAAAAAAGAGGCAAAAGCGGCACCGCAGGGCATTTCTCACATGTGTTTTTATTTCATTCCATCACACCAGTGCATACAGAGGACAACCTACGCGTTTCGGTGTTATGCCTTCCACAGGACCATAGAGTCCACGCGTTTGGCTAGTCCTTAAATAAATTCTAGGACCTAAGTCCTTTCACAGTGTCTTCCATTATAACTCGTGTTGTATATACATATAATATCTATCCGGCAGTACATTTCAATCTGTAAAGTACACTATATTATCATTCTGCTTAGACAGATTTGTTGCATTCTGGCAGAATTGCAGGCAAGCATAGAGCAATAATTTACACCATACCAGTAAAGTACTACATTTCAGAAATACTTCGAGTGCGTTTAGCTCATCGAGTTATTGTTATACCATCACCATGATTGGAAAACCGTAATTTATAGGGACAAAATCGGAACGTATATCTTAAAAGATTTGGATATTGTTAAAAACATTTGGATATTATAAAAAACATTATTTAGGTATAACACAATAGGCTGTACCAAACTACATAACATGGTCTAGCATTTTCTTTAGCATTTCTTACCCAACATATAAGAGGAGAGCTACTCAGATTTAGTCAGAGTTATAGACATCCGAATTCTCCACAACAATGTTGTAGAGATGGCCTGAATGTATCCCTTTAAGAAATGTTTTGTGCATACTGAACTAATCATCCATTTCTTGTCAGAATCTGTGTGCATCATTATTTATGATGATGTACATACCAGCTGCCTAATGGCTGTCTGATTAGTTTCTGTCACTTCAAGTGGCCATGTAGTATTTTTACATTGACCTCTATCTCAACATAACACAGTTTTTATTATTATTTATATAAATAAATTGCTGCATATGTATTGAAGTAATTTTCCAAGGTAACCCTTCAGTACTTATTTGTAGAAAGTGCTTGATGTGCTTTCTTTAAAATACCAGTTCATGCATATTAAAAAAGGGGGGAGAGGGAAATACTCCTAAAGTGCTTATGCTCATTCATAAAGTGCCACTCATCGAATTCTTATCGGGATCTGTGTGCAACATTATGTATGGTGATGTACAGACCGATTGCCTATTGGCTGTCCAGGTGATCTTTATCACTCTCAGGAGCCATTTACTCTTTCTACATTGACCTCTATCTCTGCATGATATAGTCTGTCTATCAGTAAAGTGCTACATATGTATTGGATTTATTTTCTAAAAATATCTGTTACAATACTTACTCATAGAAAGTGCTAGTATGCTTTCATTAAAGTGCCAAAATATGCAGATTTGGTAAGGGATGCCATTAAAGTGCTAATGCTCATTCATAAAGTGCTATTTAATATCCACCAATTAAAGCTAATCCTCTAATGTGCTAATGGCTAGATGTAGATCAATTTGCCTTTGTTAACCATAATATATTCAGCTGGTTGTTACCATCAGTATATCCACTATTCAATAAGACATAAAGTGCTCATGTACAAGGGTCAAATTCAGAAACCAATTTGGCATTTGGTTACCATGCTGGTACATATGTCGGCATCAAAAATGAAGAAGAAGGGATATGTATATTAAAACAGTATTCTTGATCTAAGTAAATGGAGGATAAGATGTTTGTACGAATTTAACCTGAAACAAAACATTCCTTATTCAAAGTTCTTTTTCAGATCATAAAAAATCTTTAAAACAGATGATAAGGAGAGAGGGGAGGACAGATAATAGAGAAGGCAGAAAGAAATCCACTACAGTTTATAAGTGTACGTGTAATTCTGCAACCAAATTGTGACCCATTGGCATTTCAGTTCCTATTGACAAGATTAGTCTGGATTTCATTCTCCTTAACTGTAGTTCTCTGTTACCACCCCTTTCATTTTTCTTCAACTATTTAATTCCAAAGTACTGTAGATGTTTGATTTCGCCATGATGTTCTTCCCAAAAGTGCTTGGCAATCAGATACGAAAAATCCTTGTTTTTGATCGCTCTCAGATGTTGTAGTACCCTGAGTTTCACCTTCTTTACAGTGCTGCCAACATACTGTTTATTACATGGGCATTGCAGGACATAGACTACAAAGTCAGTGTTACAGGTGATATGCTCCTTTATCTTTTCTGCTCTTCCATTTTGCAATCTAAAGTCCCTTTTGTTCACCCCATGTTCACAGGAGTTATATTTGGTGCACTTCCAGAAACCTGGTTTATTAAGCCAACTAGTTTTTGCAGTTATTTTGGGGGCAAAGTGACTTTTGGTCAAAATATCTGCTAAGGAAGCAGTTTTCCTATACGTTATATTTGGTTGATCCTGTAGAACTGCATTTAAAGTGTGATCTGATCTTAGGATGTTCCAATGCTTCTGCATTATCTTTTTGATTGCTTCATGTTGTTGTTTATAATTGATAATCAGTCGAATATTCTCTCCATCACTGTTCGAGACTCTTTCTTTGGGAACCAGCAATTCGATCCTCGGTTGCGTGAATGCTCGTTGGATCGCTTCTTCAATTAATACTGATGGGTATCCCCTTACGAGGAATCTGTTTCTCATGTTTTGGATTTCATTTCTAAAATCACTTTCTTCAGATCAATTCCTACATGCTCTCAGCATTTCCCCATAGGGGATACTCCATCGTAGTTTCTCAAGATGACCACTGTACCCGTGTAGAATACTGTTGCACGAAGTTTCTTTTCTGTGCAATTTGGTACAGATATTCCTTGTTGATACTTCTATATCCAAGAAGGTGATGCATTGTTTACTTGATGTATATGTGAAGGACAAGTTCAAACTATTGTTATTCAGGGTTGCAATAAATACCTCCAGTTCTTTGCTTTCACCTTCCCAGATAATGAAGAGGTCATCGATAAATCTTGACCATAAGATCACTTTCTCCAATTTAGGCATGTTGTTTTCCTTCCACACAACCTCAGTCTCCCAGTATCCCATCAGAAGATTAGCATAAGTCGGAGCGAAAGATGTCCCTATCGCGGTTCCTTTTTGTTGCCAGTAATGACATCCATTGAACATGAAGATGTTCTGCATCAGACAAAATTCCAACATTTCTATCAATAAGTTGGAGTGTTCCAAAAAATTGATTGATCGGTCCCGTAGGAAATGCTTGACTGCTGTCATCCCATCCTCGTGTCTATTAGACGTATACAAGGAGACAACGCCTATTGTGGCCATCATATACATGGACTTCCACGGTATATATTGTATTTTGTTTAAAAAATCCATGGAATCCCTGAGGTACGAGGGCAGTGCTGTGACATAGGGTGCTAAGAAAAGGTCGATGTATCTCAAAGTGTTCTCTAATAAGGAATTAACAGAGCTGACTATTGGACAACCTGGGGGACTGATTAAACTTTTGTGGATCTTCGGGAGGAAGTATATTGTGGGCGTGACTGGATACAGAGTTTTGAGTTACTTGTATTCATCATCATCAATTATTTGTTTCTGATTCCAAGATGTCAATTTCTCATGATATTCTATTTAAATTTTCTCTGTAGGGTCAGTTTTTAACCTGGTATAGTGTTGTTTGTTTCTTAATTGTCTATCAGCTTCCAACTGATACTTTGCCCAATCCTGTATGACAATATACATATATAGGCATATGCGTGGTAAAGACCCGTGTGGTAAACTCAATGCGTGGTAAAGCCATTGTGTGGTAAAGGATGCGTGGTAAAGGCATTGCGTGGTAAATGCTGCGTTAAAAAGGTTGTTTACCCTCCTGATGTCCCGTTGCCCGACCTACTATGCATTCTGAGCAACTAGACCAAGTACCCCTCCAGCACTTGACTATCAGGAATAGCATGATCGAGCAGTCCAAGATTTCCTCAGGGGGGGATACAGGGAAGTGAACACTGGCTCATAACTCAACAGACACCTAGCAGCAGTAATAAATTATTGTTAACCCAAATACTCACTTTTATGAAAAAGAGAAGTATTTTATTTCTATCACTACCAACACAAAGGATAAATATGACATTCACAAACTCCACAGTCCCCCTGAGGTCAGGACTCTCCTATTTCTTTAGGCAGTTCCCCGGGACCCGCTACCAGCAATAGTGGTTATTCCCCATTCACAATAGGCAACATCCAGGGTAAGCCCCACTTGTAGTACAAGTATCATGAGTCCACTTTGACTTTAAACTCAACAATGTTCGAGCGCTGCAGCGCTAACTAGCAAGCAAGTTCCCCCGTGGCCCCACTATCTCAAAATCAGTCTTCCCCTCACCTGCAGCTTGGAGCATCTGGAGTGCCTGAGCATGCCTGGTCCACAGGTGCTTAGAGCGGCAGCAGCTGAATCAATTGAGTTCACATCACGAGGCCCTGGTGGTTGGGTGGGCTGCACTCAGCGGGTGAAAAAGAAAGGAGTAATGAAAGCATTTCTCTTTCATAGCGCATAATTGAAATGGGTGCTATTTTCTCATGCTAACCCATGTCTACTAGCATCAGAAACCTTGGGTGGTTGCAGGGAAAACCCATGCACCACCTATGATATGCCACCTTGGCTATGCACTGCCTTGCGTTACCTTCAAGTTATTTTCCACTCTAAAATAGGTTTTACGTCTGAAAGTAAATAGGTGCAAAAAGATTTTGCGTTGGTTTGCGTCACTTTTGTGACGCAAACACGGCATTAAATCTCAGTAAATAGACCCCTCAGTGTCTGGTTACATGTATGCAGCTTAGCGTGTCTGGTTAATAAAGCGCCAGATGCTTATCTCAAGATAGGTGTGTTGCGCTAACACATGAATCTACCCCATATAAAAGGCAACTTACAAAAAACGGGAGAGTGGGTAGAGGCAAGTAACATGGGCAACTACGGATGGAGAGAGTGTGTGGGGGAAAGCAACACCGGCAACAAAGGAAAGAGGGGGCAGGTAAGGGCAACAATATGAGCAACAGAATGAAGGGATGAATGAGTGCAAACAATACGGACAACAACAGAAGGAAGGAGGGAGGTGTGGTGGGGTAAGCAACACATACAATGGAAGTAAGGAGGGTGGGTGAGGGCAAGCAGTATGGACAACAACAGAGGCAAAGAGGGCACGTGGGCGGTTGAAGGCCAGCAACACAAACTACAAAGGAGGTGGGGATGGCAGGTGGGGGCAAGAAAACAGAAACCAGAGACGGGGGAGAAGTACACGAGGGAGCCAGAGGAAAAAGACACACTCTGAGAGAATGCTCAAATGAAAAAAAAATGTTGTGCCTACAAAAAGGAGCAATGAAAGGACACAAGTAATGAGTTCATGATCCAGGGGAGGTACAAACACATTAAGAGGAAGGAAGCCTACAGAAGCAAACCTACAGTAAGCAAGCAAATGAGAGGACAATGTAGCCAACTAATGGCAAGCAATGGGCAATCGCTAAGCTCACTGATAGAAAACAAAAGGTCTTAAAGAAACAGCTCATGCGCTATCTAGACGAGATTAAAAAGATATAGTGCAGTAATGCATGCCAAAAACATATTTTGCCTAGGCACATGAATTATCATGGCAATATGAATGCAGTATTCACTTTGTTAAACAATAATTGCTGGGTCTCAGAAGCCTGTGGCCATTGCTGACAGATGTCAGGGTGCCAAATACCAATGTTGCATAGTCTTGATTCCACTTCATGCCTCTTTAGTCCACCACCAGACATTTCCTGTTCCTTTATCTCAATCTTGATGGCTCTTTTTCATCCCTAATTTCTTCCTTTGTCATTGTTTTTCTGTCTTTCTCTTTCTTTCCCCCTTTTGTGTTTTTCTCTCTCTTTCACTTGGTGAAAGTCTGATGAGGAAAAAAAAGTACTGGTCCTCAAAAATGCCCCACCTGCAACCACTGTATGTATTTAAGTTTGTTGGGTACTTATAGGTCCTAGACCTATCCGTTATTAAAAACCAACTTTGAAACGGTCCCTATTGGGCCCTGCATTCATTAGGCCCGGGTGGAACTATAATTCTGCTTGTGGGGTTGGCCTAATTTGGGTAACTCTGCATTATGTTTGAAATATGGAGCTCCTGCGAAATTCCCCCAATCAGCACTGTGAGAAGTTGGCCTGGTATATGCTGTCCACTAGTTATAGTGGGCACCTTGCACCAGTCCAAACGACCTTTATTGATGATAGGCTTAAAGACAACCTTTATTGAAAGCTATCCTAGTGGTAGCTATGGAGAGCAGCCTTCAGGCTAAGTCTTGAAGGAGTGTAAAGCTGTTTGTTTTACCAGTCTATAATCTCTTGAATGGCTAAATGAAAGGAGACCACACCAGGTATATATATAAAATATATGTATTTATTCTAAAACACACCCCCCTAGTCTCTTTATGAGGCTAGAGGTCGAAGTACACCAGTTACACTTAAAATAGCACAGTAAATTAGCACAATATATGATTAGCCCTAGGGGCGTACCAAACCATATATTAAGAAAGTGGTATAAGAACCACGACTTGACTAGACACAAGGCCTAGAGCCTGTAGAATCGCTGGGACCCCAAGGAACCACCCAAGGTAGTGACACAGCCGCGAGCTCCGTTAGCTTCTATGGGGAAAGTCGCGGTTCGAATTTTAAAGTTTAGGGACACTTCGGAGTGGACTAGGAACAAACTCTTTTGGACTTAGAGGGTTCTAGGGCCAACACCCACGGGAGCACCGGAGTACTCATGTTACCTCACCCAGGGAAGCCGGGTGCATAGGTGTCAAATGGTGTCGGGTCGCGCCGTCGTTTTCAATGGCAGCTTGCTGGAAAGTGCTGCTGCCGGGACGACGAGAGGTGTCCGAAGAGATCCAAGCCTGGATCGAAGATGTGAAGAACCTGAAAGCAGAGGGGACAGAGTCTGGGTCACTAGCCAGTGACCAGGGGCACGATAGTCGAATGCCCACCGATGTCGGGTGCTTCAAGTTCGAAGAGGTGAAGATTGTCTCTGCAGCCACGAGGACCAGGAGGCGTTGATGACAACCAGGAGCTGGATTCAAGCTGTCCCACAAAGGAAGTCGCTTGCTGCGGTGTCGATGTCCAGATTGGACACAACAAGCCTTAGCAACAGCAACCCACGCAGGAAGAGAACAAAGGCTTCAGTGCGGACCAGCGAGGTCCGAGGGACTCCCCAAGCAAAGGAGAGTCAGGGCAGGCCTGGAGCAACCAGGGAGGCCCATTGAAATTAGAGTTGTCCTTCTGAGGGACCCACAAGTCGACGGACAAGGGATCGCAAAGGGACCTCGAGCGGAATCACAAAATGGCGGTCACGGGTCACTCGGAGTGGGCAGGCCAGCAATCTTTGGTGGATTCACTGCTCGGGGTCAGGGCTACAAGTAACCCAAAGTACAGCCTCTAGGATCGACCAGAAGCTTATGCACTTGCAAATGTGCACGGTGTCCAGGGGTTCCAGTTCCACGGTACCCACGAGGGCTACGGGTCTCAGCTTTGCTGGGGACTCAGGTCAGCCTCTGGGAAGTCTGGAAACCCACCTCCTGGGTTGCAGAGTTGTCAGCGTCCGGCGGGAGCTTCAGAGATGCAGACCGGACAGATGCGTGTTTGGTGCCTGCCAAGCAGGGGAGTAACTCCTTTACTCCAAGGGAGATTCTTCAGTCATCTGGCATTTAGCAGATCGTCGAAGGTCCAGGATTCAGTTTCAGAGTTTCGTCCAGGGATATCTAAAGTCCTGTTGCCAGGGGTTCCTATGTTATACCCAAGGAAGGGGTTGGACATACTCTGGGGACCCACCTATGGGAGGGTTTGGAAAGAGGGGTGGCTACACCCATTTCCTTTGTCCAGTTTCGCGCCAGAGCAGGGGCTGGTAGCCCCTGCAATCGGTTTGAACTGGGCTATGCACAGGGACACCAAATGTGCCCCCAGTGCAGGACTTCAAAGCACTCTGAGAGTGCACCCACCCAGCCCCAATACACTAAAGCCTGTCTGGGAGGTGGTAACACCTCCCTGTGACAGGAAACCTATTGTCCAGGCCTCCCCTGCCGGAGTTTCGGTCGGCAGCAGGAGGCCAGACTCGTGTCTGTGGCTGCAGCATCCATTTTGTGATGCCAGGGCTCTGTTAGCTGGTACCGGGTATACCGGTGCTGTCATGTCTCTCCCTCTAGAAGGGTGGGATCATACTCCCACACCAGTTACTGGTGTGGGGGTATGATTGCAAGGTGTTTGACACCAAACACGACATGTTTCCGTGCAGCCACTCCAAAGTTAGCATTTACCGTTTAGTTATAATGCACTTAAGAGTATATGGTCAGGCTGCATTCACAGACAACCCCGGAGAGGAGATTCCGAAGGCTGCAGAGGGGCTCTGCTCATGCATGGGCACCCTCTCACATAAAACCAAGCACCCTGGCTTCAGGATTGATAAGGCCTGCCATAGGGGTGACTGATAGGTGTATATGTGCAGTGATAGGGTGAGATATAGTGAACCTATATCTCAGTAAGGGGTGCAGGCACCACCTCACTCAGGCTGCTGTAGCAGTCCTGTGGTGTCATTTTGGAAGGTTTCCCAGGGGTAGCATAATACATGCTGCAGCCCCTGGTAGGCCTCTGGGGTACCTATGCCCTGGGTACATAGTATACCATATACTAGGGACTTATAAGGGCACCCCAGAATCCAATCTGAAGTGTACCTAAGGTACAGGGAATCCATTTAGAGAGGAAGCAGCTAGGCTGGGGTCCTGGATAGCAATAATTTGATCAGACATATCCAAAGTCCACGTAGTCCGGCCCAGCGTGGGGCCTGCAAAGTAGTTCCTACAATATGAAACGCCAATGAACACAAATTTTGAAATAGGACAACTCGGCATTGCACTCCCAAGGCAAATTTATACAATATAATCTAAGGGATGTCTCATCGGAAACATATAGCATGGAATCAATACATTAATCATCCTCCATTCTAGAATTTAACCAAGTTACAAATGGTTCCCAAATGTCCTTGGGTCGGGATTTGGTCGGCTGGAGTTCCCAGTAGATAGACAGCTGTGTCCTGCAATAGGTGACCTGTGTGACCCAGTCTTTAGCCAACGGAGGTCTGGCAGCCCCCCAGTGAAGAGCTATCTGACGTTTAGCCATCAATAGGAGCATTGCAGGTAGTTTACGTGATTTAGGGGGCATCGTCTCTAGCACCCCAAGCAGGGGCGTAAGGGGTGTGCAGGGGAGGTCCAACCCAGTGATGTCTTTAATGTGTTTGTAGATTTCAAGCCAGAAATTTGCTATGGGCCTGCAGCTCCAAGCTAAGTGTAAAAAGGTTGCATGTGGGGTACTGCATTTCCAGCAACAGTCATCCTCACGGAGCCCCATTTTGTGCAAGTGTATGGGAGTCCGATAAAGGCGGTGCAGGTATTTGAAGTGTATAAGCCGGAGACGGTAGTTGGGCAACAGGCGCTCCAACTGTTGACAGCACAGCTTTCATTGTTCATCTGTGAGAGGTGTACCCAACTCCTCTCCCCAGGCCACACGTGAGGGGGGAATTATTATCGGAGAGGCCTTTTGAGTGTGCCTGTAAATCCGTGATATAAGTTTCCGTCCCGACTCCACCGCCAACAGGTTCTCAAGTGCCGGCAAGGAAGGCGGGGGCGCTGGAAATGTGGGGAATTTGCTCCTGCAGGACGCGTGGAGCTGGTAGTACAGCAGCATGTCGAGTGCTGACGGCTCTGCTGGGGAACACATGTGTTGCAGTGTGAGGAAAGTGTCATTAGGATAAAGATCGCCGCCCACTGCTATGTTGTGTGTGCTCGCGCATACTTGCGCCTTCCGTTCCATAAAAGGGGGAAACATGGGGTTATTAAAAAGTGGCATGGATGGTGCATATAGTATCTCTAGGCGTTCTCTTTTACGAATACCTTCCCATGCCCATCTCATGACTTGTACGGTATCTATTTCCTCACGAGGGCGCTTATATGGATGAAATAGTGCTGTCGATATTGGTATGGGAGCAGCACGGTCTATTTCTATGGCCACGTGTGGTTGGTAGGGCGTGGGGTGGGCCCAGAAGTGTAAAAATTGCGCCTGTGCGCTGTAAGCGTACAGAACAAAATCCGGGGCTGCCAGCCCCCCCTGTTCCAGCGGTAGTGTCAAAATTTCCCAGTCTATCCTTGGTTGACCCCCTGCCCACACCAGCTCTATCATGAGTGATCTTAATCGTCTAAAAAAGTGCATTGGGAGTGGGAGCGGCACATTTACAAAGCGGTAAAGTAGTTTGGGCAATATTATCATTTTAGCTACTGCTATGCGACCCGCCAGCGAAAGAGGAAGCGTCTTCCATCTTTTTACCCTGTCCTCAATCCAGGCCACCACCCTCCCATAGTTGGCGGTCCATAGTTCCTGCAAGTCGTTGGTGAACCATACACCTAGATAGCGAATGGGCTCTGAAGCCCATACCACCGGGTATTCAGTGGCAAATTCCTGTGTGCCTGATGTGAGTGGGAGGATCACAGATTTGCTCCAGTTAATGTTTACTCCGACGAGCCCACCAAAGCGAACCACCTCTCTTGTCATGGGGGCCAGGTTGTCCTTGGGATGCACCATATAAAGCGTGATATCATCCGCGTACATGGACACGGTAAGCGCCCTGGTAGCAAAACCAATCCCCCTGTTTACGTGGTGTTGGCGCAGGCGCGCAGCCAGGGGTTCCGTCTCGATCGCAAACATTAACGGTGACAAAGGGCACCCCTGTCTGGTGCCTCGTGTTATGGTCATCGGTTCCGATATCAGCCTGTTCACCCTTAGACGCGCCATTGGTTGTGTGTAAAGGAGTTGAATTTGCTTTATGAAGATCAGGCTTAGACCTATCCTTTTAAGCAGAGGAAAGAGAAATCCCCACTCTAACTAATCAAACGCCTTTGAGGCATCTAAAAGCGCTGCAGCCGCAGGTAGGTGTGGCGCTAAATAGTGTAATAGCCCAAATAGGGTTCTGAGATTGTGTGAGGTTGCTCTACCCGGTACGAAGCCTGATTGGTCCGGTAGGACTATCAATGGGAGCAGCGGTTGGAGTCTGGTAGCCAAGAGTTTTGCAAATATCTTGGCGTCTAAGTTGATCAATGAGAGTGGACAATAAGACTCGAATTGCTGGGGGTCCTTGTCTGGTTTGAGAAGAGTGATAATAATCGCCTCTCTCATTGATGCAGGGAGGATTCCGTCCTGCAGCGCCTCCTGGTATACAGCGAGGAGGCGAGGTGCGAGCTCCTCAGAGTATTCTTTGTAAAATTTTGCGGTGAGGCCATCCGCCCCTGGCGACTTGTCCGCCCTCATACTTCCAATGACCCGACGCACATCTTCAACCGTAAATGGTATATCGAGATACTCACGGTGTGCATTGTTGAACCATACAAGCGCTATGGAGTCAAAATACTCCTCTAGCACCGAGTTCGCAGGTGACACGTGTGATGTGTATAGCTGGGATCACTGACAAAATATCGAAGGTCAAAAAATCGACCTACAAAAATATCGCAACAAAAATATCGATGTCAATAATATCGAAATCCTATCTACAACATGGTAAGTACAAAAATATCGAGAAAAAAATATCGATGTCAAAAATATCGTTCTCAAAAATATCGTTTTTTTTTGTTAAAAATAATATGTAAAATAAACTAAATAATACTTATAATTAAAATAAACATAGTTAAAAATATTTTATAATTTTTTTAAGTAATAAGTAAGATATATAATTAAATAAAACATTAATTAAACATATACATATAATATATAATATATATACTTACTTAATAATCAGTTTGAATAATTATTTTAATAAATTATAAATTATTAAAAAATATTATAAATTACAAATACATCTATACACGTAAAACAATAACATAAATAAAAATTAAGGGGCTCATTACGATGGCGGGCGGAAGCACCACCGCCGTGCTGGCGGATGCAAAAAGCACCAGTTACCGCCGGCACGCAGCAGTCCACACGCCCGTCCAATTACGATGCGAAAGTAGGCCAAACACCGCCGGCAAGCCAGCAACACCGTCCGCCATCAAAGTGCGCCCGTACACGTAGCGGCGCAGCCCAACTGACACACACCGTCCGACGAAATCACGTCCCGCCCGGCGTATAAATTACGATGCCGCAAACAAACGGCTCCCACGGCTAAGAGACACCGCACGTGAAAGAGAGGCGGTAACACGGACGCAGAGCACGGACAACGAAGAAGCGGCACCCCGAGCATGAATCCAGCACTGCAGGCCCTTCCCATGCTTCTGCTGATGCACCACCAAGGACGCAACGTACCGCGGAGACGCAGGTAGGCACACACACAACAAGTGCACGCAAACAGCGCACACAGTACAAGGGCGGAAAAAGCGGACAACCCCCCACCAGCGCGTGTACACTACACATCCACCATTGCATCCACATATGACACACAGGCCAAATCGTAACATCGCGGAACACATGTGTACACACCACCTGGGACTAGGAACCAACCACCCCGTCACGGCCCCAAAGCGCCGATGACGCCGCCACACATGCGCACAACGCAGAGGCCAACCGCAGCGCCATGCATGCGTCGCACACAGACACAGGGACACAACCAAGCAGCACACACATCAGCCCCACCCCGAACGCACATGACACGTGACAGGCCTGCCACAGACATGTCCCCAACGCCCAATTCACGGACAACACCCAACGCCACACAACCGACGCACACATGTCAGTGAAGTCACGCAACAGCAGGACACACCCCAGTGTAACAAACATGGCGTAGCACACAGCGGCGGCAACACCAACTAGGAGAAGCAGGGCCCCTTCGGGAAGAGGAACGCCAGTACCACACTGAAACACCCATACCACCCTGCACATATGAACAAGACATATAAAACAGAACACCAAAGAGCACTGGGACCGACAACAGGTGGCCCAAGAATAACATTCACACACAAGGCCCAACGCAGAGCGGAAAGGCAGCCTGCCGCCCACACAAGGGAGAGCAGACAGCACTGAATGACCTTCCATTCCAACACCGAAACCACAGCCCTACGACAGAAGCCGGTGAATACAGCCATTGTCCAAGAATAGACCAACACAGGCATGCCGAGGAGACCGACCACAGGGCAGATAGCGCATATCACAGAAGCACACAACGGACGGGGAAGAAAGAAGAAAACACTCCCCCATGTCGGCCACATGCAAGTTAATTGGAAGGAGTCACACATCACTGACCTTGAACTGTCTGAGAAGCATGTGGGAAGAGGGCCCGTGTCCTCCAAACAAGCAAACAGAACACAAGTCCTGTCTCCCTACGACTACACAGAGCTCACAGCAACCTCGGAGCGTGCACATTGCAGACTGCACACACAGCCGGAGCACGCCACCACAACGCACCGCTGCGAAATGGCAACCGCAACACACCTACCCAACTACGCCGAACAGCTCAAGCTGTACAAAACCAACCTGTTTCATACATTGGGATGCGATCTCCTGTCCCTACTGAACGTAAGTTACCGACTGACTTACCGCATCACATTGTTCAGCTGCGTCATGCCCGTCTTCTACTGTCGGAGGTGTCCCTACCAGCATCCCGTCGAGATATGCCTCTCCAACCCGGCATGTCTGAAGGCGGACCTGCTACCACTACTCCTCCCTCTGGACGCACACGACAGGGCCTGCTCTGCCTATGGGGGCATGGCGTATGTGGCCAACATCGCACCCGCACTGAAATGGGACCACTGTGCCTCACACGACGGATCATCGAGAACAGCTACATCGAATGTCACCCAGCATGCCCCATCATGGTCCTCCAAGGGACAACTTACGAACAACACCTTGACAGCCACCATCCGCTACATTGGCTGGCAAACATGTACACCACCAATGACATGGAAGCCCTGCTGGACGGCATCGCATACCTGACAACCTGTAAATACGTCGGACCACAACGCAGGTTCCCCGAGTGACCTATGATGTCCAACCCCGCACCCATGCTTAGCTTCCGCACGGACTGGCCAGTCACCACCACAACAGCCATACCAAACGACCGGCAACTGTAACCACACCATCAACGACATCGCCATGACATCGGATATGACCGGGACATGCACACTGTTCCCCATCACATCCAGGAACACCGCATGCATCGTGGGAGGCAGTGGCATGGGCTCTGTGTATCGCACCCACATGGACGGAACTGCACGAACAACCAGGACACGACATGGATCCAGCGCCCATGGACACACACACCGCTCAGTGGACATGAATAGGTCGCCTGGAGTCTGTGGGTGCTGCACCCCTCCCACCCCCGCCCCGGGAATCCCATACCAGGACCTTTGCATGGACGTCAAGTGCATACAACAACAACACGACCCCAGTGACTGTGACATGTCCAGTAACCACCACAGTGCAACAACAAGTGGCACGCCGCTGCATGCACGCAAGCACATGCCCTGATGTCATCTCACATGCACGCGTGCATGAGGAACAACCGCAGCAAACCTGTCACATGGAACTGAGATGGACTGTGCCCATGATGCCAAGCGGTCTGGTAGGCTACATGTATACCGTCTGTGTCAAAGTCCGCAGCTCCGCAGCTATACGTAAATGTACATTAGCACAGCCTTGGCCAAGCAGATGTCACTCTGAAGCCCACATCCCACATGCAACAGCCAATCACATGTAACCCCACACCCTATCCCATTTGCAATCATGCTCAGTATATCCTCAACATGTATTCCGCTGCCAGTAGTGTCCACTATACTGCATCACAGAGGACAGAAGACTCAATATAATGTTTGAAACCAAAACTGTCTCCGCTGACTCATTTCACAAGTACGAATGAGAGAGGATGAGAGTATGTGAAGTACACGGCAGTCGTGACATGACCATGTAGTCCACTGGTATTGGATGTCAACGCAAATGAGTAGCACAACTGTGGAAGACACACATGTGTCGTGTGAAGTCGTATGGACGCAGTGCTCAGGTGGGTGGGTGTGACGGGTAGATGCGCACATGCCAAGTTGGAGCACGCCGTGTTGGGAGGGGTCATGAACAGTACACCACCGCTTCCCTGGGCATTGTGAGAGGACACCTGTCGGGGGAGTGAACACGTGTGTGCACAGCAGCCGGGCACACGTACAAAGCGGTACCAGGCGCACCTCAGCCCACCCTCTGTGGACAAGCTGGATCCTGTTGTGCGCCCGCCATGCCCCTTGACAAGGCACACACAGCCCCAGTCGACCAGGTGTAACCCCAACATAGTCAATCCGCACAGGCGATACAGGGCACGGGATGGCAGTGGAGCATGGTGTGTGAGAGGTCTCCTCGCGCTCCTCCTGGTCATATCATGCAGGCAATAGAACCTCAACGTCTAGCATGGCAAAAAGTCAAATGGAAGTGTAGGGGGACGCACCACAGCACGAGCAGCACTGACGTCACGGGAGGTGGCTCGCACCATCCCATCCATTGCCCATCATACCAACCACGCCACATGCCATTGCGACTAAGTGCAAGCGCGTGCGCCACCACCCCTGAGCCCTCCCCAGAGAGGCCAAAGAGTGAATGTGTGGGCCATCAGCCACAGACGGACGCGGCCTGGCCGCAAGGGCAGCCACAGCCACTGGGTGTCGCAGGTGGCGGATCCGGAAGGCGAAGACTGTGATGCATAGTCCATGCAGGCCGGGTCTCCATTTGGGGCACCACGCAGGTGGACGAGCGTCCCGCCACACATCATACCCTGAGACAGCCCACTCGTGCAACTGGACCCACACATACACTCCTTGCCCTCTCTGGTGCGAGCTTGGGGCTGCCTGTGCAAGCGCTAGCCTCGCAGGTGAGCATGCATATTGGGGGGCGAGGGGAGGACATGAGGGCTGGGGCGAAGATGACTGTATCACTGTCAGTTAGTACAAGGGATGACCCAGATGTGGAAAGGAAGAGACGTGTCCCGTGTGTACTGCAACTAGTCGCCAATCCAACTACCCCCCATGTCCGGAATGTAAGCCCGCACCTAGGCCCGCCCATCCGCCACATCGAACATACCACCAGCACGACAACCTTCCCATTCGAAACACTGACTGGGGGTGGCGACCAGTGAACAATCATGTGTAGCCTACCCACGCGTACATGTGGGCCCTCCATGATCCATGTCACCTGCGGCAAAGACATGACATGCGCAATGAGGGAAGTGAGGAGAGCTGTCCGCCCCACGCACAGAAGGTGCATCAGCTCCACAGACCCAGCAGCGAGTCCAGCAGGGGTCACATGTGCAGGGGCAGCTGTGCCTGGTGTGAAGGCACATGCATATAGACAGCACATCGACCAATGTGTAGTCTGCCCACATCCACAGTCCATCATCATGCGGACATAGGAATTGAACACAGGGCAACACATCTTAGTTGGTGCACCCACCGTGACCAACAATGCGCAATCATCGACGTACCCGCCCTGTGCATGGCCCCCCACCCAACGGAGGCACATCCAGTGCCACCATCCCACACACACAAGCCTTCCACGGAACATGCTGTGTCCAATGGTCAGTACAGAGTCAGCGCCCATCTGGTGGATCCTGAACAGGAGACACATGCACACACATGCCAGCTCCCACTATGTACGTCTGCCACCTGGCACGTGCAATGTAACCTCTCACCTGTGACGTGTGACTGCAAGCACACAGCCGTCTTGGCATGGGGCTGTCAATGTGGACACCTGTCAATGTTTCGGGAGGTGTGATCCGTACAGTGCTGTACATAGGGTGCAGTGCTGACACCTACTACTGTCTCATATCCCCTCGTGCCACAGGTCCCACTTGTTTTGGCCGCTCAGCCTGTGCCCACATCGTCGTCAGTCGTGTGCCATACTCATCCAGCCTCGGAAGCAGTTCCATGCTCAGCAGACACTCATGTTGCCGTGGCGTTGCCGCTTGACGAATATGCAGTCAGTCCCCATCAGCACGCCCCGCAAGTCATTGGGGCCTAGATCCCCATGTGCATGCACATGGCAGTGGTATGTCTCACTAGCCATTGCCATTGTTGGGAGACCTGTGTAAGTGTATTGTGGCCGTGCCGTCCCAGCCTGACAGCTGGGCTGTGGCTCATGTGCTTGCTCAGTCATGTCAGTGATGTGTATGCGAAATTGCTATGTGTTGCGTTGCTTTGACATGTGTCCTCTGCAATTTCCCTAGGCGGAGACCGAACATTGACCGCCCATACCAATTGCTGGTGGACATGGACGATACAGAGGTTATTAGGAAGTTTCGGCTGGACAGGCCAACCCTGCATCGACTGTGTGCCATGTTAGAACCCCATCTCCGTCCCCGCAGGGTGTATCCGACTGCTGTCACCCCCACGGCTAAGGTGATGGCCGCCATGCATTTCTTCGCCACTGGGTCATTCCAGCACACAGTGGGCAGTGGAGGAGGGATGTCCCAGCCCATGTTCAGCAAGGTGCTGAGGGATGTACTGGCAGCCATGATGCTGTACCGAAACAGGTACATCCGCTTCCCCAGGGCTCGTGAATTGGCGGCAGTGAAGGGTGCATTCTATGCCCTTGGCAGAATCCCACACGTCGTTGGAGCCATTGACTGCACACATGTTGGCCTTGTTCCACCACAGGCCACTGAGCACCTGTACCGCAACAGGAAGCACACGCACTCCCTGAATGTGCAAGTGGTGTGCCTTGCGGACATGGTGATCACCCACGTGTGTGCAAAGTTCCCAGGCTCGGCCCATGACGCACACATAATGCGCAACAGCATCTTGCCACGACTGATGGCCAATCTGCAACAGGATCGTGGCTGTATTGTCGGTGAGTATGTGGAGTGGTGTAGCGTGCTGGTTGTGCGATGCTGTCCCCTGTCCAGTTGGAATAGCAACGGTTCTCTGTGTCCCTCACACCCAGGTGACTCTGCGTACTCGAATGGGGCATGGCTGCTCAGTCCATTGAGGAATCCTCGCACCCCAGCAGACGATCGCTACAATGAGGCACATGGGAGGACCAGACGTGTGGTCGAGTGTACCTTTGGCCTCCTCAAGTCCAGGTTCAGGTGCCTGGACCGCACCGGGGTGCACTGGCGTACTCCCCACAGAAGGTGTGCCAGATAGTGGTGGCGTGCTGCATGCTGCACAATCTGGCCATTCGGAAGCAGATCCCCCTCATTGTGGATGACGGAGATCAACCAGGGCCCCAGCCCGCAGACCAGGACAGCTCGAGTGAGGAGGACAGCGGAGAGGAGGAAGCTGGGAATGTGCGGCAGCAGCTCATCGCCCGCTACTTCACTTGACGGTGAGTGTCCATGTACGACGGCTGATGTGGCTGTATCTGTGCAGGTGTGTGTGTGCTGTGTCAGGGTGGCCGTTTGTTCACTACGTGCTGTGTGTCAACGCTCCATGGCCAGGGTAGTATGCCACTGTTGGTGACTGTGGCATTGTGCCCTATTGCTCTGTGCGATGTGTGTACATTGCTTGTAGTTGTTGACATGTACTGTGTGATGGGTGTGTGACACACTCATTGAATGTGCTCCTGTTCTGTCTCCCACCCCTAGGTCCCTACAGGCCCTCCGGATTCCATTGCCATGCCACGCATCAGGTGCCTTTCCGCCCAAGGTGGCCGTTGTATTCCGTACAAATAAAACACAGGGCACAAACAGCAGTTAGTGAAAAAGGTGCATTTATTACAAACTGTGACATGTGATTGTGTGTAAGGTGATGACAAAAGTGGTGCGTGCTGTGACAATGAGCTGTCGGTCATGGCTGCGTGATGCTCAGGGTGTACCCACTGGTTCTATGTCCATAGTCCAACACACACATGCCATCCAGATGGCTGTGTGGAGTGGGATCGTAGTCCAAGTCAATGCAGTGGCTGGTCAAGGAAGGCTGGCTGGCTGCCTCACTTGCGTTTGGAGCGTGCGAAGTCCTCCCGGGAGATCGGTTTCCACTTCGGACGGCCCCTTCCACGTTTGCGAGGGGGTGCCTGCTTGCGACATGCTGGTGGTTGAGGTGTGCTCACTGGCTGTGGACGCAGGGGAACTGGACACTGCTGCTCGACCCTGCGCCCCGGCAGGTGGTGGCGGAGGGGAGCTGCTATCCCTGGCCGTGTCCTCACCGCCACCACCAGCTGGCCCATGAGGTCCACGAGTTGACCTATACGGGCGTCCATGGACCTCAGCACCCCCAGCACCTCCCGCGTGTCTGAAGCAGACCTGACCCATTGTTCTTGGGCCTCTTCATAGGCCCCAAGGACTCTGGCCATTTGAGGCAGGGCATGGCTCCCAGGGGAGGCTGGCGTTTCCCCTGACCCTGCTCCTCCTACCAGTCCTGCTGCCACCGGCCTGCCCACTAGCCACATTGCTCACCACGGTCCTCGCTGTGGCTCCCAGGGTGGATCCAGTCGGCCGGGCCACCACCTGCGCTGGGGCTGGTGCCAGCGAAGACGTGGTGGTGGTGGCGGCGGTGGTGGTCGGTGCGGCGATGGTGGCGGTTGCGGCAGTGGTAGTGGCCGCAATGACCGTGGGTGTGGCCGCAATGACCGTGGGTGTGGCCGCAACGACTGTGGCAGCAGGGGGCTGGGAATGTTCAGCAGCCCTGGATGATGGGTTGGTGGGTAGGAGGGGTCCTGGGGAGCGGCTGGGCCCTGCCACACCAGATGGGCCTGCTTTGTGGTCCGTGTCCGAAGAGGAGGTGAGATCCTCCACATCCGTGTGTCCTCGTTGGGGGCTTGTGGGCTGGCTGTGCTGGCTGCTGTCTCCATCCCCAGCATCCGGCAGTTCGTCACCTGTGGAGAGAATGAGATTTGTTATTGTGTTGCACCTGGCGAAGTATGTATTTGTCGTCTGACATTGACAGTTCGTGCAATCTCGTACATGGGTTTCCCGGAGGCGTGTGTGTGGCTGTAGCATTTGTAGTTGTGTGTGCTTGGCAATGGGACTGTGTGCTGTGCACATGTGGCATGGGACGGATTGGCCATGCCGATGGGTGTGTTGCTGTGCCCCTACTTATTGTGACTCTGGTGTATGCGGGCTCCTGGCCCATCCTGGGTCTGGTTTGTACTTTGCTTTTGGTGTTCAGATGGGACGCTTAGGAACGCATATGGCAACATGGGGGCCATGCCCCAGATTCGCATTTGGGAGGGAATATGCTTTTGGGGTTCAAATGGAACGCTTAGGAACGCATATGGCAACATGGGGGCCATGCCCCAGATTCGCATTTGGGAGGGAATATGCTTTTGGGGTTCAAATGGAACGCTTAGGGACGCATATGGCAACATGGGGGCCATGCCCCAGATTCGCATTTGGGAGGGAATATGCTTTTGGGGTTCAAATGGAACGCTTAGGAACGCATATGGCAACATGGGGGCCATGCCCCAGATTCGCATTTGGGAGGGAATATGCTTTTGGGGTTCAAATGGAACGCTTAGGAACGCATATGGCAACATGGGGGCCATGCCCCAGATTCGCTTTTGGGAGGGAATATGCTTTTGGGGTACATGCTGTGAGCCATGGGTGCCGAACGTGACATGTGTTGTGGCAGCATGACAGTGCATGGTTTGAGGTGTGTGCATGCTTGACATGGCCTGCATATTTGCTGTCTGTTGTGATTACTGGACATGGCATTGGACGCATCGTTATGAGTGAGTGATGGTTGTGTGTGAAAGCCAACGTATTGCAGTTGTCCCATCTCCTTGGTGTGCGTGCTGCCCTGTGCCATGTGCATCACTGCAGTGCTCGTGGGGGTGTGGCCCATGTTGTGTGTTGTTGCTCACAGTGTGTCGTGCGCTTCATTGACTTCTGGCACATGGTTGGTCATGGGCATGTATCTTAGCGTGACTGCTGTATGTGTGGCAGCTGTGCGGATGACATGCCTTTCATGAGACTGGGGCTGACGGATGGGATGGATGGTATGTTGTATGTGCATGGTGTGTCTGTGTGTTTGATGGGTTCAGTGGTGTTCGTGTACATTTCTGTTGTTCCGCTCTGTTGCGTCTAGTGTTGTTTGTCTTACATAGGCGTAGTTGTGGGGTGTGTGGTTGACAGGCAGTAGGGGCTACATGGACAGGACTTCAATGGTGTTTCGGTTGTGTGTGATGAGTTGCACAGTGGCTGCCGTGGTGGTACTATATTCAGTGTGGCTTGTGTATGCAGACGTGGCTCCTTGGGTGTTGCTATGTCTGTGATGGGTCATGTGGGGTGTGAGTCTGTTGTTCATGTCCGTGTGCACATTGTTCACTTGTTCGTGACGGTGGGCGGTGCTGCGTGTTCGTCTGCTACGTGACATGTCCCATGTGTTGG